>CM024755.1:147640283-148048501 GCA_014218235.1 Colocasia esculenta | reverse complement strand
CCTGAAATGTGTCTATTGCAAATCTGTTGCAATCTGTGGACAGATACTCAATACCTGTTGACAGACGCAGAGGATCTTTAAATACGGAAACTTTCCTTCATATCCAAGATTGTGTTTTCAAGTGCCACGACTCTCCACATGAAAACACAACTATATAAGCTCCTTTGAAGAGAATCTCGTACAGAAGCAGCCACAACCAAAAACCCTAAAGCCAAGTCCAAGAGAAAAGAATTGCTGCTACTCTGCTTCTAGTCTGCAGTGTAGAGACCGGAAGATCTGTTGTTTCTGCAGTACTGAAGAGAGATCGTCGTGGATTCAACCTCTCTTTCAATCCAAAGCAGTCAAGTCGAGTTTGAACTCCATCCAGACGTTCTCAGAAGTGTCCACATCAGGATTTACTCATATACTCTGAACTCTTCCTATTTCACAATTTCATCAATCGTGTGTGGTTTGTGTGATTCAAGCGTCTCTTGTGCTTGTGATCACGTGGTGTGTGTTGTTCTGATCATGGGTGCACATCAGAAAAACACATGTGTGTGTGAGTTGTAGTCAACGAACTCGCTCATAAGCAGTTTATTCTGTGTGTGTGTGTGTGTCGTGGACGTAGGATACACTATTGTGTACTCCGAACCACGTAATCTGCGTGTCTCGTGGTTTGATCGTTATACGATAGATGTTTGATAGACACGTTGCATATTCACACGCTAGATAGGTTTCTACATTGTCTACACATAGTTTTAGGTCTTGATACTATCTGTTAATATGTGCTTTAAGAAAAAGAACGTGATAATAGTTTTTAAGAGACAGTAATCTATTCAAACCCCCTTCTAGATTACATATTGGGAAATTCCGCAACCCTTCAGGGGAAGCAGCTCCTCCTTCACTTCAGCTAGCTCCTTGTCGTGGTAGATGGCCAGGAACAGCTTCAGAAGGTCGGATCCAAGCTTGCAAGGGGTGGGGTTTCTCACAATTTTCTCTAGGGTTTTCTTCTCCTTCTTGTCTCTGCAAAGAGAGCCAAGAGAGGGTTGAGGGTTGCAAAAAGGGCTTGGTAAATAGGGAGGGGCTCTCCTTTCACGCAGGTTTGACAAGAAGGCTTTCAGACCGTTGGGGACAGCTCCCATGGTTGCGGTAGCTTGTTCCCGGGATTTCCAGCTCTACAACACATGCAGGCCAGAGAAATAGCATCCCACATCGGGACGCTGCGATTAGTCTTGGCGTCCATATGGCTGACGCCTACACAACACAAACGTCCATTGATATTGACGCCAAGCTGGCCTTCGGCCAGAACTCAAAAACATGCAGGAAACCATGCATAACCTTACATTTATACATGCATTATGTATACTATCGTACATGCTACCATCATACCATTTGTACATTATTTACAACTAATTATACACATGCATACATAAGTATACTAACTAGTACTTACGTAGATTTACATACGTACATACACAAACATGAAGTATTCACATGCAATCAAATAATGCAACAAAATTCGAGGGCCTTATACCCTCTCCCCCTTAAAGAAACTTCGTCCTCAAAGTTAGAACGACACTACTCAAACAAAAGGGGATACTTCTTCTCATCGCATCCTCAAGCTCCCAAGTAGCCTCCTCTGTGAGAAGTTCCGCCATAGAACTTTCACCGACGCAATACTCTTGTTTCGGAGATGCTGAACCTTCCGGTCAAGAATGGCTACTGGTTGCTCGACATACGACAGATCTGGATGAATCTCCACTGGCTCATCACTAATCACATGAGACGGATCTCGGACATACTTCCTGAGCATCGAAACGTGGAAGACGGGATGAACACTAGCCAAAGATGGGGGTAATGCTAGCTCATTTGCCACGCTGCCCAATCGTCTGAGAATCTCATACGGGCCAATAAACCTAGGGCTCAACTTACTATGCCTGCCAAATCTGACGACACCTTGAGTAGGCGATATCTTCAAGAAGACATGATCACCAACCTCGAACTCCAAATCCTTCCTTCTGTTGTCGACATAGCTCTTCTGCCTATCCTGAGCCGCAACGAGCCTCTTCCTGATAAGCTGGACCTTATCCGAAGTCTCCTGAACTAACTCCGGACCGATCAACTGCCTATCACCGGTCTCCTCCCAACACAAAGGAGATCTGCAAGGCCGACCATACAACGCCTCGAATAATGAGCCATACCAATACTCAAGAAAGCTGTTGTGTATGCGAAGTCCACAAGAGGTAAATGACGCTCCCAATCATCCTTCCAATCCATACACACGCTCTCAACATATCCTCGAGAGTCTGGATAGTCCTCTCAGACTGTCCATCAGTCTGGGGATGAAACGCCGAACTGAGCTTCAGCTCCGAACCCAAGCATCCTGAAGACCGTTCCACAACCTCGAAGTCAATCTCGGATCTCGATCTGAAATGATCGACTTCGGCACACCATGCAATCTAACCACACTACTAACATACAATCTAGCTAAACTCTCTACTGACTGCTCTTCTTCATAGGCAAGAAATGAGTAGTCTTCGAGAATCTATCTACAACTACCCAATCGAGTCATTGCCCTTCTAGAACGAGGCAAATCGAAACAAAGTCCATAGTGACAGCTTCCCACTTCCACACTGGGATCTCCATCCTTTGCATAAGGCCGGATGGTCGCTGTCGCTCGGCCTTCACTTGCTGACACACCAAACACCAGGATACATAATTCGCTACATCCTTCTTCATACCGGACCACAAATATGATCTCTTCAGATCCTGGTACATCTTAGTGTTACCCGGATGAATAGAGAATTGCGATCTATGAGCCTCCGCTAACACATGCTCACGGACATCTACCAAATCAGGGACACAAACACGGTGATGAAATCTAATCACACCGTCCTCATCACGAGCAATGCCTGTCTTGCCCACTAACTCTAAGAGTCTAGGGTCGGCTTTCTCTTGCTCGATCACCTCATCCAAAACCGAGGACCTAAGAGATTACTGAGCTACAAAAGCCTGGCATAGCGATGGCTCTAACTCAGTCAATGCGCAAGCCGCATCTTCCAACATCTTCCAATCCTGCTGGAGAGATGGCCTCTTTCTACTCAGAGCATCTGCTACGACATTCGCCTTCCCAAGGTGATACTGAAGGTCGAAGTCATAGTCCTTCAAGAACTCAATCCATCTTCTCTGCCTCAGGTTTAGTCCTTTTGGGAGAAAAGATACTTCAAGCTCTTGTGGTCGGTAAACACCTCAAATCTGACACCATAAAGATAGTGCCTCCAGATCTTTAGTGCATGAACCACTACTGCGAGCCCAAGTCATGAGTCGGATAGTTCCTCTCATGCTCTTCAACTGACGAGAAGCATAAGCCACTACCCTTTCCTGCTGCATAGCACACAGCCTAAACCAATCGAGACGCATCCGTGTAGATAGCAAAACCCTCTACACCGCTCGGTAAGACTAACACTGGGGCTGTCGTGTGCTTAGTCTTCAATAATTGAAAACTACTCTCACACTTCTCGGACCAAACAAACTTTACTCCCTTTCTCGTAAGCTGAGTCAAAGGGGCGGCGATGGATGAAAATCCCTCAATAAATCGCCGATAGTAACCAGCTAGACCAAAAACCTACGAATCTCCGAAGGGGTCTTGGAATCTCCCAATCCATAACTGCTGGACCTTACTGGATCCACTGCAACACCAGTCAGAGAGATAACATGCCGAGGAAATGAACCTCGCACAACCAGAAATCGCACTTGTGAACTTAGCGTACAACTTGTGCTCACGAAGAACCTCTAACACTACCCTCAAATGCTGATGGTGTGTGGCCTCGTCCGGGGAGTAGACCAACACATCATCAATAAACACTACGACAAAGCTATCTAAATAAGGCCTAAACACCTGTTCATGAGATCCATGAACGCTGCAGGGGCATTGGTCAATCCGAAAGGAAGGACCAAAAACTCATAATGTCCATAACGGGTTCTAAACCCGTCTTGGACAATCCTCAACTGATGATAACCAGATCGCAAATTATCTTAGAAAAGACTGATGTATCTCGCAATGGTCAAACAAATCATCAATAAGAGGTAAGGGATACCTGTTCTTCACAGTCACTTGGTTCAGCTTTCTGTAATCAATGCATAACCTAAGTGACCGTCTTTCTTCCTGACGAACAATACAGGTGCGCCCCAAGGGGAAACACTCGGGTGAATAAATCCCTTATCAAGCAACTCTTGCAACTGCCTCCTCAACTCGGCTAAACTCCGCAGGTGCCCCGATATGGAGCCTTCGAGATAGGAGAGGTGCCCGGAAGCAAGCAACTCTATGGTAAACTCTATCTCTCTATCCGGTGGCAATCCAGACAAGTCATCAAGAAAGACATCTGGAAAATCCTGCACTACCTCAATCTCCACAAGAGTAGGTGACTCATCAGCCTCTGGCACTAACACCACGCTGGCAAGAAAAGTGTCACAACCCTTGTTTACCATGCGCATCGCCTTCATGGCAGAGATGACTAACTTTACCGCCAAGTTCCTTGGCAAGGGATGAGAGAACTCATCCTCACCAGGAATGCGGAAAACAATCCTCTTCCGACGACAATCCACTAACGCATAGTGCTCCTCTAGCCAATCCAGACCAAGAATAGCATCATAGTCCTTCATCTGTAGCAAGAAGAAACACCCATCTAGGACTCTATCCTCAATGCACACAAGTAACGACGGAATGCATTTCCTAGTCGATACCGTACCCGCAAGGGTGTGCACAGACAAAGGGACCTCTAAATCCTCAGACTCTACACCTGACTCTAGGGCTAACTGCCTAGCGAACCGCTAGGAAATGAACGAGTGAGTAGCACCCGTATCAAACAAAACCCGACCGTGCACACCTAAAAGTAAAATCGTACCTTCGGTGACATGCTCCGCCTACTCGGCGTCCTCGCGCGCGAAAGCAAACACTCGAGCTGGGGCTCGAGGCCTTCCTAGTCTTCCTGCAGCTGGCGCTGCTGCCGCTACCGCTGCTGGGGCTGGCGCTCCACGCTGGACTCCCTGCTGAAGTCTCGGACAATCCTTGATCTTATGGTTGCTGCTTCCGCACTTCAAGCACTTTCCCGTAATCATGCAACATTCGGTACCACCATGTGTCTTCCCATAGTGGGGACACTCTTTCTTCACACCAAGGGAATGTACAGAAGGTACCAGAGAACTGCCGACTGCCACTGATCGCTGCTGTGTCGAGTACACCGCTTTCTTCTTGTCCTGTCGCTGGAACGTAGCTGCAGGTCTCTTATGCGAAGCCTTCTTCTCTTCAAGGTATTGCTCCATCTCACCCTCCTGCCTACCAACTGCGCTGAGGGCCTCGTCCAAAGTGCGGTGGTCGAACGCCATGAGCCTCGTCCTGAGTGATGGTTTCAGACCCATCACGAACTTCTTTGTCTTTCTGCGCTCGTCTGCCATGATATGAGGAGCATATTTAGAGAGTTCAGAAAATCTTGCCTCATATTCTAGCACGGTCATGTAGCCTTGAGCCAAAGAGAGGAATTCCTGCTCCATCCGATCTTGAACATGCTCGGGACGAACTTGGCCCGAAAGAGCCTCACGAACTCGTCTCAAGCAACATCAATAGCTCCATCCTCAAATCGGGTACGCAGCAATGAAGCCCACCATACATCAGCTCTATCCTGCAGTACACCGTTCATAAGCACCATCTAAATAAATCTAACTTAACAAAACATACAAGCATATAAACTAAAGCATACCTGTAGCATGTAGGTGGCTAATGTGACCTTATCCTCATCTGCACACCTGATGGCTCGGAAGATCTTTTCTATCTCCCTCATCCAGCTTTTAGCCAACAATGGGTCGCTCTCCCCCTTAAAAGAGGGTGGCAACATCCTCTTGAATCTTTCCATGGTAGAAGGTCCACCATGGTCCTGAGCTAGTACCGGAGCCTGCTACAGTACACAGCAAGCAATTCACAATCAACATAATATCGCATAAGCAAATAAAATAGATTATAAATCATTTTATTAGTCTAACCTGAGCCTCCAACTGTGCCTAGAGTGCTGCTGGGTATGAGCCTGTGTCTGCATGGCTTTCACCAGACCTTGCATGAATACTCCATAATCCACAGGCGGCGGTGGGGGAAGTACAGGACCTTGCGGTGCTGGGGCCTGTTGCTCCGCCCGCTCGTCACGTCTCGGCTCGTCCTCACGAGCCGGCGCTCCGCCACGCCTACCTCTCGAAGCCATGGCTGTAATAAATTTCACCCACCATTAGAGCTAGGTTACTAAGTTTTCTAACCATTTTCTTATCTACTTTTTATTCATTATTAATCAATTCTACACATGTGGACATTCCTATGTAGACTTAGCATGTAATGGGGATGATGACTTATGTATATTCATGTGCAATCTCAACCGGTGCTCTGATACCAATCTCTGTAGCGACCCTCATTATATCGGTACAGTTGTACCAACCCACATCGGTATAGTGAACGTTGCCACAGTGGGACATTTACCCAACAATAACATTCAGCTGAGATACACGTGAATATAAGAACAGAGTAGCGGAAGTAAAAGAACCATTGTCTTCATTTCATTAATCATCCACATTTAACATACATGATTGCAATAACATTTAAAGAACTAAAAGTCCACATAATTACATTGCTGAAAATCAAATACATAATTGTCCACACTTAAACATTGTTTTCCATGATAATGCTAGTAGAATGTTGCAATTACATACTATGAAATCAAAATATCGCAAGGTACACCAACGATCTAATCTCCACGCTCGGAGTCGGTCTCCACTGCCTCCTCCGCAAGGGTGTCGTCACCAACTACGCCTGTACGCCGAAGCAAGTAATGAGTCTAAAAGACTCAGCAAATAACACTACATCTATCATACATGTACATATCATAGCAGGTTTTACATACACATTTACAAGACACCATCATGTAGCATGCTTGTCATTCAAATTAACTCCTATCATGGTAATTCTATTAATGAACACATGATTCATGCTTTCCGATTTTCTAAATCAAAATCTCCTATCACATGCTCTCTAATCATTCCAACACATGAAATGTTTACTTTCAATTAAACTAAGACATGAAAGCAAGTTTAGCATGACTAGTTTACATACATGAAAGAAAACATTGCTAACATGGTTACTTCTCATTCTTACGCATGCACATAACCATTTTACATGCTTTAAGCTTGCTGTTTTGACATCATTTAACACTTTACAATCTAACACATGAAAGCTATGTTCTCATTCAAACCACAACGTGAGAGTAAACACACATGTAATGGGTTACACATAAGTAAGGATTGTCCCTAGTATGGATTCTACGCATTGTACACATATAACACATGATCATAACCACATTTATGTTGCTGTTCTAACATGATTTCAGATCATCATATCATGGATTTCAATTTCACATCCTCACATTTTGGTTTCACATTTTTACACAATTTCTAATTCACATACTTCACTTTTTACACATCACACATTTACACATTCACATTTACACATTGTTCACACTACACAATTTGCACATGATCACAATCAAATTCACATTTTACACTTTAGTGCCGTGACACATAGTCCAAACCACCATAAGAAGGACACATCACATCACATACACATAGACGTCACCTAGGCAATACAGTGACGACTCTTGGACTGTGCAGACTGGGAGAACAAATCTCCACCCGTTAGTGGTACTTGTCCACCTCCAGGATTTCATCCTAATGCCCTTAGGATCACAACACATTGAACCTTCTTAGGGGGACTTTTCTCTGATACGGTTCCACTGCCCTCTATGGAAGCAGTGTCACACTTGGCACAGTTTTACACATTACACATCGGTTTTTACACACATTTTACACAGGACAATCACATCTCATTCATTCTCTCATTCGCAACATGACTCTATTTTTCCTAATCATGCCACTACAGATGACATAATTTATCATTGAGGAAATTTCACTAATCTGGTTGGATTACACAGAAATTAAATCATTTCACAATGGCATGCATTAATTATCCATTTTTGCATGGAAAATTCATATTGCATTGTATAGTTGTCCAAATGACCTGAGAATTTAACCACATGCGGATTTTGGGTTTAGGATCCCACATGAAAATTTTCACATTTTTCTGATCCAAAATGCAATCGCAGAAAATTTAACATAAATTCCCTTATTATTCAAAATTCGATTTATCATGGTATATAACATATAAGTTCGGTTTAACAGATGATAACCCTGAACCAAATATACACAATACCACATGAAATTTTTACGGATTTATTACACAACACATGATTTACTGGAATTTTAACAATCCTACACATGTTTTTCTAATTCCATTTCAGAAAATTCAATAAATCAGAGGAGCATGGAGAAAATTCCCAAAAATTCAGAGCATGGACTGATTTACCCACTCACGGTTTAGAAAATTTTAGGGCATCCAACTTCACATGAATTGCACAAACGGTAAAGAACATGGTCTAGGTCTCATCATGCATACATTCTCCTTAATAAAACCATTTATGCCCAAATCACAGAAATTACAAAGATCTCACCACACATTCATACATCCATATTACATATCATAATAGGTTTACAATATATTCTCATCGAAAACACATCGAAAATAATCATATACCAGGAAGAACAACTCACTGTTCTGTCCTAGAGAACTTAACGGTGGTCTCTGGCCGTTCCAGGAGTGGACGGCAAGATCGCTGGATGCACATTAGGGATCTCGGCGTCAAGGGCATTGACGCCAAGTTCTTGTCTTTGCAGAAACACAGACCGAACTCCAAATAAAAGGTGAATGGAGGATCTAGGACACGAGGAAAAATACATAAAAATGATAAAACCCTACTTGACATCTACAGGGACGATAGGGGTAGGTTACTTGCCTCTAGAAAATACTCCGGACGGATCTAAATGGTCGGAGAAGCTGTCCTTGGGCAGTCCCAAGAAGCTCCACAAATTGCTCTCCTCCGAGTTCTAGGACGAAGATGCCTCCAAGATGAGGTCGGGGAAGCCTCCTCCTTCACTTCAGCTAGCTCCTTGTCGTGGTAACTGGCCAGGAACAACTTTAGAAGGTCGGATCCAAGCTTGCAAAGGGTGGGGTTTTCTCACAGTTTTCACTAGGGTTTTCTACTCCTTCCTCTCCTCTTGCAAAGAGAGCCAAGAGAGGGTTGAGGGTTGCAAAAAGGGCTTTGTAAATAGGAGAGGGGGCTCTCCTTTCACGTAGGCATGACAAGAAGCCTTTCAAACCGTTGGGGACAACTCCCCAATGGTTGGGGTAGCTTGTTCTCGGGATTTCTGGCTCTGCAACGCATGCAGGCCAGAGAAATTAGCGTCCACATCGCTGGACGCTGGGATTAGTCTTGGCGTCCATATGGTTGACGCCTACACAACACAAACGTCAATTGATATTGACTCCAAGCTGGCCTTCGGCCAGAACTCAAAACATGCAGGAAACCATGCATAACCTATACATATATACATGCATTATGTATACTATCACATACATGCTACCATCATACCATTCGTACATTATTTACAACTAATTATACACATGCATACATAAGTATAATAACTAGTACTTACGTAGATATTTACATACGTACATACACAAACATGAAGTATTCACATGCATTACAAATAATGCAACAAAATTCGAGGGCCTTACATACTTTGCTTTATTCCATCATCATCACACATTCCACAGTCTATATAGCAAAAGAAAGTACTAGATTCCACATTATTACAACTTGAAAGAAAATACATTGTCCTTTACATTGTCTATATGAATGACATTATTCAAGCTATAAAATAAAACAACTTATTGAAAGTAAAACTCCTCAAGTACTACTTCTTGTAGGTGGCTCTAATCTTCACTATTCTCTCCTCCGCTACGAAACTACCTGTCACACTTGTACGCCGAAGCAAGTTTGAGTCTTACAAGACTCAGCAAGTAATCTAAAACCATCAAACTTTTACATATCACATACACATTATACAATCATCAATGATGAAACACATGTTTTCATACAAATCACAATAATTCACATAGTACAAGCTTTTTATGGTCAATAATACATATGTCCTCTAAACCTATTCTTAATTAACACATACTCTTATTAACTCATGAAAATAACATACACCTACACAAGTTCTCTACACATGACATATTCTATGATACATGGTTCAAATCCTTATCATATCATTGCATAATGTAATCAAATTTAAACACAAGGTTATGTACAAGATGATGAATACTTTTAGCATGGTATTTAGTCAATTTCTCATGTATTTACCTAACTTTATCATAGACTAACTTGCTGTTTTAATGTATAATTTATCATACACTCATGACACTTGCACATGTTTTCTTGTAAACTACATAATATGATATAAATTTTTCTAACATAGTTAAACATAATCCAATTAATACATACATGACATGAATATATGCACTCTTAAACACCTAACATGTATCATGATATATTAATCTCAACCTTTTCCTTATTGTATACAACTCTACAATTTAAATCATGCATTTATACATAAAGTAGATAACAACCTAACATGATCTCTATTTATTTTTCATATGCACTTTTCTCATTCATTTACACGTTTCATTTGCTGTTTTTAATATGAATAGTTCACCATGATATGACCTATATTAAACATGGAATGAAGATTTAAAACATATTCAATTCGGATGGCAATCATCATCTTTCTACATTGCCTTTCCCTACATATTCACATGCACATATTCATACACACCACCATATGGATATTATGAAACTATATCACATAATACTAAACATGGTATTAAACATGATGTTAAAATTATGATGGTAACACACAATAAACATACATGTATTAATACCTTGGTTTTCCATGCAATTGTACTCTTATTATCTTTTATTCTTCCTTTCACATCAATTCACACTTCTTCCATTTCATTTACTCTTACATTCACATTTATCACATTACACTATATTCACATTTAATCTCTTAAGTTGCCATGACACGTAGTCCTAACTACTAGATAGAGGAAAAACAATCACTTTAGCACTTAGCACTTTTCACATAGCACTTAGCACTTAGCACTCACTTTCACGTATTTGTCACTTAGGCAATGCGGTGACAAATCTAGGTAACTGCGCAGAACCGAGAGAAGCCCTCTCCACCCTAACCAGCGGTACTTGTCCACCTCTAGGATTTTATCCTAATGCCCTTAGGATTTATCTCATAAGGTTGAGCCTTCCATAGGGACTTTTTCATGGTACAGCTCTCAGACCCCTATGGTAGCAGTGTCATCCCTGGCTAAATATTACATTAACCACTTTATCATCCTTATCTCATTTTACTCATGTCACACACACATTTTCACTCCAGTTCATACACACTTTACATAATATTCACATTCTATTTACAGACATTCCATTACTGTCTAATTGTGATAAACCACTCAAAATAAGGCATTAACATGCTGCTAACTGTAATCACAGGGATTGTGCTCCCCTCGACACGGACATGAATATCAAATATGATGGCATGGAAAATAGGAAAGTGATCGCCACCTAGATAAGTTGCCTAATGATGTGAAAAGACAACGGCTAACTTAAACTAGGAAAAAGGAAGAGAACAGGAAGACTGACCTGGTGTCGCGGTCGTCATGGTCGCCGTGTCTTCTAGTATCGCGTCAGTGGAAACCGACGCGTCTATGTCGCGTCACCCAAGGCCGTCGCGTTCTCTGATTGCGGGAGATTTGTTGTAGTGACCTTCTTCTAGTCCTCCAGCCGGCCAGAGTACCAGAGCTTCTCGTAGACCTTGTTTGCTTGCCTGCCAATCAAAAAGAAAACACAAAGAAAAGACCCTATTAGAACATGTAAAGTGCAGTATCTATTCCAAAAGATGAAATGAGACGGAGGATCATGGTGGGAACGCACCTGGGGTGATTTTAAACCCCTGTGGGTGTGGGAAAAACGTGGGTGGATGATAAATATGCTCTACTTAAAAAGAACATAAAAATGCATGTAGAAATAGAAAAGAGGGAGAGAAGGGATGATGAGCCCCATTAGGGCGACTTCCTGGCGCGGATGCAGCTCCAACGATGTGCCAAGAGATCCAGGAGATTGCTGAAGTCGCCCTCTTCACGTTCCCCGCTCCATTGATGGTGAAATGAAGGAGTTATGAGGAGTGGAAAGTGAAGGGAAATGAGTGGAATGAATGGCTGCGTGGCTAAGTCTTGTTCAGAGGAGATTTTGGCAGCCCTTCGGGGTGACTATTAAGCTCTCCCCCCGTCCATGAGGAGGGGTCCTACTTATATAGAGCTTGGAGTGGGAAAAAAGGGGTATTATCTCCTCAAAAAGATGTGGAAATTAAAAATGAGGGATAAAGCTCTATCAAAATCGGATGTAGAGTCCTTAGAGGAGCTTGGGAGAGTCCCTAGGGCCAAAAAAGTGCTCAAGGGGTCGGGATAAATCCTTTGGACCAAGTCAAGGTGCATAGGAGGATAAATAGGATGTGGTTACGGAGGCCAGAGATCTCGGTCCTTGTCGCGTCAGATCGCGGGGTCGCGACTAGAGACGCGACAGTGCGGGGGGTCGCGACAGCATTGCCCACGTGCATGGATAATGCATGGGCTGTCACGACGGTCTAACCCGTCGCGACTAGAGTCGCGGCGCCATGATGCGTCGCGACAAGGAATCCGAAATATTTTGGATTATTCTTTTTAACCACATGCTAAAAAAGGAGTCAAATCCTCTAAGGACTCTTTCAAATGATAGATTTCGTGATTCCAAGGTATTTTTAATGGATTCATGGGCTCAAATCAAGGCAAATAATGGGCTCAAGGTGAGTGATCAATTAGGGGCCCACTAAGATAACAAGAAATGTGGTTCAACCCATTAGTCATAATCGGGTGTCTACAGATTGCCCCTCCTTGGCTTCTATTTTGCAAGGGAGCGAAGCGGAAGTGGCGTGGAGATGTCACGAAGTGATGGCGGAATGGAGATGACGCGGAGCAGACTGAAAAGTGGAAGCCAAGGTAAAGAGACACCCGATGCTAACTAACGGGCAGTTGGAATCTTTGTGAAAGCCCCGAGTCGGTTGTTCGAGTAGAGTGCAAAGAAGAGCACAAGTCTGGACGAGAAGAAGAAAGAAGAGGACGACCAACCTCTCGATTGAGAGGTACCCTAGCCGATTGGCCTGCAGGTTTCGTTTTGGAAGGACATGTGCGTGCCAGGTAGGTAACTCATGACTCTGTCCTGGGAGCGGTTCACAACCAAAACGGATCAAAGGAAAAGGATGAGTAATTGTATAAGGAATCTAGACAGGGAAATTCTTGTCAAACTGACGGGAACAACTTGCTCGGAGACAAACCTTCCGATTCGGAGTAGAATTGGATTTCTTGCATTTAAAACATGAAGGATGATTGGGCACTCAACAAGAGCTCATCAATGGTCTACAATGAGTCAGGAAAGCTCAAAATCCTATATGATGCATGCTGGGCTAAAGTAAAAGAAATCATCAAAACGAATGCAAAGAAAACGAGAAAATATAAAATACATCAAGGATAATATTGTTAAGCTGGATAAGAAAGGGTCAAGAGACCTCCTGCAACCGCAGTGCAGGCCTGAACCCATCGTCCCCGATCTTAACTAGCTCAACGGCCTATCCAATGGTTAACAACATGCACCTAGATCATCACTGTTTTTGTTAAAGGGGAACTCAAATTCCAGAGCATATTGAGAACCAGCTGGTCCTTGAAGAGATATAATAAGTAGAATATCATATAGTAATGCCGGGAGTAAGGATAGAGATACAATACCTGACTTACCTGTGACGACATTTCCTGACTTTTGAATCATCCATGAGCAAATAGGCATAATAATCACAAGATGACAGATGAATTTAATGAACACAGCCAAGAAAACACACATACAAAGCACAAGCGGGAGAAATAAACATTCAGGGTATAAACGCAACGCACCCATCGACCGCGACCTTGTCGCGACTTTGTCGCGTCAGATCGCGGCGTCGCGACTCGGACAGAGTCCTGAAAAAAAACAGAAAAACGGGACTTAGACTTATCCTAAGACATCTAGACTAGCACTAGGACTCCTAAACCTTTCCTAGACTTATCCTAACTCCTAGTTGCGGGATTAGAGTGGGTTTCTAACTCCCTAAGGCTTATAAATAAAGGGTTTGGACTGCTAATCCCGCAGCTAAACTCTTGGCTTCCTCTGCTCTCCAAGTTCTTCATCCTTTTTCAGTTCTGCAGCCATGAAGAGGAAGCTTTCAGAGTTTGCAGAGGCTATCCCTCCCTACTCCGGCCCAAAGGCAGCTAGGGAGTCCTACACCGAGCTTCAACACCTCTCAGCCATCCCGAGACACATCTACTCCCGCCCGGATCTTCAAGTAAGCGGCTTTTCTCCCCGAGTTTCTGCACTTTCTGCATTACTCTGCTTTTTTCTGTTGTGCTCTGTTTTCTTCTCCTTCTCATCTCCTCCTCCTCCTTTGTTCAGATCCTCCCTGGTCATAGGCGTTTCTCCAAGCTACCATGGCTGCGGCCGATGCTTGATGTGCTGCCTTCGGCCTCAATTTCCCTCTTAAAAGAGTGAGGATTGTCCACGGTGCTAGTGCTTGCCAAAAAGTACAACACGATCGTTCATACATGGGATAGCATCACTGCACTTACCGAGCTATGGCACACTCAAACACACTCTTTCGTCTTCCCTGACTTTGAAGCCACCGTGCTTTTGGAAGAATTGGAGGTTATGCTTGGCCTCCCGCGCTACCATCGAGGCGAGGAGATAAAGTTATCGTATACTGTGGAGCAAATCAACTCGTGGAGTATCCTAGCCAAGCTGACTTCCATGAAGAACGACCTACGCTCCATGACTAGTGGCATGCACGTCCATCTACTCCCCATCGCACAGTGGGTCGTCTCTCAATGCAAGCGGAAAACCGGGAGACATGGCGCCATTGCCAAGGCGGCGGCCATCTGCATCTGCGGGGTCATCCTCTTTCCTTCTGAAGACGGGGCTATCTCCTTTGCCAACCTGAGCATCATCGATTCCGTCTCGGAAGGTTTGACCATCGGCCAAGCAGTTTTGAGTTATCTATATGCCGGTCTATCTTCTGCAGCACTCGGAGGGCCTTTCTATGGGTCGGTGATTGCTCTCGAACTATGGATGGGGATGCACATCCAATTTCGGGCGGAGGAGGGCTTGACTGCGGAGTGCAAGACGATGTTGAATCATCCACTGGCATACGTGGGCGGACCACTGTTCATGAGCACCCGGGCTTGGTGCAAGACGGCGCAAATAAAGGGCATCCAAGCGTGGCGCGGGTACCTCCGAGGTCTGACCGTGGCGGACTTCGACGCGCGCCCTCGGTTCATGCACGGCAAGATGATCCATCTTTCTCAGCGCACCGGGCTTGCCTTGAGATTGCTGGGCAACGAGGCACTTGTTTCTTACAACCCGGATCGTTGCTACCTCCAATGCGGTGCGGCCCGGACAATGGTCCCGATCCTCTCACACTTCCCGCCTATCCAAGAGAGGAAGAGGGGTGACACGCAGGACGAGCGTGACATGCGCAGCGCCATCGTCCATTGGGAGGGATGTGCTATGAGTGTGATCCTAGCAGAGGTGGAGGAAGATGATGAAACGGTCAAAGAGTATGTTGAAGCTTTGAAGACGCTCCAACCTGCAGGAGGAGATGCCCGATTTATTTGATTTGATTTGTAGGTCAGATGGCAATTAGGTCAGCATTTGAAAGCATTGCTTGATTGTTTTAGAATGAATTAGGGAGTGTAAAGATTTTGAGTATGAATGAATAAGAATGAATTTTCTGCGCAATGCAAGTGCTCTGTTGATGACGCGACGGTCAGGAGCGTCGCCTTTATGTCGCGGCCGAGCGGTGCGTCGCGACTATGTCGCGACGTCCCTTCCTGACGCGACATGAACGCGACGGCGCGCTGCGTCGCGTCATGAACCGATCGATTCAAAAACAAACGCCCCCCTTTCCTTTCTTCTTTCCGGTTTTCAAAACCTTCGAACCTTCGAACCTTGGAATCCTCCCCTAGTTTCCCTGCGTTCCGACTTCCTTGCTAGCCCCAAGACTTCAACCAAGCGACTTACATTGCAATGGACGGTGGAAGAGAGAGCGGCGAGGGCTCATCGCGTGGGAAGCGCCACGCGGAGCGACGATACTCGCGACGACGGGCGGAGAGGCCCTCTGTCGAGGAGGAGGTGCCCGAGGCCGTGATGGGAGAGGAAGAGGAGGAAATGAGTCCGACCATGAACGTGGAAGAGGAGAGGAAGGAAACGGGCCAAGGCGATGAAATCGGTAAGTACCCTCGACCCTAAACCTTGAATGATAGTAGTAGGGAGGTCCACGGAGCCCCTGGAGGGCAAATGTAGGGCGAGAGGCCCATGAAAACACGGATCAAACAAAGAAGGCTCCGGCCGGTTTGAATCTGGAGACGCGTCAGCCCGACTCGTCGCGACATGGTGTCGCGACGGGGCGGGGCGTCGCGACAGTGTCGCGACCTCCAGGGCGGTCGCGACCTTATCGCGACCTAAAAAGGCGACGCGATATGGTCGCGGCGGCCCGCACTGTCGCGACAAGGTCGCGGCTGCAAGGGCTGTCGCGACTCTGACCGAACACACAAAATGAAACCTGAATTTGAACTTGAATGAATTTTTGCAGGGTGAAATGAGAGCTCGAGTGTCCTGGACACTGGTGCTGGCTGCCTTCCTGGCCCTCCCCCCTTTTCAGAGAGAGAGAGTAGACGAGATGGGGTTTGGGCAGGTCTTTAGGATCGAGAGGATGAGGGTGGACCCGGCCCTCACCCAGGCCCTGCGTAGCAGGTGGGACACGGAGGCGAGTGCCTTCGCGTTCCCTTGGGGACATATGATCCCCAGCCTAGAGGATGTGAGCCGGATCACAGGGCTCAGAGTGTATGGGCGGGCAGTGAGCGGGTACACCTATCCTTGCTACCATGACCTAGCCGAGCGACTCCTAGACCTTCCCGTAGAGCGCAGGTCTTCCCTAGTGCCTAGAGTAGCCTTGCAGGAGAGTCTAGGTCTATTTGAGGCGGGGAAGAACGCAGGGGAGACTGAGGATGAGTATTTGGAGAGGCTGGCTAGAGTCAGTAGGAGGGAGTTGGCGAGTGAGCCTGGGCCGCAGGCGGACTTGGACCTGCGCCGCTTTCTCGTCCTCTTTCTTGGTAGACTTTTGTTTGCCACGAGAGGCGACGCAGTCCATTGCCGCTTCCTGCCCTTGCTGGCGGATCTAGGTGAGGTAGGGGGGTATGCTTGGGGGGCAGCCTTCTTAGCGCACCAGTTCGACGGTTTGAGCGCCTCCGAGCGGCAGACGTCCACGAGTGGTTTCTACCCCTTTCTTCAGGTACACTTTTCTCTTCTGACTCTCTTAGATTCAAACTTCAGATTTTGCTTGAACTGCCAACTAATTTGCCTTTATTTTGCAGGTTTGGGCCTACCTACACCTCCCAGCCCTGAGGAGAGGGGAGCTCACACGGCCGGGCCTCGTGCCCATTGCACGCCGTTGGGACTCTCGCCGGGACACTCGCCACCTGACCGACCAGCTGGAGCACCTCCAGGAGGCACTCGACAGCTACCCTTATCTGGATGTAAGTACCCTTGATTCCCTTTCTTTGAAATTACTTGCTTGAACTGATTGATCGCTTCTCTTTCTTGCAGGTGGTTTGGCAGCCATACCTGGGGGAGGGTGACGAGGGACAGCCGTGGTTGGTGCAGGCCCGCCCCTACTTCGGTAGGTCGGTGTGGTTGCATGCACTCAACCTCGTGCTACCTCTGAACCTGTTTCTGACCCAGCGCTCCTTGGGCCTTAGACAGAGCGTCGTGGAGTTCCCCGTCCGGGACCGGTTCCGCCGGCCGGGTCGGAGTTTCCGGGGGCTTCACGACACGACAGACTGGAGGGAGCGGGCTCGCGAGCAAGTCGAAAATTGGGAGCGGAAAGGCAAGGGGGTCAGATCGGACGCGACCACCGATGACGCCTACCTCCAGGCGTACGCCTTGAAGTACGGAGGAAAGGTGTACAAGAGCGCCCGACACCAGGTAGACTTTCTAAACCACAACTCAAGAATTGAGATTTAATGATTAAAACTGACGATTTGCAATTCCTTGCAGGTGGACGTGACTGGTGAGATCGCTCGCTCCGAGCCTTGCTCCAGTCGGGGTGCAGGATCGGGAGGCAGCTCAGAGGCAGGTGACAGAGCTGGTAAGTATTGTTCACCTTTCAACCTCTTTAACTAAGCAAGATTTTGAAACTGACCTGCCTTTTACGTGCAGCGGAGTGAGCTGGAGAGAGTGAGGGGTGCGGAGCAGGCGGTGCTTCCTCCTCTCGGAGCGCAGGGGGGTCTCCATCACTCATGGAGGCCCGACTAGCAGGAGCTGTGCTGAGAGCCGAGGAGGCTCAGAGGCATCTGGAGGAGCGGGTAAGTTCATTTAAACACTTGAGTCGTTCATTTTTAAATGGTGCTGATGAATTACTTGTTGTGCAGGAGAGAGACTTGGAGGTGACCCATGAGCACGCCATGACGCTGCAAAGCGAGAGAGACCAGCAGCGTGCCCGGGCGGAGGCAGCCGAGGCACGGGTGGCGGAGATGACCCAGGAGCTGGCGACGCTGCGGGTGCAGAGGTCACCCGGCGATCAGGAGGAGGTCACCCGACTGCGTGCAGAGTTGCTAGCACAGCAGACGCTAGCGCGGAGCCTCCAGCAGATAGTGACAGACATCGGCCGCTCACGCAGCCGGAGTCGGAGTGGCGTGAGCGTCAGCAGGGCGACTGGCGCCTCCGTCGGGCAGTACCTGGCGGGTTCCTCCAGCAGGCGGAGGAACGAGGAGGAGGGGCGGCGCCGACTGGACGAGGGTAGCGCTCAGGAGGGTAGAGGGGGTGGCGAGATGTTGCCACCTCCAGATAGGAGAGAGGGATCTGGGGAGAGTGGTGGTGGCCAGTGAGGAGTCTTGTGAGCCACCTCCCCTTTTATCGATGTACATCTTGTTCATACCTTAGTGCAGTTTTATTTTTATGCCAATGTTTATAATGAATGAATGGTTTGTGATTGACACGAGTGAGAGGCGAGATTCAAACAAGCGAGAGAGAGATCTGAGCGCGACGTCATATTTTGTTCTTTGAAATTCCTGTTCCTGCACACACTTAAAAGAACAAGTTAGATCTGTTCTTAGGTTCGGCCCCTTGCACATAACATGATAAAAGCTAACTCCGCAATTTGTCAAGGGGCCGAGCCTTATTAAATAGGCGAAAAGACTATGAAAATAATGCATGCTAAAGAAAAGGAATGTGTACACGCCTAAAAAAACGATATATATATTTTTGTGATTTTGAGGATCTTTTGATTTTTTTGGATTTTTGGAATTTTTGAAATTTTTTTTGGATTTTGGGGATCTTTTGATTTTTTTTGGATTTTGGGGATCTTTTGATTTTTTTGGATTTTGGGGATCTTTCAATTTTTTTTGGATTTTGGGGATCTTTTGATTTTTTTGGATTTTGGGGATCTTTTGATTTTTTGGATTTTGGGGATCTTTCGATAACAACACCTCTTAATGTTGACTGATCAACCGTGGGCCTCACCTCTACCTCACTTTGGCGAGTAAGATTTACGTGCAACGTATATTCACATTAGGTTTGCCAAGTTTTCTTGTCCCTGTGACAACAATGTTCCAACACAGACCAAGCGCATGGATTCTTTGGTCATTTCAGGAGGGATAGGAAGAATGTAAATGAGATAAGACTTAATCTTGGAGTTGGGGTTGCTGACTTGTAAGACCTGCAACGAATAAGCTATATGTGCTATTCATCTGTTGTCCAGGGACTTTAGGGCCACAGTATTTTCTTTTATCCGGGGCATGCGTGCGACCGGGCTCAAGGGCGTCCCGCGGGGAACTGTACTGCCACTCTTTAACATGCCCCTTCACTTTGTCATTTCGTCGCTTTATTATTTTTTGTGCTATATGCTTTTCTTAGGACTGCCCGTCCCTTTTTGAGACTTCAAACACATGGTTTATACCGTTGCAGGTTTACAGGTTAGCTTTCCCCTTGCCCCTAGACCTTGTCCGAATAGGGAGAGAATTGACCTCTTGTTTCTCTGAGCAAGGGCTAAGTGAGAACACTGTATATGGAGGAACAACGACTTTAGGTTTACCATGTTGAGTACGTGATTGCACATAAATATTATTTTGTCAATATGAGAAGAAGCGAGCCACTTGGCAAATGGCTACTTATTAATTGGTGTTGTTATCCAAAGTCTTTTGATCAGGGGTAGAATCTTTTAAGATATAACCCATTCCATGGATGAGAGAGTTCATCACCATCGGCATTAACTAACCTATACACGTTTCCCGGGTACACTTCTTTGATGACGTACGGCCCTTCCCAGTTTGCAGACAATTTTGACCTTGGACCTCCAGGTTTTATAAAAAATCGTTTCAAAACCATGTCTCCTTCTTGAAATTTACGCTCAATCACTTTCTTTTGAAAAGACCTTGAGAGTCTATTTTGATACGAAAGCACGTGATCGGCTGCAGCTAGACGCCGTTCGTCTAAGAGTTCTAGTTGTGTAAGTAACGCCTCCCGATGTTCATCGAGATTAAGTTCTTTGTCCAACTGAATTCTTAGCGAAGGGATGAGGATTTCGTGTGGACATACCGCTTCCATTCCATATGTAAGTGAGAAAGGGGTTTGCCCTGTAGGTGTGCGGATGGAGGTGCGATAGGCCCACAGAGCCTCAATTAGCTTTTCCGGCCAATCAGCAAATTTATTAGACTCACAAGTTTTCTTTAAGATTTTCAAAAGCGTTTTGTTTGTGGCTTCGGCCTGGCCGTTGCCCTGCGGATAATAGGGAGACGAACGATGCAAGGAAATATTGAACTTCTTACAGAGGTCTTGAAGGTCTTGTGATATGAACTGGGGTCCATTGTCGGTGACGATGCTGCCAGGTACTCCAAACCGCGCAATGATGTTCTTCATGATGAATCTGCACACGGTCGAGCCTTTGATTTCTGCAAATGCTTCTGCTTCGGCCCATTTGGTGAAATACTCAGTAGCGGTGAGGATGAAGGACTTTTGCTTTATCTGAGCATTAGGATCACCGAGAGGCCCAATGATATCAAAGGCCCACATGGAGAAAGGCCAAGGAGAAGATAGTGGATGTAAAGAGGAAGACGGAGCATGAATTTTATCGGCATGGATTTGGCATCTGACACACCTACGGACGTAGGCGGCACAGTCTTCTTCTAAGGTTGGCCAGTAGTAGCCCTGCCTAAGGATCTTTTTGGCTAACATCTGACCATTCACATGCCCTCCGCATTCGCCGGAGTGAGATCCTTCCACTATTTTCCAAGCCTCTTCATCGGTCACGCATCTGAGGAGCATTCCATTTAGAGCGCGTCTGTAGAGAACTTCACCCACGAGGGTGTACTTTAAGGCCGCTCTACGGATAGCTCGCCTATCTTCTGCTTCGGCTTCTTTGGGAAGGTGCCGTCTTTGCAAAACTGCTCAATCTCACGATACCACGGGCTTTCTTCTTCCATTAATTCCCCTAATTCAACAAGCAACAACTCCTTCGCTTCTTTCTTCTCTGCCTTCAACACTAGGGAGCTCCTAAGGTTCGAGAACCAAGGGTCCTGAGTTGAAGGAGCTTCTAATCTCTGAACGGTGATAGTCTCAGCGCTACGGCTGAGAGGGAAGGAGAGAGATGAAGCTAACGATGCCAGAGCATCGGCCAGAATGTTCTGAGAGCGAGGTGTATGAATGTAGATAAGCTGACGGAATTGCTTGGCTAGGAGCGTGACCAGATCTTGATATGGCTTGAGCTTGGGGTCACGAGTGCGATAGGTAGAGAGAACTTGCCGAAGGACGAGCTGAGAGTCTCCTATGATCTTAAGGTGACGCGCACCTAAAAGGTAGGCGAGCTTAAGACCGGCCAAGAGAGCCTCATACTCGGAGATGTTGTTGGTGGCATAGAACTGAAGTTGATAAGCTAAAGGAATGGTGATCCCTTCTGGGGTGAGCAAGACTGCACCTATGCCCCGTCCCCTAGAATTGAGAGCTCCATCGAAATGGAGTGACCAGAAGGGATCATGAGAGACAAGTGATAGGTTTTCGTCGGGAAATCCTCTTGAACCATATCACTATGAGGAAGAGGAAGGTGAGCAAGGTGCTCAGCGATGGCATACCCTTTTATGGCTTTCTGAACGATAAAGGAGATATCGAACTGAGAGAGGAAACTTTGCCAGCGAGCCAATCTGTCGGCGAGGACTGGCTTCTCAAGGAGATACCTAATAGGGTCCATTCTAGAAATCAAACTCACCTTATGAGCTAGGAAGTAGTGCTTCAATTTCTGCACTACCCAAACTAGCGCTGCACAGGTTTTCTCCATTGTGGTGAGTTTGAGCTCGGAAGGATTGAATAGCCTAGATAGGTAGTAGACTGCCCTTTCTTTGCCGGATTCATCAAGCTGAGCAAGGACAGCTCCTAGGGAGTCCTCAACAGTTGACAGATATAGGATTAGGGGTTTCCCAGGGACAGGCGCCTGAAGCACGGGCGGATTCATAAGGTAACTCTTGAGCTCATCGAAGGCCTCTTGGCATTTATTATTCCATTCAAAACTGACTCCTCCCCTCAACAGTTCATAGAAAGGACGACACCTTTGAGAGTGCTGAGATATGAATCTCCTTATGAACTGCAGCCGACCAATCAATCCTCGAAGCTCAGATATGTTCTTAGGAGGAGGCATCTCATTGATTGCCTTGGCCTTGTGCGGATCTATTTGAATCCCTCGTTTACTAACTATGAAGCCTAGCAACTTCCCCGAGGAGACCCCAAACACGCACTTCTTTGCATTCATCTTTAATTGATATTCTTGTGCGCGACGGAAAACTTTGGCTAGCACAGAGGAATGCTCTCTTCGAGTCCGCGACTTCACCACGATATCATCCACGTAAACCTCAACATCGATATGTATCATGTCGTGGAAGATAGCTAGCATTGCTCTTTGGTAAGTGGCGCCGGCATTCTTCAATCCAAACGGCATGACCACATAGCAATACGTTCCCCATGGGGTGGTGAAGGAGGTCTTTTCTTGATCCTCCGGGGCTAGACGAATTTGATTATAGCCAGAATACCCATCCATGAATGATAGAGTTTCGAACCCTGCTGTATTATCGATCAGAACATCCAAGTGAGGTAAAGGGAAATCGTCTTTAGGACATGCCTTATTCAAATCCCGGAAATCTATGCAGATGCGCACTCTTCCGTCTTTCTTCATCACCGGGACGATGTTGGCCACCCACAAGGGATAGAGGACTACACGGATAAATTTGGCTTTGTGTAGCTTATCAATCTCCTCTTTCATCTTTAAAGCGATGTGGGGGAGGAACCTCCTTAGCTTTGTTTAATGGCAACTGCCCCTGGCTTCAAAATTAACCTATGCTCCACCAAATCAGGGTCAATGCCAGGCATGTCATCATAGGACCAGGCGAATGAATCTTTGAACTCCCTTAACACCTCTATGAGCACTTCTTCCTCGTCGGGAGGGAGACCAGATGCTACGGTCAAGAGCCTGGGGTCCTCTTGCGTTCCCACATTTACCTCTTTAGTGGGTTCGTCGACTGCTGAGGTAGGTTCATCGAATCTCCTCATACCACTAGCATATGCTTCAGCAGCGTCCTCCATCTCGACACCATTTTCATCTGACGGGTCTTCTTCGGCTACGATTTCATATATTCCAAAGCCATCGTCTAGCCCTTCCTCTGTCGATATCTCCTCTAAGTTCAGAACTACCGCTTCCTTGACGAACTCTTCGACAGCTAGAAGAGCGCCACATCTATGGACTAAGTCTAAGAGGTATCTATGGGGCACGCCATTACCCTTCTTCTTCCTAGACGGGGACGGGGACTTACTAGAAACTACCCCTGAACTTGAGCTAGACTTGATATTTACAGGAGGCTCTGGAGAAGCTCTCAGAGATTTATTGGAAGGGAAAGTGACAGGTGCGGCAGGGCCGCGAAGATCCTCCGATGGGGCTGGAGGAGGAAGCGGGCCGCTCGAGCTCAGGGTGCCAGCATCAGCAACGGGGTGTAGGGGAGCAGAAGGTCCCTCACCCGAATTGCCCGAAATGGTCATGGCTGACCACCAGGCGAGCGAAAAAAGGACAACAATGGCTATTGGGGAGCGGGTGCGACAGGGATCGCCGTCGAGAGCGGGAGCAAGAGAGGGGTGACGGGGATCGCCGTCGAGATCAGGAGTTGGAAGGGGGGGTGACGGGGATCGCCGTCAAGGTCGGGAGGGCGAGGGAAGTGACGGGGATCACCGTCAAGATGAGGAGCGCGAGGGGGTGACGGGGATCGCCGTCGAGATCGGGAGCATGAGGGAGGTGACGGGGATCGCCGTCGAGATCGGGAGTGCGAGGGATGTGACGGAGATCGCCGTCAAGATGAGGAGCACGAGGGGGGTGACGGGGATCGCCGTCGGAAGCGGGATCAAGAGGAAATTTTTTTTTTGGATTTTGAATTTTCTACACATTTTTTTTTTTTTTAGAAAGGGATTACATGAAATTAAGTGGTTTCGGTAAAAGACAAGACCGAACCATTGAAGAAAATGACGAAGCGGGGTGAAGGACGGACGAACGCCTCGACGGCGGAGGGTGAGATTTGTACAATGAAGGGGAGAGGCAAAGGAATGGAACTAACATTGAAATCGAGCAAGGATGAAGTGAAACGAGTAGGAGGCCGGGAGGGCCCTGGCCAGAACTCCTGTATGAGCGGGGGTAAACGATCCGACTGGCTTTTCTCACCAAATCCGGGCAACTGTCGCCTGGCGGTGGTTACTGCAGTTAATAGTGCTGCTACTTGCGGTACGTCTTCTTCAGCGAAGAGACTGTTCATTGCTGAGATGGGATCTTCTGATTCCGGCGATTCTGCCCCAGCCTCTGATTCTTCAAATAGAACACTGACTGACGAGATGACATCGTCTTGGTCTGGATTTTCAGTTTCCTCTTCAGCCCTTTTCTTCTTGCTGGGCCGCTGCTCTTCTAAAACTTGATAAGCTGACCTTGAGGCTTCTGTTGTGGTGTTGTACCCGGGTTGGATGGGCCCCTTGACGAAGTGCTCGTATAGGGACCAAGTGAGTGGACCATGATATGACTGTGAGGAGGGTAGAAATGCAGCCCATTCTGAATATCCGAGGCCACGCTTTGTGAACTTTTTGGTGGTGGCCACAGTCTTGGTCTGCCCTTGGAGATGAGCACCTAGGCCTCTCCCTGATTGATAACCCAGTCTGAACATAATGTCCCACCCCTTTGTATTCTTGCTCACATGCTTCTTGACTGCCATCACAGGAGGAGACCCAATTGGACGGTTTGAAGAGAAAGTATAGGCCCAAGTGTAGTTAACATCAAGTACTGACATTATGGGCTTATTGGACGGCCATACTGATGGCAGCACTCTCTCAACGGCTTCGACCGTATGTGTTGTGGTCACACTTTTGACCTTGACTATCCTTCCTTGGAAAGGAAACTTTAGGCATTGATGCGCTGTAGAGGGTATTGCCACTAATGATTCAATCCACGGGCGCCCTAGAATGGCCTTGTAGGTGTGATCAATGTTCAGCACATAGAATTCCACAGACATGACGAGAGGGCCTAATTCAGCTTGCAGAGTGATGACCCCATGGCAGGCACACCGCGAATTGTCATATGCAGCAATAGTGGTAGGCGTGGGCTGCAATTGACGTTCCGATATGTTGCAGGCTCTAAGAGTGCTTAGTGGACATACATTAATAGAGGCTCCCGTGTCCACCAGAGCCGCATCGATTGCCACCTTGTTTATGGTAAGTGTCACACACAGGGGCATTTTCCTGGCTTCGGGGGCGGCCAACTCGCCATCAGAGAAGGTAATGGTGGGTCCTCTGTTCACTATGGAGAGCACTGAGGGCAGGTTGTCTGGATTCATGTCCTCGCTGACCATGACTTTTTGCAAGAAAGTTTTGAGAGCGTCTTGATGAGTCTGTGACCTCTTAATGAGCTCCAATATGGAGATCTTGGAGGGAGTCTGATCGAGGTGCTTTAAGATGTCATATTGGGTTCCCGGTGCCGGATCAATCTCTTCTGTATCTTGCTGTTGCTGGTTGTTGGCTTGTTGACCTGACATTGGCATGGATGTGCTAGGATACATCCGATGAAACATTCGCCCGCTCCGGAGGGCAAGGTTATGGTGGAGTGGAGAGGCTGTGGTGTCGAGAATAGCGGGGTTGGCTAGTAGAGGTGCTGGCATAGGGGAGATGGGGGTGTTGTTTGGTGAGGTGACGGGAAAATAGGATGGTGAGGTGATGGTGGCAACATGGGGTGTAAAGGAAGGAGGCGTGGCGGATATAGGTGTGGGAGCAGTGGGCGTGACGTGAGAAATGGCCAGGAGTTGGCCTACCTCATGATCGTCATCGAAGACCCACTGGGCTTCTGGTGGTGCATGGTGGACTACGGGGTTAACATATGCCGGCGGAGGAGGCGGCGGAATTGGTTGAGGGTTCGGAGCGGGTTGATGTTGTGGCATGGGATTACGGACTATGCCTAGATCATTTGCCGGCTGTTGCGGCTACTGATATGCTGTTGTTGCTGGTGTTGCTGGTATTGCTGATGTTGCTGCTGGAAGGGCTGGTATTGTTGTTGCTGTTGTTGTTGTTGTTGTTGTTGCGGCTGCTGTCGCCTCTGTTGCTGCTGCTGTTGCCTCTGGCCTTGTTGGTCCCTCAAAGTTTGGATCAACCTTTTCATTTCTGCCCAATCAATCTGATTTTGCTCATGGAGATCGTATATCATGTCCCGGAATTGGAAGCAATCGGACACATTGTGGCCCGGATGACGATGATAGACGCAATATTTTGTTTGATGGCCGCCATGTTCCAATTCGCCTTCTCAGGAGGGAGTCTTAAAGCGTTTAGGGACATGAGGGCTGCAAAGACATCAGCTAGAGATTCAGGCAATGGAGGGTATTGGGTTCTCTTGGGCCCGTTGGGTTTCCTGGGTGCATAGCCATTTTGTGGTGGAGGGACTTGGGAGTATTGGCGCTGGTCTTGAGGAGGATTTTGCCCTTGGGGAGGTGGTTGCCTATTGTTGTTGTTCCAGATTGTTGGGCTTGTTGGGTATAGGGGGACCTACCTACTGGGCCTTGGGGGTTGCTGACAGCACCTACTTGTTCATTGGTCTGAATCCCCTCGGTGACTGGGCCTTGCGGCTTCTTGGCATAACGGGCCTTGGGGGTTTCGAACATGGAATGTATAGGTGAGTCTTTGAGTTGGGTTTGGATGAAACGGGCTCGAATATACAATTGGTGCATGGCAGAGATGTCGTTCATGGCCAGAATAGCTCGGTAGGCAGGTGTGGCGTTAGAAATCAACAGCTTCACCTTCTCCTCCTCAGGCATTGGGCAACGGACTTTGGCGGCCAATGAACGCCATCGGTCAGCATAGGTGGAGAAATCTTCTTCTGGCTTCATTTTCTCGGCCACTAAATCCACGAAAGAGTATTCGGGTCCCACCCGGTCTTGGAATTGCTGCAGAAATCTTTCTTGGACAATTCGGAAATCCTCTGCTTCTTCGGGAGGCAACGAATAGAACCACTACAAGGCGGTGCCATCTAGCGATTTCCTGAACAGATATGCCATGAGATGGCGATCATATTTGTGTTGTGCCGATTCATAGACAAAGTCCTTCAGATGAACATAGGGGTCCCCTACCCCAGAGTATCGACGATATACAGGGAGTTCGGACTGGGGAGGCACCCGGAGGTATTGGAAGGACGGGAGGGCAATGTCAGCCACCTTCCGAGGATCGATTTGCCTCCGGAGGTCATGAAGCTCCTTTTTCATACTCGTCCACTCCGCCAAGAAATCGGAAGGAGAATGGATCTGATGCGTTGGGACAAGGGAGCGTGGCTGCTCGAAGGAGTGAGACCTCTCGCGAGGGAGCGGAGCTGGTTCGGCCGTGTAATATGTAGTGGGAGGAGACCGAGGCCGAACCTCTCGTGGGGGGAGGTAGCTGGGTTCTGAAAAGTGAATGGCTCGAGGGCGGAGAGGCGTAGGGTCTGCCCCAGATGAAGAAAGGTGGGGGGCTGAAGCGACGCGGACGGAGGATTCCGCCGGTCGGGCTGGGTCTTGGCCCCGGGGAGATAGAGGTTGCTTCCCCTTGGCAGCAGCTATGAACTCTCGGACTTGATCCGGAGTGAGGTGAGGAAGGAGCTGGCTGAACTGAGAGTGGGGGTCATCATCCCCGGGAGGAGAAGGAGGACGGGATTGGATCCCAGTAATGGAGGGAGGTTGGATATGCCCCGGGAGAGTGGCCATAGAAGGTTGGGCCACTTCCTCGAGCAGACCAAGGGGGAGGGCGTCGTCGGCAAGGACGCGAAATTGGTCCATGTCGAAAAGGGGATTATGATAAAGCACGAGGATTGGAGGGGACTGACTCGATCTCCCTAAACAATGACGCATACACCCTCCAGCCAAATTGGGGGGGGCACACACCTAAATTCTACCACGGCAAGAAAGACAGAGAGAAGAAGGGGGATCAGAGCACTCAAGTTGTCATGCTTACAACTCAAATTTCTTATGATTAGAACTTGACCTTTTAAGTGAGTTGATTAAAGAGATGTCACTCGGTCCTGCGGTCCCTGATTGGAATGGACTCAAGTGCTCCGGTATGACTAAGGATGGTACACACTCACGCGGGGTAGTTCAAACTAAGGATACAACAGGTACAACCAGCCCGGCGAACCGCAACGTGCGTACGGCCACGGGGACTTATGGAGGTCCTTGGAAGGCGGGCCCGAGTCAGCCTACGAGTGCTCGTAGGTGAGAGGACTCACTCAACCAAGGGGGAATCTAATCAAATGGGATGAACAACGTATGCACGGGACTAAATGTATGCAAGCATGGAGATGAGGAGCAAACAGGGTGACAAAAGAAGTCCTCGGGTAGAATCGCGACGGCCAGATACGTCGCGACCCTATCGCGACAGGGTGGGCTGCCGCGATAAGGACAGAGGCCTGAAAACACACTGAGTCACCAACCCAATTCACACAGACTAACTTACCAAACTAAGGAACACCAAGAGAAACTATAATGATACAACATGGATCAGGGAGCAGACAGAGACCGATATCTGGATGAAAGCAATAACATACAAAGCGAACCTGTTAACGCGTCGCCTGTACCGACCGCGACCTCGTCGCGTCCGCTTCCTTGACCGCGACAGGAACTGAAAACTTACAGATGAAACTAAACGGAAAACCCGAACCCTAACAGGATACTATTGGACAGAAACATGAGCAAACATGATCTAGGCACTTTAAGAACAACGCATGGTCTCATGGGCATCGAACAAGGAGGACATAGGGAAGAGGAAGCACTGACCTGATGACGCGTCCCCCTTCTGCGACGCGACCTTGTCGCGACACCGCGATCGGTCGCGACAATGACAGAGCGAAAAAAATGCAGGGAATGAAGAACAAAACCCTAACAAGACAATGTAACGATATACAAACAAGGAAACGTGGCAAGCAATCAATCAAAATCTACGAGGGTGGCAATGAAGGTCCCACCGTGATCGCCAAAAGGTGTAATCACAGGGATTGTGCTCCCCTCGACACGAACATGAATATCAAATATGATGGCATGGAAAATAGGAAAGTGATCGCCACCTAGATAAGTTGCCTAATGATGTGAAAAGACAACGACTAACTTAAACTAGGAAAAAGGAAGAGAACAGGAAGACTGACCTGGTGTCGCGGTCGTCATGGCCGCCGCGTCTTCTAGTATCGCGTCAGTGGAAACCGACGCGTCTATGTCACGTCACCCAAGGCCGTCGCGTTCTCTGATTGCGGGAGATTTGTTGTAGTGACCTTCTTCTAGTCCTCCAGCCGGCCAGAGTACCAGAGCTTCTCGTAGACCTTGTTTGCTTGCCTGCCAATCAAAAAGAAAACACAAAGAAAAGACCCTATTAGAACATGTAAAGTGCAGTATCTATTCCAAAAGATGAAATGAGACGGAGGAACATGGTGGGAACGCACCTGGGGTGATTTTAAACCCCTGTAGGTGTGGGAAAAACGTGGGTGGATGATAAATATGCTCTACTTAAAAAGAACATAAAAATGCATGTAGAAATAGAAAAGAGGGAGAGAAGGGATGATGAGCCCCATTAGGGCGACTTCCTGGCGCGGATGCAACTCCAACGATGTGCCAAGAGATCCAGGAGATTGCTGAAGTCGCCCTCTTCACGTTCCCCGCTCCATTGATGGTGAAATGAAGGAGTTATGAGGAGTGGAAAGTGAAGGGAAATGAGTGGAATGAATGGCTGCGTGGCTAAGTCTTGTTCAGAGGAGATTTTGGCAGCCCTTCGGGGTGACTATTAGGCTCTCCCCCCGTCCATGAGGAGGGGTCCTACTTATATAGAGCTTGGAGTGGGAAAAAAGGGTATTATCTCCTCAAAAAGATGTGGAAATTAAAAAGAGGGATAAAGCTCTATCAAAATCGGATGTAGAGTCCTTAGGGGAGCTTGGGAGAGTCCCTAGGGCCAAAAAAGTGCTCAAGGGGTCGGGATAAATCCTTTGGACCAAGTCAAGGTGCATAGGAGGATAAATAGGATGTGGTTACGGAGGCCAGAGATCTCGGTCCTTGTCGCGTCAGATCGCGGGGTCGCGACTAGATACGCGACAGTGCGGGGGGTCGCGACAGCATTGCCCACGTGCATGGATAATGCATGGGCTGTCGCGGCGGTCTAACCCGTCGCGACTAGAGTCGCGGCGCCACGATGCGTCGCGACAAAGAATCCAAAATATTTTGGATTATTCTTTTTAACCACATGCTAAAAAAGGAGTCAAATCCTCTAAGGACTCTTTCAAATGATAGGTTTCGGGATTCCAAGGTATTTTTAATGGATTAATGGGCTCAAATCAAAGCAAATAATGGGCTCAAGGTGAGTGATCAATTAGGGGCCCACTAAGATAACAAGAAATGTGGTTCAACCCATTAGTCATAATTGGGTGTCTACACTAACCTTTGATTTACACATGATTAACTCTAACATGTTTAACATGGCTATTTTCACATTTAAAACCATGAAAAAACCTACTCTCATCAGAATTTCACGAAATTTTTATCACAAGTTAAGGATAGTAAACTGAACAGATTCTCAATTTTTCAATTTTTCGGAACATAAACATATTTATAACAATTAAATCATTGTACAGGTGCATTTATCACTAATTTCTCAAAACAGAAATTTTCAGTAAGACAATCTAATTTGATAGTATCAATGCGCTTATACCATAATCATATCATTACAAAAAATTCACCATGCACGAACTCACAACTATCCTATTTATACAGATTAAACATGCGTCATCTTAGGATCATAATTCAATATCCAGAATTTTAATAAATAACATAAATCATGAAAATTCACAAAAACCCCACGACATGACCTTACTAATCACCCTTGACCCCGCATAAAAATTTCAGCATAAACACATACCCAGAAATCATTTAAATGAATTAAATAGCATTTTCTATAACTCTGACGAACTTAACTGCATGGTCCTGGCCGCCAACTGGGTTAACTGCGACATCTCTTGCCGTCAACTGATGAACTTGACGGCAAGGGATGTTGCCATCAACTTCCAGGCAGCAATCTGCACAGACACACTCACATGTACGGGGAAGTTTGAGGGTCCAGGATGCGAGGAAAAATCCGTAAAAATCATAGGACCTAGGGGACATGTAAAGGAAAGATGTACATTGGTTACTTGCCTCTAATAAAATCCTAGAAGATCAAATCTTTTCCGTTGAAGCCCTCCTCGGCCAAAGCAAGAGGGTGCTCGGAAACTCTTGAATCTTGTTCTCCCGTTGATGTAGATCATTCCTCGGGGTTGGGGATGCTTCTTGGATGGTTGGAGTATGTTCTAGTCATCGTAGATCTCCCAGAAAGTCCTCCAGTCGCCGGATCAAAGCTTGGGAAGATCAGTTTTTCTCACAGGGAAAACTAGGGTTTAACAATGACCAAAACGACTTTGTGCGACCAGAAAATGGGTTCTTATATGGATGGATGGGTTGGGTACGCACTAGGGTAGGTTACCAAGGGATTAGGAAGAGTTTCCTAAACTGGAACTGGCCAAAACGCGAGTATTAACAAATCTGGGACCGTTACGCAGGATGATATTGACGTCAACATCGGTTGTAGTCAACTGGACAGTTGACGTCAAGGGTCTACCCGCCAACTTGAGGTTGGCGTCTAGGGGGTGGTTGCCTACCTGGGGTTGGCGTCCAGGGATGTGGACGCCAACCACTCTGGCGTCCAGGCCTCGGCCGCCAACTCCCCAGTGCTGTCAAGACCCTGATAAACTCCGAAATAAATGCGTAAAAACACTAGAATAATTTAATATATATCAAAATAATCACATATACCCTTACCACATGAAGTACACTCATTCCATAATTTTTATTTAAATATAACTTATACTAATCATAATTAAGGATAATATACATCAATAACATGCACATAAGCACATGTACATTAACATTACATGACTACATACATCGCATGTATTTATAATGACATGTGTTCATCATTAGTCAAATTCTACATATACATTATCATTCAAGCACCTTACCCATCATAAATAATTTATCATGCTTAAAGTAATTATATATCATTTAAACAAGTTTAGCATATATATTTGTACCCCTATATACACCATGGTGACATACAACATGCATAAATTAACTAATTGCAATAGGCACATTAGTAATTAAATAAGGCATGAAATTTATTGATTTATTACATATATTGATAGCTAGATAATGCATGCACACTCATATTGATATTTATACTTGTACAGAAATAGCTCTCATGCACCTACATGGCCTATAGCATTATTTACCTATCACACGCACAATATTACTTAACTATTTTATGCCTCAATTTTTGGTATACACGTTATACATAAATTTAACTAATTGCCTATTCTCACCTAACTATCCTGTATATACATGCATGAAGTAATGAGAAGTATAGAAATGATAATATGCACTATTGAATACACATGCTACTCACGCAACAAGTAAAGACATATGGAACATATAAAAGAAAGAAAATTTTCGGGTATCACATGCTGCCATGGCTTTCTTCTTATATTTTCTGAATTTCTTTGCGTTGTCCTTCTTTCTGAACTCTATCTTCTTTAGCTTCGGACATTCTGCCTTGATATTTCCTGGCTTCTTGCGTTCATAGCATATAGGTTCGAATTTCTTCGTGTCCTTGGCTTCAGATTTCTTGAAATCCATTCCTTTCTTAAATTATCTACTTCCAAATTGATATTTCTTTTTAGCCAAAATATGATGTACTCTTCTTGATAGAAGAGCTTCTTCATCTTCACTAGCTTCACCATTATCTTCATCTCCTGATTCTTCTTCAGAGCTACCTTCTATAGCTTTTAAAGCGACACTATGCTTATTCCTGCTTGAAGATTCTAAAAGGCTTTCCATATTTATTTCATGGGCCATAAGTGACCCGATGAGCTTCTCAAGTGACATTCTCTTAAGATCATTGGCTTCTTCTATTGCTGTCACTTTTTGTGTCCAAGAGGCTGGTAGGGATCACAATATTTTTCTTACCATCCAAACCATTTGTAATATCTGTGAATCTACTATACATTTGTTTAATCGATTCTCTTGGTTGCATTTGAAATTACTTATACTGAGCTACCAAGATATCTATCCTTGTTTCCTTGACTTTGTCTGTTCCCTCATAAATAATTCTAAGTTTCTCCCACATTTCCATTACTGATTTGCACACTGAGATCCTATTGAATTCATTCTTTCTCAGTGCACAACACAATATACTCTTTGCTTTGCAGTTTAATGATATCATCTTCTTGTCATAGTCTGTATCGTTATGTCTGTTGTTAAGAACTACTAGATTTCCTTCTTCTATGATGGACCATATTTGATAATCGAGACCTTGCACGAAGAACTCCATCCTGGTCTTCTAGTAGTTGCAATCTTCTCCATCGAATAGGGGAGGTCCATTGACGGACTGGCCCTCTGCATATCCTTGAGCTGCCATTTATCTTTTCTCTTGAGATCGTGAGATCTTCTTTCTTGAAGAGACTTGGCTCTGATACCACTTGTGGCCCAGCTAGCAAACCCAGAGGGGGGGGGGGTTGAATGGGATTCTAAAATTTTTAGATTAAAACTTGTTAACAAAAACACTTAACAGAAAACACTAGAGAGAATAGTTAGTGTTAGATGAATGAAGACAAACAAATGCATAAAAGCAATCACACATGCAACAAGAGATTTTTATCCTGGTTCGGCCCTCCTATACCAAGGAGTCCTATGTCCAGTTCCCAAGAAACAACTTGGGCTTTCACTACCAAGGGTGTTGTCCCCCTTAAGGACCCTTACACATCCAGCTGTAGCTGGCCTTCTCTTCTAACCCCGAAGAGGAATACAAACACCCTGATACACAGGTCTTCCTTCCTTACTGAAGGGAATAAACACCACCTGTTTCCAAGAAGTCTTCTCTTCACAGCCCGAAGAGGAATTTCACAATAAAGTGAATGAAGGCAAAATGCCCCTGGACCAACCTTACAAAAAATGCTCAATCTGAGGCAGTGACTAAGGGAGAGAAAGATTTGCACTATGAAAAATCTCCGAGAGCACACAAGCTCTCCAAAGGCTAAAGGCAATGAAAAACAGAGAGCAAGAGCTACAGTAAACTAGGGAGTGAAGCTCAGGGCTCTTCTTTCTGATGCTTGCAGGTTGTAAGATGAAAGCTCAAAAGTTATTCTTTACGGAGTTATCAGTCTTCTATATATATCCTTCTCTTTGAAAAATGTATCTGTTGAAGTGTTTGTTGTCTCTAGGTTGGATGCTCATTAGACTGCATGGTTCATCAAGTATGACAGGTGTGCTTGCAGTCATTTAATGCTTTACAACCCATGCATGCAAGGAGAAGATCCATCTTGATATCCTTCAGCTTCTATTTTGTCCAACGTTGTATGACATGGTACTGGCAGAGACCTGCACACATTGAATGCTAAAGCATAGACAGCTAGACTATCTCAATGCTTATCAGTCAATCGTTAGAAAGAACATACATCAAAATAGAAATGTCATTTTGCTATTTGAAAAGCGTTTCTTATAGAAGCATAAGAATAGAAGGCAACTTGCAGATGATGTGAATAGTCATAATAAATGCAAGGATGCTAGAGATGTACGCGGGAAGACTTTGACTTTCACAATATTTGAAAATATATTTGAATATCATGAGAATAATAGATATATTCATTCAATCTATGATAGAGAAATCGATGTGTCCATAAGACACTATTCCACTAATGAAATTGTTGCAAGAGCAAGTGAATCGTGCTTATAGTAGAAGCAAATCGTTGTGAATACAAATCATTGTACACGTATAAGCAAATCATTGTATAGATACAAACAAATCGTTGTTCAAACATAAACAAATCATTGTGAGAGCGAATCGTTGCTTGATCGTAAGCAAATCATTGTTTGAGCAAATCATTGTGAGAGGGAATCGTTGTTTGATCATAAGCAAATCGTTGTTTAAGCAAATCGTTATAGCTATCAAATTGATACGATGATCAAATCGTTACGGAAACCAAGTCGTTATGTAACTTATCGAATCGTTACAGCGACCAAGTCATTATGTAACTTATGAAATCATTACGGCGACCAAGTCGTTATGTAACTTATCGAATCGTTACGGCGACCAAGTCGTTATGTAACTTATCGAATCATTACGGCGACCAAGTTGTTATGTAACTTATCGAATCGTTACAGCGACCAAGTCGTTGTGGAATCGAAATCGTTGTGAGACCAAATCGTTGTTCTCACTTAACAAATCGTTGCGCTTATGAACAAATCGATACTTATGAAATCGATAAGTATGAAATCGTTATGCTCTGAGGAAATCGTTATGCTATACGAAAATCATTATGTGATGCTTATGAAATTTTTATGTTCTAAATAAATCGTTATGTGATGCTTATGAAATCGTTATGCTATAAAGAAAATCGATATTGACTTAGAATAATTCTATGCTCTGAACATTAAAACAAAAGTGTGTAAGGATTACTTACAGATTTTGCTTGAATTATTTCATGTGGATGAACTTCATAAAAACTTGTTAGAAAATAATTGTTAGGGTTTTGTTAATCACTAAAATTATATATAATTAAATAAAATTATATGGGGATAGAGTGATCATCAACACTCATCGCCTCGACCATGGTGGAACAAACTGGAGGCTGATCGGATTAGTATTTCTAATTTTGGATCCCCAAACCTAGGTAAGTTCTTCCTTTTTAAACTAAACTAACTTGCTTAAGATGCAATTGAGCATCGAGCTCAAACCAGGAGTCCAAATTGAACTCTGTCAGTTTTCACAAGTCACAATCATTGCCCTGACCGTGCTGGAAAAAATCGGAGGCTAATGGGATTAGTATTTCTAATTTTGGACCCCCAAACCTAAGTTCTTCACTTTTAAACTAAACTAACTTGGTTAATGTGAATTTCAGCGTCGAGCTCAAACCGGGAGTCCGAATTGAATCCCGTCAGTTTTCAAAAATCACACTTATTGCCGCGACCATGCTGAAACAAACGGAAGGCCGATCGGATTAGTATTTCTAATTTTGGACCCCCAAACCTAGCTAAGTTCTTCATTTTTAAACAAAAGTAACTTGCTTAATGTGAATTTCAGCGTCGAGCTCAAACCGGGAGTTCGAATTGGACCCCGTCAGTTTCCACAAGTCACACACATCACCTCGACCGTGGTGGAACAAACCGGAGGCCGATCGGATTAGTATTTCTAATTTTGGACACCCAAACCTAGCTAAATTCTTCCTTCTTAAAATAAACTAACTTGCTTAAGATGAAATTGAGTGTCGAGCTCAAACCGGGAGTCCAAATTGAACTTCGTCAGTTTCCACAAGTCATAATTATTGCCCTGGCCGTACAGGAAAAAACCAGAGGCCAATCGGATTAGTATTTCTAATTTTGGACCCCCAAACCTAAGTTCTTCATTTTTAAACTAAACTAACTGGTTAATGTGAATTTGAGCGTCGAGCTCAAACCGGGAGTTCGAATTGAATCTCGTTAGTTTTCACAAGTCACACTCATCGCCTCGACCGTGCTGGAACAAACCATAGCCCGATCGGATTAGTATTTCTAATTTTGGACCCCCAAAACTCGCTAAGTTCTTCATTTTTAAACTAAAGTAACTTGCTTAATGTGAATTTGAGCGTCGAGCTCAAACTGGGTGTCCGAATTGAATCCCGTCAATTTTCACAAGTCACATTCATCGCCCTGACCATGCTGAAACAAATTAGAGGCCGATCGGATTAGTATTTTTATTTTTCGACCCCCAAACCTAGCTAAATTCTTCATTTTAAAACTAAACTAATTTATTTAAGGTGAATTTGAGCGTCGAGCTGAAACCTGTTGTCCAAATTGAACTCCATCAGTTTCCACAGGTCACACTCATCGCCCCGACCGTGGTGGAACAAACCGGAGGCAAATCGGATTAGCATTTCTAATTTTGGAACCCCAAACCTATCTAAGTTCTTCCTTTTTAAACTAAACTAACTTGCTTAATATGAAAATAAGTGTCGAGCTTAATCCGGACGTCCAAATTGAACTCCGTCAGTTTCCACAAGTCACAATCATTGCCCTGACCATGTTGGATAAAATCGGAGGCCAATCGGATTAGTATTTCTAATTTTGGACTTCCAAACCTATGTTCTTCATTTTTAAACTAAATTTACTTTGCTTAAGATGAATTTGAGCGTTGATGAAACTAAACTAAACTTAAACTAACTTGACTGTTAAAATAGAAAAGCTAAAATAAAATCAATTTACTCACATGAGGGGCCTGTGCTGATGTCGATGGTGCTGTCTGAGGAGGAATGCTGACCTGGGATACTAATTGGGAGATAGCCCGGGAGAGCTAGGCCTGGACTGCGTTGGAAACCTGTGTCTGCATCGTTTGGACCAGACAAGTCTCCATCATTTGGACCAGACAAGTCTCCATCATCTGGGCCAAACGAGTCTCCATCGTCTGGGCCAGATGAGACTCCAAACCAGATATCGTATCTACAATGAAGCCCATCATCTCACTGGGAGAAGTACCTGGAGCACCAGCTGTTGTGGTGAATGCACTAGTCTATGAGGATGAACTCGAGCCGCCAGATAACACCCTGCTCGTGTCCATACTGTGCCAAAACCATACACATGGCCTTTCTTTGGGGCACCAGATGCCGCAACCCATACCTCAGGATCTAACTACGGCTGCTCCTCCTCCCCGACGTACTTCTCTGTCATTTGATGGCTATATGACTCCTGCAAATAAAAAAAAATTGTCAATGTAATATTAATCTATAACGCGAAAAATTAAATAGTGAATACCTTGTAAATACTTACCGCAACCTCTCGGGCTCTATCGCTAATGTATTGATCTGTTCCCTTTTTCTTATGTGTTTTATCAAACACCTCCAGAAATGTCGGAAGTCGTTTTGGCTCCTTTTCCTATTTCACATAAAAACATGACATAAATGAGTACCTATATGAATAAAAGATAGCACAAATGGACATATTACTTACCAATCTGGACTGATGGGTCACAAAGGAGACGGACCCACTAGTCTGCATGTTGGCCTCGGGATTGGCAGCCCGATTCACTTTCATTGTTGTGGATGTTTGTTGCCATCTCTCTGTAGCCTATGTGTTGCAAAGACTTTCCCAGTAGTCTCTCCTCATCTATGTCGGTGCCCGCTCCCTCCGAAGAGTCGGGTCTGCACTTGAGAAACTTTCTGTGCATTTTTCCGTGCATTATACAACAAATGCTTAAAATTTGATCGGGCGGTTATCCTGCATGCTAATCGAGACCGCGCCTCATCCGAACGATGCGTGAATCGATGATTGCTCTATATAGATAAGAGTTAGTTAATTGACTATAGGAATAAGAAAATAAATAAATTATAATATGAAATTACATACCATGAACATTTGATACAACTCCTGGACCTCCATCGGGAAATCATTGAATCTATGAATAGGCCCAAGAATATGTGCCTGAATTGTTCTTGTGATGAATTGAGACGCTTGGGTGGGCTCTATTTTATCACTGTAATTATGTAACTTGTTAGTATGAATTTATGAACTAAATATACCTCCTTAATAAAAGATGCATATAAGTTTATTATGTACCCATTGATCCATACCTCCCGCAGAGTGGTATCATAAAAACTGCCTCCCCCCTCCTAGAGACTAATAGCATCCTCTGGCATCGTACCTAAACAAAAATGCACAACGACATAAGTAATGTACAAGAATATAAATAGTGACTATACAAATACCCTGAAATTTTAATATACATACCTACTACTATATGAGGAGAAGGTGTAAACTCACCCGAACCTGTAAGAATTTTATGGCATAAGAATCAATGCACAATGAAAGTAGAACTTTAAATATACATACTTGCTGCTAAAGGAGGAAACACAGAGGAAGGACCAGCAGCTGTAATAATTTTAATGCCATTAATAATATGTATAAATAATAACTATACAAATACTTGCATATTGAAATATACATACCTGTTACTCTAAGATGAGGAGGTGTAAACTCACCCGAACCTGTAAGAATTTGATGGCATAAGGATCAATGCAAAATGAAAGTAGAACATTAAATATACATACTAGCTGCCAAAGGAGGAGACACAGAAGAAGGACCAACAACTGTAACAATTTTAATGACATTAATAATATGTATAAATAATAACTATACAAATACTTGCAAATTGAAATATACATACCTGGTACTCTAGGATGAGGTGGTGTAAACTCACTCGAACCTGTAACAATTTGATGGCATATGGATCAATGCATAATGAAAGTAGAACATTAAATTTACATAAATGCTGCTAGAGGAGGAGACACAGAGGAAGGACCAGTAGCTGTAACAATTTTAATGGCATTAATAATATGTATAAATAATAACTATAAAGATACTTGCAAATTGAAATATACATACCTGGTACTCTAGGAAGAGGAGGTGTAAACTCACCCGAACCTGTAAGAATTTTATGGCATAAGGATCAATGCACAATGAAAGTAGAACTTTAAATATACATACCTACTGCTACAGGAGGAGGGACAGACAAAGAACCAGAAAAAATACACTAGAAAAATATACATACCTGATGCTTGGAACAAACCCCTCCCACGGCTGCTCCTCCTAGAACTGGAGCCCGATTGTGCTCCACGAACCATATCTTCATAGGGAACATAAAAAATTAATGTTCATTAGTCAGTTGCTTATATTGAAAGTGGGCTACTTTAAATATACTAAATAGATGTGAAAAAATTCTACCCAATATTAAATGATATCCATTTCCTCCCCAGATGATGACGAAATATCTAATTCAGCCCCATCTTCATCATCATCTTCACATTCATCACTAGTATATTCCTCCTCCTCATCAGAACTTTCACATTCAATATATGTTCGCCTTCCACTACTCCCTTTTATCTCACGTGGATCGACTTCTTCAACCTCATTTCCTTGAGACAAGGAAATTCGCTCTTCAGTTTCGTCTTATCCAATATGAGCTGTCAACTCTATTCTTGAAAGAATTCTGCATTGACATCTTCAGGTATCTGATCAGTCATGTCTAATTCATAATCTGAGAATAGTCTTGACTTAACTCTGCAAACTACCCACGAATCATTTCGTTCTTTATTTGTAGATGATGGATAGCATGTATAGTACACCTGCTGGGCTTGTGAGGCTAAAATGAATGGCTCATAAGTATTCAATTTTGACTTATGTTTAAGCTCGACAATCCCATGCGTTGTGTCATTTCGAATGGAATTCGGATCAAACCAATGACACTTAAACAAGAATATATGGGTGTCTTGTCATAGATATTGCAACTGTGAGATCTCCTCTACCACACCATAGTAGTCATATTCACTTTTATTGTATGTACTTCCTTTGACACATAGGCCACTGTTCATAGTAGACTTACTCTACTCATAGTCTTTTATATGAAATTCGTACCCATTCACAATAAATCCAGGATAGTTCTGTGTAGTTTTCGATGGGACATAGGCTGTCTGACGAACTCTTTCATCAGTAATTAAACCTTGTTCAACCTGTGTATAGAGAAGACAAGTTAAAAAGTGAACATAACTTATCTTGAATACTCTTTGACCATGTACACTTACGCGTTTTCTTAGCCATAAGGCCAATGACTTCTCTCGTTCTTTTTCAACCTCATAATCCGTGAGATGTGGATTTCTTTGAATTATTTCTGAATCAAATTGTCTGCAATATGAATAGAAGACCACCTTCAATAGCTAGAATAAGGGATAAGAAGTTATATACACAATAAATTGTGAGTTTAGCACTTACTCAACATAACACTCTAGCTCAGCACAATTTAAAAAAATATATATCTCTGCGGAGCATAACTCTCTGTCATCCAGCATGCGAGTTGAAGAACATTCGAAGGCACGTTCAGGATGATTAAATATGGAGAGTCGATCTGAACACCCAAATTCCCCCCCCATCATCATTACGTGGAGGTTAAGTACGACGAGTTTGTATGTCTGCTTCAAAGTACATCGAACAAAAGTTTGAGATTTCCTCCATAATGTATGCCTCAGCAATAGAACTATAACGGCCCTTAATACTTATGCCCAATAAAGCTCCATATCCAGATCCGCCTCCCGCGAACGGACCGAAGTCTTGCAAGGGATAGCTCGTACACGTGTCCAGTAAGAATATAATAGACAACTACACATTATAAGACACAAGAAAGTACATGTGCTCATATCTGCATATAACAATTTACAACTGTCCTATTACATTATTACATGTCTAAATTAAAAAGAGTACAACTACCTGGGGCATACCCCGAGGGAGCACAAGCTCACAGAACTCCAGTAACACTACTGCTGGTGGTACAAGTCTATCACATCGTCCTCGCAAGACATACCAACGATAAACCCTAGAAAGAACTGTAGGGGAGTGAGCCTCAAAAAGTCACCGGCTCAGTAGGGGACCACCCAAGACCAAACACAACACAGGAGAACCTCAACCCCAATGGGTCTCACTGGCAACACCGATAGCCAAACCATATCATGCTCACACATTCATAATAAACAACAACTAAAACATAAACTTATAATAAACATATAGTCCTTGAAGAGAAGAGAACAACAAGACTAGCACCGTAGCACTAGTCCACCCCACAACTGGAAAGCCTATGCCACAAGCCTCATAGGCACACCACCTCAACAATTAGTCACCTAAGCTACAAGCCACATAGGCAATCAACTGCCTAGGCTTCAAGCTTCACTGGCGAATCTCAAATACGTGGGTAACATGACTACTAACCAAGAGCTAGTCCTTTATACCCCTAAACCACGATGTATCAAATGTCACAAACAAAGTAACAGGATTGGCTACCACGATTCCAATCCATCACACATTAAAATCCTATTTGGATGTTTACCCATGAAAGGGTAAAACACTGTAAGTGGAAGGTCTCACCGCATGACCTCCACGGAGTACAGCTCCACTACACCACCTGAAAAGGCTAGTAAACAATGTACTACCACAAACCACTACCCAGACTGGGTACAGGTACCTACTACCACGATGTACCACCACAGAAACCACAAGTAAGCTTGTGCCACAACCAGGCACATTACGGGAAGACAAACCACAGTCTCAACTGTGTCAACACCAGAGCACACCTCAACAAGTAAAACCTCAACCAGTGAGTCACACACACACGAGCCACAACCAGTGGGAAAGCACGTGTCGGAAAGCACGACGCCACCACAAGGGAACGGACTACTGGTTCATGACGCCAGTATCCAACCCGGACAACACAACACAAGAACTACCTCTCAGTCTCGCAGCCATGGATGTAAGGTCCAACTACCTCTCCACAACCACAAGCCAAAGAACAGTGGAGACCAACCAACACCACAACCTACAAGTCACACACCCTACAGGACCATGCCTGGCACCTTTAAGGACTCTAGCCTGAGCTCCCTAAAGTGAGGCACTAGAACTAGGACTAGCTGGGGACCAGTACGTCTACTTGTGTCCGTACCCCCAACCACGAGCGCGCTACAAGCGACTGCACACCGAAAAACACAAGTCGCTACCCCCAGTCGTCTTTCTCTCAGCCGGACGTACTACTGAAACACAGGTGTGAGGGTGTCTAGGACAGACGACATAGACCTCGACGGTACACACACACAGTACCGGGACAAGCCCCGAGCACTCACGTGCCTGGCTCGCACAATACCTGGGGCACCTGACTAGAGAGGCATTCCGGAATAGGCGCCGGACCACCACACTCGGCAATGCACAAACCACGACATATATATATATATATATATATATATATACTTGCATATTATTTATTTCAAACCACGATACAAGTGTCAGGAATAACTTGTCCCCAGTAACCCTATGGCCTACAAGCTACCCCACACCAACACACATATAAATCACGATAACAAATCACAAACTGGCCTATCATTGGACACCATGTGACCTCCTTGCCACATAAATGCAGTATACAATATATACAAACCAACTCTTAACCTTACATTATACTAGTTAAACCATCTTTATCAAGCTATGAAAGACGTTACAAGACTGAGGCTAGGTTCACACTGGAACCTCACTGCCCAGTCACCAACAAGCACACACAGATACCAAGAAAACACCATACCAATTACATAAACAACACACTAACCATGTGAGAAACACACTCACAAAACACTACAGGTGCCAATGCACCACTCACCAAAACCCAACACCACAAATACTGATAATCAGATAATAAAATCATCGAAACCAAGCAAAGCAGGACCTCACGACTGAGGTCACGACATGGGGTAGCATCGCTATCAGATCGTGATAGCCCGATGTGTTGCGATAGGAAACCCTAACGCGATGGGTCGGCATGTCGCGACAGCTGGGTTTGTCATCTTCTGATCACGACCCTCCAACATGTCGATATCACACACCATAACGTGATGTGTCGGCCTCGCGACCTTGTCGCGATAGAGGGTTCCGTTGCCTTCGTAGGCAGAAACCCTAATCCGGACTTCTCACTTCGGACTACCACCCCAAGCCATGCAAACCACGTTTAATTTCCAGTCTTCCTGCTTTAATGAATACCCTAACATGGTATCTACTGTTCTTAACGCCCAAAACCAATCAAACATGCATTTCATGCAATCCACGCAATGGAACAAGGTGGATTCTCCCTACCTTCATGAAGAACATGCAAACCGGCTATGACACGATGTCTCCCCCGCTCCATGCGACATCCTTGCATCGAGAGCGCGACGAAAACAATGCCAAAATGCCAAATCACCCCAGTATCCGCCGCAGTAGCTTCTTCTGACCGAGCAGAGCTTCCCATGCTCTGTTTGGCCGAAACCAACTTAAAAACACCCAACGGTTGGGATCGCGACATACCTCCCCGTCGCCTTCCCACTCTCAACGTCAGCATGCTCTGTCCTATGCATGACACGCGGTGCGCATGCAGACGTCGACCCTAAAAGCGGCAACAAGAACACGACCACCAGTGCCGTCGCATTCAAAACACGACGCATATGCCCATCGCGTTCACAACCAGTGAACCAACGGGTACTATGGGCCTAACTTGCCGGCCCACTAAGCCCCACGCACCGCTCGGAAATCACGACCAAGGCCCAATGACCCCACATTAGTCATGAGCACCATACCAAAACCAGTAAATGCAGATCCGAATGACCACTAAACGACGATCCACGAGGATCCGAAAAATGGGCTACATTACATTACTATCACTTAAAAAGGAATGTCGTCCTCGACATTCAAAATGAACCACAATAAACCAAACTATCACCTAAAAGAAACAAATCTATATATATATCAAGTAGGATATGCTTCCTCTGCATCTTTCTTTCAAACCATCTATACTAATCGATCCATCTATCCATTTCCATGCTTGTTCTGTCTATCCATTCCTTTCTAATTTATTCCACAACAGCTTTATTCCATGGATTCAATTCGCCATTCCTTACTTTTCGTCTGTAAGCAATTCTACCCTACAGTTGGCGCTTTATCTCCTTGGACTCAACCTACTTCCACATTTTCCTGACTGTGCTTGCAACATTTCTTTTTGGATCGTTTTTCTTGCTCCAATCCTTTTACTTTACGCTGATACCTTAAATACTCTATTGTACTAAATCCTGCTTAAATTGTTGGATCCTTGATGCTATTCCATTATCTGCTTATTACTACTAGCCGTTACTTTACTTTATCTGCTTTCATATTCTCAATTGCTTATTTTTCGAGAAATTTGAATTATCATCTTTGAATTTTCTTGCCTCCCCTAACCATTCTGCACCAACAGCTTTAACTCATATTTAACTAAGAACCCTTGTGTCTCTACTCAACTGCACACTAACCCTAAATTTTTTCCGATTATTTAACCCTCAGATAACTTATGAATATCCAACTTTCCATAAATTCTAGTCTCATATCTAACTTTACTGGCTTCTCAATTTATGTTATTTATCCACTTAATATTGACAGAAAATGCTGGTATTTCTAATCTGCTTTTCATACTATTTCTATTTTAATCAAACCACTTACTTCATTTCTGAATTCTACCACACCACTAGAAACATTTCTTGCTTTAAATCATACTTTCCAATTGACATTATATTTCTCTTATCATATAATATTACCACTTAATTGACTCTACCCATATTCTATCTTCTACTATATCTGTACCACACTAAATACTGAATCTGGTCATATTATTATTGATATACTTCCTACATTATATATTTTCTTTGCTTCAAACAATATTCTCTGATCGACTCAACAAATTTAACTCATATCTTTTCACAATTTCCATTCTCACTGCTATACAGACCCGAAGATTTGCCTTTACCTTTACCCGAAATCTTACTCATATGATATCAAATTTTATAATTTCTTTACCACTAAACTGATCATACTGATCCTCACTCTTCCTGTTCCCTTTTGCTATACTGTAATATGCTCGCTATTCCTTAATTGATTTATTATGACTTTGCATCAAAATTTGAAAATATTCTTATAACAGAATTCATTTATTCCTCTGGATCATCTAACTACACCCCATTACACAAATTCTTACTGCACATTTCCTGAACCATCTTATTATCAATGTTCCATAATCTGCTACATTCTTTTCCCTCATCTGATCATTAATACTAGACTTTATCTTTACTACCAATAACATAATATCATTTATGCAAAATATTTCTCTTAACTATTTTGCTAACTGACTAGTCTCACGGTGCCATTTATGTTGCAATCCCTCTTATTGAAATACTCACTATTTCCTTTAAATACAATAATTTATTCTACCTGATTCCTTTATTCCACATTGCTGATTATTGCCAAATATTAGCAATTTCACTATTACGGCTTATTTACAAATATCCATTCACAATTTACATTGTTGTTCCTCATTACTTCTTAATGGACTTAACCCTCTCTTTTCTTTTATTCTGACTTGCATAGCTCCAACTTAATCTAATTATTTAGGTTTAACCTTAATCTGTTTCTGACTTCAACTTTCCTTTTCCATTCCCACCAACTACACACAACTACTGGTGCAACCTTGCACAAGTCTCTCTGTGAAATCTGCACCCTCTTACTAAATGAACATCTCTTCATACACTTACATGGGTCTCCATATTAAATTTTCTATTATCCTCATTATTCATGATAGCACTACCCTTAAACTCATTACTACAACTATTTCTAATCACAAATCACACTTAATAACCATCTGAATTACTATTCCCCTACTTGCTAGCATCTCACCTCAAGTCAAACTATTTCACTCAATTATTTCAAACCTAACATGCCACTAATAAAGTTATTATCCAAACTATTCCTTAACACATTATTAACATAAATCTCAACCTCAATGACTGTCTCTGCTACAGTTCTCAGCCACAATTCACCCATTTAACAGCCCTGGTCGCACAACCCTATTCCTCATCATAACACTATTCCCTCTGCTATTCCATCACATCTCTACCTTATACCTGTCTATGCCAACTCTAATCCTCACTAAGACATTCTCACTGGTTTTCATCACTAAATTCACCATTCCCTTCAATTTTCTATATTGAGAACCTTTAATCAAATATACTTTAATAGCAACTGGCACCCTATTAACCACTCACACTACACCACTAACCATACCATTCCTCTGCCATTACCCACAACTATTAATCTGACCAACTATACACACAATTCAGATACCAAAACTCACGTGAAAAATGTACTAAAAAGTACCAAAAACCACAGACTTAGTACCAGCAGTGGACATTAAATCATGTTTTGGGACATTGTAACCTTAATGTTTTTTCATATCCTAACTACATTATTGCTCTGATACCAACTGTGACGGCTCTAGATACTTATGCCCAATAAAGCTCCATATCCAGATCCTCCTCCCGCGAACGGATCGAAGTCTTGCAAGGGTCGCTCGTACACGTGTCCAGTAAGAATATAAAAGACAACTACACAGTATAAGACACAAGAAAGTACATGTGCTCATATATGCATATAACAATTTACAACTATCCATTACAGTATTTCATGTCAAAATTAAAAAGTGTACAACTACTTGGGGCATACCCCGAGGGAGCACAAGCTCACACAACTTCAGTAACACTACTGCTAGTGGTATAAGTCTATCAGAATGTCCTAGCAAGCCATACCAATGGTAAATCCTAAAAAGAACTGTAGGGGAGTGAGCCTCAACAAGTCACCGACTTAGTAGGGGACCACCCAAAACCACACACAACACAAGAGAACCTCAACCCCAATGGGTCTCACTGGCAACACCGATAGCCAAACCATATCATGCTCACACATTCATAATAAACAACAACTAAAACATAAACTTACAATAAATATATAGTCCTTGAAGAGAAGAGAACAACAAGACTAGCACTGCAGCACTAGTCCCCCCACAACTGGAAAGCCTAGGCCACAAGCCTCACAGGCACACCACCTCAACAATTAGTCGCCTAAGCTACAAGCCACACAGGCAAAGCACTGCATAGGCTACAAGCTTCACTGGCGAATCTCAAACACGTGGGTAACAGGACTGCTAACAAGAGCTAGTCCTTTATACCCCTAAACCACGATGTATCTAATGTCACACACAAAGTAACAGGATTGGCTACCACGATGCCAATCCATCACACATTAAAACCTTATTCGAAAGTTTACCCAAGAAAGGGTTAAACACCGTAAATGGAAGGTCTTACCGCATGATCTCCACGGAGCACAACTCCACTACACCACCTGAAAAGGCTGGTACACAATGTACCACCACAAACCACTACCCATACTAGGTACAGGTACCCACTACGACAAGGTACCACCACAGAACCACAAGTAAGCTTGTCCCACAACCAGGCACACTACAGCAAGACAAACCACAGTCTCAACTGTGTCAACACCAGAGCAGACCTCAACGAGTAAAACCTCAACCAGTGAGTCACACACACACGAGCCACAGTCAGTGGCAAAGCACGAGTCGGAAAGCACGACGCCACCATACGGGAACGAACTACGGGTTCATGACGCCAGTATCCAACCCAGACAACAAAACACAAGAACTACCTGTGAGTCTCGCAGCCACGGACGTAAGGTCCAACTGCCGCTCCACAACCACAAGCCAAAGAACAGTGGAGACCAACCAACACCACAACCTATAGGTAACACACCCTACAGGCCCATGCCTGGCACCTTTAAGGACTCTGGCCTGAGCTCCCTAAAGTGAGGCACTGGAAACTAGGACTAGCTGGGGATCAGTACATCTATTGTTGTCCGTACCCCCAACCACGAGCGCGCTATAAGTGACTGCACACCCACAAACACAAGTCGCTGCCCCCAGTCATTTTTCCCTCAGCCGGATGTACTACTCCAACACAAGAGTGAGGGTGTCTAGGACAGACGACACAGACCTCGATGGTACACACACAGTACCGGAACAAGCCCAAAGCACTCACGTGCCTAGCTCACACAATACCTAGGGCATCCGACTAGAGAGGCATTCCAGAATAGGCGCCGGACGACCACACTCGGCAATGCACAAACCACGACATATATATATATATATATATAATACTTGTATATTCTTTATTACAAACCACGATACAAGTGTCAGGAATAACTTGTCCCGGGTCACCCTATGACCTACAAGCTACCCCACACCAACACACATATAAATCACGATAACCGATCATAAACTGGCCTATCATTGGTCACCATGTGACCTCCTTGCCACATAAATACAATATACAATATTTACACACCAACTTTTAACCTTACTCACATCATACTAGTTAAACTATCTTTATTAACCTATAAAAGACGTCACAAGACTGAGGCTAGGTTCACACTGGAACCTCATTGTCCAGCCACAACCAAGCACGCACAGATACCATGAAAACACCATACCAATTACATAAACAACACACTAACCATGTGAGCAACACCCTCACAAAAAGCTACAGGTGCCAATGCAGCACTCACCAAAACCCTACACATCAAATACCGATAATCGGATAACCAAATCATCGAAACCATGTAAAGCAGGACCTCACGACTGAGGTCGTGAAATGGGGTTGCATCGCTATCAGATCGCGATGCCCCGATGTGTCATGATAGGAAATCCTAATGCAATGGGTCGGCCTATCGCGACCTGGTCGAGACAGCAGGGTCTGTCATCTTCTGATCACGACCCCCCGACATGTCGTGTTCCCACACCATAATGCGATGGGTCGGCCTGTCACGACCTTGTCATGATAGAGGGTTCCATCGCCTTTGCAGGCAGAAACCCTAATCCGGACTGCTCACTCCGGATTACCACCCCAAGCCATGCAAACCACGTTTAATTTCTAGTTTTCATGCTTTAATGAATACCCTAACATGGTATCTACTGTTCTTAACGCCCAAAACCAATCAAACATGCATTTCATGCAATCCACGCAATGGAACAAGGTGGATTCTCCCTACCTTCACGAAGAACACGCAAACTGGCTACGGTACGATGTCTCCCCCGCTCCATGCGACGTCCTTGCATCGAGAGCGCGACAAAAACAACGGCAAAATGCCAAATCACCCCAGAATCCGCCGCAGTAGCTTCCCCTGGCCGAGCAGAGCTTCCCCTACTCTGTCTATCTGAAACCAACTTAAAAACACCCAACGGTTGGGATCGCGACATACTTCCCCGTCATAACCTTGTCGTGACGGACTAGGGCGTCGCCTTCCCACTCTCAGCGTCAGCATGCCCTGTCCCATGCACGACACACGGCGCGCATGCAGACGTTGACCCTAATAGCAGCAACAAGAACGCGACCACCAGTGTCGTCACGTTCAGAACGGGACACACATGCCCGTCGTGTTCACAACCAATGAACCAACGGGTTTTATGGGCCTAACCTTCTGGCCCACTAAGCCCCGCACAATGCTCAGAAACCACGACCAAGGCCCAATGACCGCACATTAGTCATGAGCACCAAACCAAAACCAGTAAACGCAGATCCAAACGACCACTAAACGACGATCCACGAGGATCCAAAAAACACACTACATTACAAGAACCCTCCACTTTTTCTTTATTTCGCACTTTCATTTTGAGGTCATGCATACACATACATCTACAATGTACAAGACAATTAGGAAACATATCATATGTACGGTGCAATTCTAAGAAGAAAAAAGTTATTATTTGCATATACCTCTCAAATGGATACATCCATTATATTGTACTGGCCCTCCGACTTTAGCTTCATATGGTAGATGTATGAGTAAATGCTCCATCGAATCGAAGAATGCAGGCGTTCTCCAACTTGCATACGATGGTGACCACAATCTGTTGGATAGTTTTCACATCCTGAAGTGTGAGTTCTGATGCACACAGAATCGTGAAAAATGGACTCAGCTCAGACAATGCTCCACATAGAGGCTTCGACAACATGTCACGAAATGCAATAGGTAGCAACCTTTGCATGAACACATCGCAGTCGTGACTCTTCATTCCATATATTTTTCCCTCACTGATGTTGACAGAACGAGCAATATTAGATGCATAACCGTCAGGAAATCTCAACTGTTTCAGCCACTGACACACTTCCTTTACTTGTCCTCGTCCAAGCATATAAACTACTTTTGGTTTAATTGATTTCCCAATTACTTCAACAAGTTCTAACTCTAGACGTTTACAGAGCATGGACAGGTCCAAACGTGCATTCTGGTTGTCCTTTGTTTTACCTTTTATGTCCATAACAGTGTTGAACACATTATCAAAGATATTTTTCTCGATATGCATCACGTCTAGATTGTGCCGCACAAGAAGAGTCGAACAATCAGGTAGCTCCTAGAAAATGCTTCTCTTCACCCAGTTGTGGTCCTTCCCAAAACCTGGAAGGTGTCGGGTACTGCCCATCAGTTGTGTGATATCTGGAAAATTTTCTACACGTACTGCCATATGATGACCGGACAACCTCTCGAATATAACTTCATCTTGTTCCATTCTGTTCTTTAGGAATGCATCTTTTTGTCTTCTGAAAGGGTGATCAGCTACTAAAAACTGTCAATGGCAATCAAACCAGCAGGACTTCCCACCATGTTTAAGTACTAATGATTTGGTATTATCCATACATTAAGGACATGCTAGCCTCCCATGTGTGCTCTAACCAGATAGCATTCCATATGCACGAAAATAACTTATAGTCCACATCAATGCTGCCCTCATGGTGAAATTTTACTTTCTAGATGCATCATAAGTATTGACCCCCTCAGTCCATAATAATTTCAAATCATCAATCAAAGGTCTGAGATAGATGTCTATATTTTTTGTAGGGCTTTTTGGACCAGGAATCAATAAGGACAGGAACAAATTCTTTCGCTTCATGCACATGCTCGGTGGAAGATTGTATGGTGTAATGAACACTGGCCAGCTGGAGTAGGAAGCAACTGAACCTCCAAATGGATTGTATCCGCCAGTGCACAAACCAAGCCTCACATTACGTGACTCCCTTCAGAAGATAGGTTGAGCATGGTTGAAATGAGTCCAAGCTTCGCCATCTGCAGGATGACTCATAATATCCTCATCCCGATGTACACTTTTTGCGTGCCACCTCATATGTCGAGTTGTCTTTGAATACATATACATTCGCTGCAGTCTGGGTGTAAGGGGGAAATATCGCAATGACGCATAAGGTATATCCTTTCCCCTAGAATTGGCCTCTCTTTTTGGTTTAAACCTATCATGATGGCAAACTGAACATGATACCTTATCTACATACTCTTTATCATACAATATACAATGATTAGGACATGCATCTATTTTCACATATCCTAGTCTTAAATCATTGACCATCTTCTTGGCACGATAAAAATTTGGAGGCAGCTTCTCATCTCGAGGTAACATGCTCTTGATGATAAGTAGGAGACGATGAAAGCAATTCTCACTTATATGAAATTCAGATTTCAGGTTCAGCAATTGTGACACCGCTGACAAACGAGTGTGTTTTTGACAACCATCCCACAATGGCTCATCAGCATCATTATGTAATTGATAGGATCTTTCGGCTCCCTTGTTCGGCACGTCTTTAGCGTATACAGGATCCTCATGTACATTGAATGTCGGATCAGTAGCATCTACAACCATATCTACGTACGTACTTGTGCCTTCCACATTACTAGGCTCGTGCGACCATAGCTCCTCACCATGACATGTCGAATTCATATAACCTTCAACAAACCCTTTTCTGTATAAATGGCATTGAACCTCCCATAGTGAATTCCACTTCAAATTTTTAGAAATCATACAACGACATCGGATGCCACCTTCGCTGTCTACTGCTGCATTTGAATTCTTCAATGCAAAATGAATGAAGGTCTCAACTCCAACCCTAAACTCCACAGACACCACATGATCAACTATCTATGATACATCCATAAACGGTCTGAAGCCATTTTTTTCCTACGCCCAACCAATATTAATAGACAAATAACTTTAAAATTCAAACTCACACATCGTTCAATGCAACTGAAAAGAATAGGAAGGATATATTATTTAGATTATCACATTTTACCCATCTGTGAATATTTGATCGCCCTCAGATGGCCATTTACTATGTGTTTGTATAATTTGGTGAAAATTTCGGCAGCATCTCCCCACACCTCTCCAATATACAAAAAATGTTCATTGATTAAGATATTTTCTTAAACACTTAATAATAAGTTGTTAAGAAAATATTCTAAATCAATAAAGGTATATTAGAGAGGAGTGAGTAGATATACCCAAAATTTTCAACAAATAATACAAACACATAGTAAATGACCACCTAACTGTGATCAAACATTCATAGACTATCCAAAACAGGACAATTCAAGACTTTGAGTTAGATATACACGTTCTCATCATTGAAAATAAGACTCGTTCACATCAATCCCAAAGTCTTGAATGGGAAGGGTCATTGACACGGGCTTAACACGCTCTCGTGATGTGTATGTAGTGATAAATTGCTATGCATGCATAGATGAAATTTAAATACCAAATAAATATGAAAAGAAAATGAAAACAAAATCATACATGTGAACAAGTGCAATAATAAACGAAATTCACACATACATGTAAATGAATTACATTAAAGTAAGAAATGCAATACTAAGCACTATACTAAAAGTAAGCAATTAAAAGCAATCCATATAATACTATTTTATTTAAATAAGTTCGAATTAAGGATCTAATGTCTACAAGGAAGAGTTTGTACTCATTTTTTTATTCCTAAATTGAGATGTAACCTCATTAGAGTTTGCATTAGCTTATTGAATTCCTCGTGTTTAAGTGAGATGTAAGAAACTAAATCCACAGTAGAGAGACGGTGCAGGACACACTAATGTGAAGAATCCAGTGAAGGAGTCTACCGAAAATTTGTACATATGGCCCTAACCGACAAGAGAGAAATTTCATTGTCATATGTACCAAAAAGAATGGCAGTGATCATTGCGTTAGACACGGACTACAGGTTAATAAATAATATGATTTTTGCAGGAGCAATGCTACCTACCTAGTTAGCTGGATAAATCATTTATCTGATCAAGTATAGGATATCTAGCCATTTTTTGTCGATATTATTGATTGTTTTATTGTGGATTCATCTTCAATATCTTTTTTACAAAATTTATGGAGTCAAATATTGAGATCTAATTAATAACAACATTTTTTATCTTAATATTAAGAGATTCAACATAAGAAATCTCTAGACCAGTGAAACTTTCTTTGAAGCACACGAGATTGGAATTGGAGATTATTTGTCAAAGAAGTATAATCAGGACAAAGAAGATGATGAACAAGATCATCATCTCCTATCACCCAAGTTTTTGTCCACGATCTCTACCGTGTTGTATCTATTCTTAAGATATTTTATCTTTGTAAATATTTGAGGTTACTATCTATGGTCTAGGTTATATATTTTGTATTTACTGTATAGTCTGTTAATTTAAATTTTCTTCTTTTTAGATTAGCTTTAACATTGTCCAAAAGTTCTTACCCTTCTTCTAGGATATGCCCCCATTGTCCTTAATGTGGCCTTTAACCCTCTATTCTATTTTTTAATCTTTAATAAAGCTTATTATTCACCTTCTTGTTTAAAAGCAATGCTTTCTGAATACTTAATTGTGCAGCAAACTTAATATAATTTGCAACTGTCATGTGATCACTTCACCTGATGGTGACAACATAAGGCACGTTAGATGTTTTAATTTGCCCCGTAAAAATTATATATTAATTTATACCCTATTACTTCCATATAGATCAATGTCATAAGAGTTTAGCAAGCCATATCAATTTGATTGTGCACTTAATATGCAACAAGTATTCTATTTTTTTACAAAATAAGCTGATCGGATATATATATATATATGTATATATATATATATATAATAGAGAGAGAGAGAGAGAGAGAGAGAGAGAGAGAGAGAGAGAGAGAGAGAGAGAACACAAGCACACACACCCTGCAGGAAAGAAGAGATGTTTTCTGCACCCTCTGAGATAGATTGGTCCTTGAAATTTATTATGGTCCACACCAATGCGTAGGTATTTGGAGCGAGCAGATAACCCCTCAGACACGAAAGAAGAGAAATACTTTTTCTCCACTCTCTTAGATAGATGAATATGATATCTATCCCAGACACATATGAGAGTAAAAATCCATGCACCCATACAATATACTTAGCCCGCTCGAGAGAGTACGTAAAGTCTTTTTCTTAAAAAAAAAACACAAGATCAATTGAGATGAACAACGAAAAGGAAATCAAATAGGACAACAATCATCACCCCAATTGGCGCTCATCTGTTCTCTCTTAAAACCTATAGCCTGGCCGAAAATTGAAGAGAGTCTTTGCTATTCATCACCTTCATCTGTGAAGCGCCCCCCCCCCCCCCCTCACTTGCGAAGCCCCCCCACCCCACTGCGCCCCCCACCCCCCGCCAAGCCCCCCTTACCCACTACCGGGAAACCCCCCCCCCCCCAACATTGTCTACCTCTGGAAGCCCCCCAGCGAAGCCCCCTGCCCTCACCTGTGAACCCCCCACCCCACTATGCCCCCCACCCACCGCTACGCCCACCCCACCGCGCCAAGCCCCCTTACCCACTATTGGGAATCCCCCCCCCCCCCAACACTGTCTGCCGCTGGAACCCCCCCTGTGAAGGACCCCCCCCCCCTTCACCTGGGAACCCCCCCACCCCACCGTCGCCCCCACCCCACCCCGCTAACCCCCCTGACCCACATCCGGGAAACCCCCCCCCCCAAAAAAAAACCGTCGGCCGCCGCATAGAGAGAGAGACACAGAGACAGAGAGGGCTTACCGGAGGAGAAGACAAAAACGCCACCAGCAAGGTCTGACAGAGGCTTCGATGGTGGTGACGGTAGCTTCCGGTGACCCACGGCGGCACACGACAACGGCTCCCAGTGACACACGACGGAGAGAGAGAGAGAGAGAGAGTGTGCGAAAGTAAAGGGAGGAAGAAGAGACATTAGCGACCAAAAAATATCAATCGCTATTCGGTCTCTAAACCCGTCGGCTATAGAGAACGATTATGTTCGGTCACTCGTCGATCACTAATTAGTGACCGACCAGTGACCGAACATAATCGGTCGCAAACCTCTCTTCCATGCCTAGGAAATGGTAAAAATCTGTGACTAAAATAAAATCGGTCGCTAATTAGTTATCGATTAGTGACTGAATATGTTCGGCCGCAATAAATTTCTTCCATTTTCTTAAAAATTGAAAAATTCAGTCACCGAACGCTCAACGATCACTATTAAGTCACTAATTAGTGACCGAATAGTGACTGACATTTAATCGGTCACTATAATATTTTTTCGCTACCTATTATTTTCGGTCACAATTCAGTCACTAATTATTGACCGAATAGTGACTGAAAATATCAGTCTCTATATCGGTCTCTAAAGTCGTTTTTTCTAGTAGTGTATCAAGGCGTACAGTCGATGCCTGAGTTCGGTGAAGAGACTAAATCACGTCCACCTTGGTGGACCACGTTCATACTTGAATTGCGTCGGGGGACCCAGACGCGTTCATGAGAAATCGTTAAAGAAGGCAATGGGCAGGAAAATCGCCTAAATCACGTCGGGGAATACCGCAGCGGTTCAAACATGCAGAGACTCCCATGCGGCGCGAAGTCTCACACTCGCTGTTGACTGGTCAGATGCTTAATCGTGTCATACTAGATGTTGCGATTTACTTAATCACATCGGCCATGGTCGACGCGATACTAGGCACTGGAATCGTGTCGCCTAGACCGGACGCGGTTCAAACATCAGCCCGAAAATGGAGAAACACAGGTGCTCGATCCATGCAATGCTTATATCATCTAAAGTAGGGCTTTTGCGTCAAAAGTGTCAACATGAAAGTTGTCAGGGACAAGAAATAGGAGAAAACTATGATTTTTAAATAATTTAAAATGGCCTCAGGATGCGAGAAAAATCCAGATGAAAGTAAAAAGTCTCTATCATGCGCGACTTTGGCAAAACACTTATAACTCAAGATGTGCTCATTGGAATTCGATGAAACCACTCGAAAATGAAACTAGACTTGATGCTCTACACATTGGTATATGATTTGTTAATGTTTGGCACGTGAAAACCTACCTTTTGGGTTGAAGAAGTCACATTTTTCCAGAAAACCTGTGTTCAGATCACTCGCAGGAGAACGCTTACTGCACCCGATCTACTGAATGAAAAATAGTGAAACTAGTGGGATTAGAAACTAGACTGACCCTCTTTCTAGGGGTATAAGCCTTGCACGATATGGTTTGGGTTTGGCCTACCTTTGGTCGACTCCAAGTTGACTGTTTGCACAGGTCGAAGTAGACGCAATGGGGATGAAGAAGGGATTGGTGTGCTCGATCTCCTGCTCCCCAGCTGCCAAGAACTCCTCCACATGACCCCAACAAGATGTAAAACTCATCCCCAAGGGTTTTGTGGAGAGAATTTATGCATCTAGGGCTTTTGGAAGTCCTATTGCATCAAGGAACGAAAAGTTGCGGTTTTGGCATGCCCCCTTCAATGTTTTGAAGATCTCTCCCTCCATTGGAGTGTGTTGGCCATCAAGATAACCCCAAGGATGGCTAGGCACGAATTTGGGTTGCCAAGAGAGCATAATTGCATCCCATTTTACCCTAATTGCCTCTTTCTAATTTCAGCTTATTTAGGGTTGTGAATTTCTATGTATTTTCTTGTTTCATTTGATTATTGGGCCAATTGTTGTCCATTGGACAAATTCTGATAATGGGTCGTCTATACGTGGTGTTGGAAGTCCTTCCAACTTGTTTATTTAATTTATGGTCGTGTCATATTTCCGTGTTAACGGTTTTCTGACTTGTTTCCTAATTTGGATAATTGGTCCCCGTGTGACGTACCCTTGGCCAATCGGATTTTTCGTTGCACAAATTTCTTCGTGGAGCACTTAGGAATAATTTTTGGGGTGATTTATAATTTTTACGGAATTTCCCAATGTGTTCTTGCACATACAATAGTGGTACGTATGTTTTAGATGCTCCAATAATATGTAAATAATTTATTTCCATTTATTCAAATTTTTATTTAATAAATTTTCCGGGGTGCTACACTCCTGGTTCGTAGGGAAATCATCTACCAAGGCGTGGAAGTCGAATCAAGCTGGAGAAGAATATCTCTTTGTCTTGGCTGAGGAGGGCTTCATCGTCTTAATTTGTTCTTCAGAGAATTTTTTAGAGGCAAGTAACTTTGGAGTTTCAACCGTGTGCTTGTCACTTATGGTTTAACATTTTTTACCGATTTTTGTCTAGCATCCTGGACCCACAATTTCTGCTTTTACTTGGTTTCGGTCTGCAAGTTCTTGCAGGCAAGAACTCGATGGCAACATGTGTTGTTTCCAAGTTCATGTATTGACGACAGTCGACACTGCCGCCAACCTCCCTTGATGACAACATCCTTGCCTTTAAGTTTTTGTTTATTTCAAGTAAAACTATAATTGTTATGTATATGATGTGTTATATGGATTTCGAGTGTTAAATCGAGTTTCAGGGTTTTGATAAGGCAGGTTATGTACTATAGAGAATTTTGTGGAATATTGATACTTTCTGAATATCCCTGTTAATTTTTGTAATTTCTGTTAGGGGTTAATATTCAGGAAAAATAATTATATCATGATTATGTGATTCAATATTTTTTATTAGATTTAGGTTTCTTTTCAGGGTGTTTTAAAAGAGAAATATTCATTAGTTTCCTATTTAGACTATTTTTAAAATTTATATCATGTTAATTCCCTAAAATCTATTTTAACTGTTAAAAATTGCTATGTTGTTTCGAAAATTTTGAAAAATTAAACATGTGATATGTTCCCATTGTATGACCTATGATAAAAATTTGAGTGTGTTCTAATATTTGGTGTCACTATTTCTAGTTATGATGCCATAATGACCATGTTGGGCTTAATTAAGTCAAAGTGATGTTTTCCTAATGATTAGTGCCACGGTTAGGCTATGTTAAGCATTTTTTTTATAACTATTAGACAGTAAATGATATTTTTGTAAGCTGAATCATGTGTTTATGTCATAAGCATGTGAATATGTCATTAAGTGCATGAGAGATATGTGTTAAATAAGTAAATAATGTGGTAAAGTGATTAATGTGCTGATTATGACACTGCTATAATAGAAGGCTATGGAGCCGTACCATAGAAATGTACATATGAGAAGGCTTAATGCGTATGTGATATCTTTTGGGCATGAGGATGAAATCCTAGAGGTAGACAAGTACCATTTGTTTGCATGGAGAGTGCTTCCCTTGGTTTTGGATAGTTTACCAATATTTGTCACTGTGTTGTCCAGGTGACGCGTATATGCTATGTGTGTGATAATGTCCTTCTTTATGGTGGTTTGGGCTATGTGCCACAACAATATGTGAAACAATGTGAAAATAAGTGTGAATGTGCAATGTGATCATACGAAAGCAATGTCTTATTGTGATCCAATATGAAAGAATGAGAAACCATGTGAATGTGTTATGTTTATGCTAAAACAACAAGAAAAGAGTAAGTATTTATGGCATTTGAATGCATTAAATAAGAAAGATAGCACGTTAGTATCATGAGTATGTATGCATTCTATTTTGATTATGTGAATATGTGGAGGTATGTCATAATAATGAGCTATGTCAACCATTATGTGCTATAGGAAATCCATGTGTAGTTAGTATGTTCAAGAATGTTTACATAGTACTTGTAGATTGCCATGTGAATCATGTAATAATTTACTTGATGTGTTGCACTTAAGTAGAGTGTATGTGGTAAGTGTATGGATGTGGCCACTAGGTTGCTTGCTTAGTTTATTGTGTAGATTCATTCTTGCTTAATCATACAAGTGAGACAAATGCTTTAGAGACTGAGGAGATAGCGGGGAGCAACTCTGAGCATGTCCTAGACTTAGAAGGCATCCCAACCTCACAAGATCCATTCCTCCGACAGTTCTGAGATGGCTCCGGGTCCGTGGTGGTCATGGGAACCCGAGGCGTCGCTAGGACAGTGGGTGGCACATCATGCCCTAATTAATGCCAATGGTTTTCCCCTACTATAGCAGATCATCCACCACATCATCACCACAATCATATTTCTAAAAGGTGACAGTAGGGATGAAGTTACAAGAGTGCACGAAGGGATATTTCACTATTTGTTTCACAATGTGCCTCTGTGCCTACCTTCACTGATGACTCAACTCATCATGTTGGTGAAAAACCAACCTCAAGGATCTCTGCCTTATGCAGCCCATCTCATAGTTATTTTTGAACAAGTTGGTATTGGTTTTTCAAATGAAAGAGCTGAGATTATTCTGTCATCCCTTGTGTACAATCAAATGAATATTTTGCGGTTCATGAATTATAGAATTGCGGATGGTTAGTTTAGGCTAAACTTGGGTGTTCATCAAATTGAAGAAAGTGGCAATAGTTCATAACATTTATAATGTGAAAATGATGAAGATAGTGAAGGTGAAGAACATGCTCCTATGGAAAGACATGAAGATCCAAAACATCTGGCTCCCATGGAACAAGACTTGCCTCTTCGCTGTCCGGAAGATGCAGACTTCTTATGCAGTTCCAGCATAGTCTGACTAGGCTCGAGGAGGACATGGTTTCTATGAGAGGGAAGTCCGCCAAGTGGGTGAGTCATTGAGAGATCTCACTAGAGTCTTGGATGAGATAACGGTTAACCAGCAGAGCCTTATGAACTCAGAAGCTTAGTTCTTTAGGGAAGTCTTAGGTTACTTACATCCTACAAAGGATCAGCCTCCTCCTAGGTGATCCCTTGGGTGTTACATTGTCGAGGAGACTCTTGCCATTTCTGTTATTCCACTCCTATTTGTTGTGACAAAGAGGGAGAAGTTATTGTTATCTATATATATAGGTTATGTTATATTATGTGTGTCCTTTTATTTTTCATTTTATTGTTGTATGAATGTGTGCTTGCCTGATGCATTCAGGCTATGTGAGGCTACTTGTGTCTAGGTGAGTGTGCATTAGCCTATGCCTTGTAAAAATACAAAAACAAATGAATATGAATGAAAAAAAAATGTACATTCAGAAAATCCAAAAATAGTGTTCTTCTTGCATGATTTATGCTTCATAAGTATGTTCATTTCTATATATTTTGTCAACATCAAAGAGGGGAAGATTGTTGTCTCTATGTGCTTAATGTGTTGAGGTTGACAAAATTAGTTTATGTTGAAGCATATGGTTATCAGTATTTTGTCAATTTTTTGTAATTTATGTAAGGTACTCATGATCAATTTACCTTCGTTAATTTCATATGCTATTGAACTCAACAAGGCTTTCATGATGATTAGAGTTCACTCATAGAAGGCCAAGGTCAGTGTTTAATTTCATCAAGTGTTAGATTTCAGACTGACTTGATTTCTGCACTTTTTTAGGGAATCGGTCGACCGACCCAGCATAATCGAATGACTCACCTAGCAAGTACAGTCTGGTAGCAGTCAGAATGTCGGTCGACCGACTTTGGGAAATCAATCGATCGATAATCAAAGGCCAATCGATTGAAGGATAGGGCAATCTATGATGCCTTGAAAATTTGTTCAAAGATTTTAATTTCAATTGTAAAATATTTTATTATGCATTTTAAAAATTTCTGTGAATATGTGTGTATAGTTAAATTTTTCTACATAAGGTATGACGTTCTCGAGCAGGATGATGGCTGGGTGGACTTCTGTTGCTGACGACAATATCGATTGCCGTCAACAACAGGTCAACGACAACATCCCTGCCATTAACTTTAGGTAAACGTCCATATCGATTGACGTCAACTTTGGGTCGATGACATTAAGCTTGTCGTCAACTTCTTCAGGTGCATACAACAAATTTTTCACAGTCCAATTCCGGTGGAATTTTGGAAAGGGCAAAATTTTAGGAAACGTTCGGGGGTTACATCTCTAGACTGAGTATGGAAGGCCAACCCTTTTATAAGGTGTGGTCTAGCCTTCTTAGCCTATTTTAGGGAGTCTCTTCAAGTCTCAAGAATAGCAGAAGGGAGATCCGGCGATTTGATCTTCGTGGAGGTCAAGAGCAATCATCTGTGATTTGGGAGGCTGTGCCCTTGAAGGTTGAAGGTGTCTATAACATGCTCGTGTCATTGGAGATCTGCTGGTTGAGGATTTTACCTCGAAGGGAGGACTATCTTGGTTGGCCAAGGCGGGCTTCATCGGCCAAATTCGTAGATCCTTTTGTGTTTCAAAGGCAAGTAACCTAGGGATCGGATTCCCAATCATAGATTGTACCTCTTTATAATTTTTCCATGATTTTAGAAATTAAAATAACAATCAGATTTGGAGTATGTATGAGTTCCGAAAAGGTTTTGTTTTCTGAAAGGTTAATGGTAACCTTGACTGCCCTCAAGGATGAACTTAACGTCATCCCCTTGCCATCAATTGAACTTAACGGCAACAATGTTTCCATCAAGTTCTTCTGTCCATCATTTTCACCTATTTTTACTTTTGTATTTATATCTCTATGTTCAAACTTCGAATGGATTTTTTGTGAGATGTGTAGGGTTGGGTAGATTAAATTTTTGCCATACTACAATTTGGGTTATTTTCCGCAGTCACCATGATTTTAGGGGAAAATTTGAATTTTGTAAATAAGAATAAATTTAAGAAGAAATTTTACACTTAAAGTATGTTCGTGATAAAATTTTGTTTTTTTGTGTAGTTATGTTCATGCTATGATGGACCTATAATCAGAATCTGACTATTTCTGTAATTTCCATGACTGAAATACAAAAATCAGTAGCATTGTTTTAATTTAATAAATAGTTTTTGGATTCCTAAAATCGTGATATTTTGAACAGTGAATTGCATTACTATGGTATGCTCCCACTAAAAATATTGGACCTGGTTGATAGACAGTTTCACTGTGGTGAATATTTCTCTAGTTATATCAATGCTTAGATTAGTACAAAAAATTGTGTACATGTCAGAAAATCATGAAAAAATACTGGTTTGATCGATGACAATACAGACATGTTTGAACAAATTTTATGAATTTATGACATCTATAACTATTTTTAGTCTGTTATCATCATTAGGTATGTGTTCTATTAAATAAATTTGTGAAAAGTTCCCAGAAAATATAGCATGTCATAAATCTGAAATATGTCTCTATCATGATCTGAATATGTGTATATGATTTGGGCAGCATGTTATGTTGCATTTGAATCTGTAAAATTCGTATATGATTCTGTATTCGGCCAATAAGACACTGCTAGCATAGAAGTAATCTGGAACTGTTCAATATGTTATATATATTCCCAAGGGCATAGGAAGAAGTCCTGGAGGTGGACAAGTACCACTGGTAATGGTGGGGAGGACTTCCCCCAGTTCTGAGTAGTAACCAAGACTGTATTACTGTATGCCTAGGTGATAAGTATATGTTCATATGTCTATTTGAGTTCTAATGGGTGGTTTGGGCAGTGTCTTGGGAAATTTGTACATATGTATATGTTATGAAAAATGTTTTTCTTCAGCCTTAGAATGATTATATGAAATACTTGTCTTCTTTCCATTTGGATGAATGTTTAATAATCATTCTCATTTATGCAAACTCTTGAAACCATGTATGCCAAATACGCCATGTTGATACTTGAATTTATGTCATCATGATCAGATCTGAAATCACATTTCAAAACTAAACAATATGATGTTAGCACAATGTTATAAATTCATGCTTTATAAAAGTAGCAATTGTACATACTTTTGACTTAAGTTATGTTTACCAAATGATTTCTTTACAAGTAGTATAATTGCCGAATCCTACATGCAATAAAATGATTTGAAACTATTATACATGTTAGATTTATAGTCCATTTTTGGGTTGCTTGCTGAGTCTGCATTGTAGACTCATATTTAACATTTTAGGTGAGATGGCGGATCCCGAGGCTATAGTAGCGGCATCGGATTTGGAGTGTGATGATTAGATTGGTGTGTTGAGTGACATTTGTATGCGAGGAATTACTTATGTTGTGAACCTTGTATTTAAACTACTTAGCTATTGTGGACTTCTTTTGTGTACTATGGACTTGGATATTAAAGTTGATGAGTTGTTCTTTATTTCCACTGCATTAGTAATTATTTGTGAATGAATCAACCTGCATTTGATATATGTTGGGGTGTGTTCCCCATGTAGCACATCACTTGGACTCGATGAGAGTTGGTAAAATTGGACTGGGCCTAAGTGGAGTGTTACACAATCAATTGATAGAAAGAAGGGGAATTGATTGATGGAAAGAAGGCCAATCGATTGTTATCAAGGTGTCAATTGATAAAGGAAATATTGGACAATAGATCTGAAGGATCCATTAGATTGACCTAGTTAGTAACTTTGGTAGTGGGACAGTCGAAGACTCGGTTGACTGACTCCACAGAATCTGACAACTGACATGGTGTTGTGTGTCGACAAAAGACAAGACTCAGGATGACAACAAAGACACACTTCTGATCGGATGACCGATCTTGGGAAGATGGTCGACTGACTCTGGAAACCTAGTTTCCCTTCTAGATAGGACTATTTCGTGTCTAAGATTTGCACGATTTTATCCCAGGATGTCCCCTGTAGAACTGAAGGAACTGAAAGAACAATTGATGGAACTACTAGAGAAAGGGTTTATCCGACCAAGCACATCACCATGGGGTGCACCTGTGCTCTTCGTCAAAAAGATGGATGGGTCGATGATATTATGCATAGACTACAGACAACTGAAGCAATTAATAATAAAGAATAAATATCCTCTGCCAAGGATTGATGAATTGTTTGACCAACTGTCTGGAGCTCAATACTTCTCTAACATAGATCTCAGATCCGGCTATCATTAGTTGAGGATCAAAGGATAAGATATAAAGAACATAGCCTCCCAAAGTAGGTACGAGCATTATGAATTTATTGTTATGCCTTTTGCACTAACGAATGCTCCTGCAGTTTTCATGCAGCTGATGAATAGTGTATACTGCCCATACCTCGATAATTTTTTTGTGGTGTTCACTGATGATGTACTGATCTATTCCATGACAAAGGAAGAACATGAAGAGCATTTCAGGATAGTACTACAAATCTTGATTGACAATAATCTATATGCCAAGCTGAGTAAGTGTGAGTTTTTGCTTGGAGAGGTATCCTTTTTAGGCCATGTTGTAACCTAAGATGGTATCGCGGTGGATCTGTCAAAGGTTAAGGCTGTACTAAAGTGGGAAAGACCAAAAAATGTCACAAGATCAAAAGTTTTTTGACGATAGTAGGATATTACCGAAGATTCATAAAGGACTTCTCGAAGATTACACTGCCATTAACCAAGCTAACCTGAAAGGAAAAGCCATACATGTGGACTGATAAGTGCGAGGAGAGTTTTAATAGCTTAATGATGTGTCTAACCTCTACTCCTATTCTCGCCCTACCCACTGAAGGGGGAGGATTCAAAATATATTCAGATGCTTCTGGAATAGGTTTAGGATGTGTCCTAATGAAAGAAGGAAGGGTAATAGCATATGCCTCAAGAAAGTTAAAAACCCAAGAAGCAAATTATCTAGTACATGACCTAGAATTGGCAGCTGTGGTATTTGCTTTAAAAATATGGAGGCACTACATATATGGTGAACAATTTGAGGTCTACTCTGACCACAAGAGCTTGAAATATCTCTTCTCACATAAGGAACTCAACATAGGGCCAAGAAGGAGGTTAGAGTATCTCAAAGACTTTCACTTTTCCATTCAATATCTACTCGGAAAAGCCAATGTGGTGGTAGACACTCTAAGTAGACAACCAGGAGCCTTGCTAGCTAGTATGATGCTGGGTGAATGGAAGTTTCTAGAACAACTTGCAAGTCTAAATCTAGATATGAATGAGAAGGAGGAACATGTGATGGTCGCTAATATGAAGGTACAATATGACATACTCACTGAAATCAAGGATAAGCAAGGAGTGGATAATTTCTTAATTGATATTAAAGAGAAGCTAGAGCAAAGACCGGATTTCTCTCTAACACATGATGGAAGGATGTTATTCCAAGGCAGAACTTGCGTACCCGATCATGAGGACCTCAAAAAGAAGTTTCTAAATGAAGACTATCAATCTAAGTACACCATTCATCCCGGATCAACAAAAATGTATCAAGAGGTCTTATTGGTGGCTGAATAAGAAAAGGGATGTGGTCGACTTTGTGGCACATTGCTTAACATGCCAGAAAGTCAAGGTTGAGCATTTCAGACTGGCTGGTTGATTACTACCGCTGGACATCCTAGAATGGAAAAGGGATAGTATCGGTACGGATTTCATCATGGGATTGCCCAAAACTAGTGGAGGCTTGGATGCAATATGGGTGATAGTGGACATATTGACTAAGTCAGCTCATTTCTTTCCAATTAAGAGCACGTGGATAGTAGATGTGTTGGCTGCACTCTATGTCAAAGAAGTGGTTAGGCTACATGGGGTTTCATTTACTATAATATCAGACCGGGATCCCAGATTCACCTCCCACTTTTGGAAAGGGTTACAAGGAGCATTGGGTACCAAGTAAAACTTTAGCACTGCCTGCCATCCACAGACGGATGGACAAACTGACAGAACAAATCAGATAGTGCAGGACATGCTCTGGGCTTGTGTGATTGATTTTAAGGGATGCTGGAATGAGCAGTTATTTTTAATTGAGTTTGCATCATAACAACAACTACTAGGTAAGTATCAAGATGGCACCTTTTGAAGCATTATATGGCATGACTTGTACATCACCTCTTTCTTGGGAGGAGGTTGGAGAAAACCAATGGGTTGGACCCGTACTGGTAGAAGCAACTGTCAGGAAGGTCCAGATTATTCGAGAACATCTTAATATTGCCCAGTCAAGATAGAAAAAGTTATGAAGACAAAAGGAGAAGAGAGTTAGAATTTCATGTTGGTGACCATGTTTTCCTAAAGATCTCACCTTCATGGGGAATTCAAATATTTGGGATCAAGGGTAAAATGAGTCCCATATTTATCGGCCCTTTTGAAATTCTTGAAAGGGTTGAACAGGTAGCCTAGAGACTAGTTTTACCTCCACAACTAGCAAATGTTCATAATGTCTTCCACATATCCATGCTGAGGAGGTATGTGTTTGATGCTGGCCATGTGATTCACCATGAAGACCTGGAGATTCAAGAAGACTTAACTTATGACGAGAAATCGATCAAGATATTGGATCAAAAATTGCAACAACTAAGGAATCGTATAATACCTATGGTTAAGGTCCAGTGGAGTAGGGAAGGAGTTATGAATGCTACCTAAGTATCAGAGGAATGAATGAAGAAAAACCTCCCAGAATTAATCTCAGATATGGCATTGCACCGTCGTGTCTAAATTTGGGGACCAAATTGTCTTAAGTGGGGGAGGATGTAACACCCCAAAAATTTAATTGATTAAAAAATAAAAAATAGTAAATGAATAAAAATATTAAAATAAAAATAAAATAAAATCATAGTTAGACTCCCAAGAAGTGGAATAAACTATATAATATAAATTGGGCCAAACAACTCTTATTGGACCAAAGAACAAAAACCCAATGACATTAAATCCGCAAAATTCATAGGTCCAATTGGGCATAAATTGGAAAGGGCAATTAGGGCATAATCAAAGGCAATTAGACTTCCATGCTAACCCAAATTCAAGCCCAACCATGTTAGGATGTTTCCTAAAAACTCTACTACTCTAGTTGGGAGGAGAATCGTCAAATGTTGGATGGTACCAAGCAAGAACCACAACCCCACTTTCCTCGCCACATTAGGACTTGGATTAACCATAAGTCTATAAATAATCATCATAGCTCTCTTGGGGAAGGGTTACCATCATGCTAGGGTCGTGAGAGGACGAGCTAGGGCACCTAGAGAGGAGGAGGACAACCACAAACCAAGATTCTTCTCCAACGTTACACTGCTTCGACCTGTAGAAAGACCTCCCTTAGAACCAACCAAAGGTAGGTGTTATTAGGCTTAAGTTAAATGTAACACACGCCAATGGAAAGAGCATCGACTCTACTTTCGTATGCATCTATTTTACCCAATGTTTATGAAGCATGCTAGTAATATTAAGTGTTTTCCAAGAGTCACTCATGAATAGGGATTTTCGTGTTCATGCAGTGTTTCATGCAAACTGAGGTGAAATTGGGTCAATCCAAAGCCATAGAACTCTTCTACTCATCATCTTTAACACTTTTCATGTTCAATGTTTTGTCCAAAGACCTTTGTATTTCGACATATTGGTCATTCATGAGGAACTGCAGCGTTTTCTTTGTTTTGGGGCAAGATCCATGAATGCAACCACTCTAGTCGTCGCATTCCTCACTGCATGAACGCGGCGTACAAGGCCATCGTGTTTCTATAAAGGGCAACCAAACTCTTCATCGCGTTTTCACATTTGACTTGATCGTTTTGACGCATGAAACTGTGTCGCATGGGTTTTAGTGTCCTTCAAGAATGCGACTGACTATGCCATCGCGATTTTACTATTTCTCGCCCTTCGTTTTCTTGCATGGTTTATATTCGGATTTTGAAAACCCCTCTAGAATGTGACGTATCGAACCGTCGCGATTCAAGGTCATCGCAACCTATCGCCAGTCGCGTTTTGAAAGCGACTGACAGGGCTGTCGTGTTTTAAGGGTCATGGCGACATATCGGCCTGTTGCGACATGAATGTGAAAGACGTAACCGTCGTGTTTTTGATTTAGTAATCATTCCAACATCGATTCCTTTTGGAAAAGGAATCGTTCAGTCCTACCGTGATTTAAATGTGACAGGTAGGCCCCGTCGCGATTTAGTAATTTTGCACAGAGTCATGTTTTTTACTGTGTATGGTTCTTTGAAGTACGACGTCTTAACCCGTCGCGATTCAGAGGCCAACCCGAGACTCTTTTCATTGGTTGTACAGTCAACCATGTGCATATCGTACTATTATACCATGTTATTTAGTTATTCAATGGCCTAAAAGTTATCAACCCACGTGAATGCTATAAGAATATGAATCTCTATTCTAATTGATCTTAACAATTGATTGATTCCATCTACCATGTGAATGCTATGTGCTATGTTCAGACTCTAACTTTATATAATTGAAATAACTACATGTTAGAAGTACAAAAATCATGTGATAGTCTTAATTGCTTATACCATGTCATGCCTACTTGTTAATGGCTTTGCATCATGTTTCAGACCCATGGATTGTGATATTGAGACACACTCTACACGACACATTGCACTTATAGGGAGCCTTTTCTTGGGGTATTGGAAACTCTCTATCAGTCATTTCGTATCAGCAGACTAGTGACATTTCCACTAAGACCTCCGTAAATCTCTGTACTTCGTTGATTCCCTCATGGAGACCGAGTTGGTTGTACCATTGAAGTTCCTAGAAGATAGAAAGCACTTCCATTCCCATCTACATCTCGTGAGAGTGATTTGAATACATTGAAACCAACCCATTAAATGTAAAGTTTGAACTAAAGTAATTATGTTGTTATGCTACCGAAATTTACTCAAGATCATGTCCCACTTGCCTTCTTCCTTATAATCATCGACATGATCTTTAGTATATAACTGTCTATTGTTTGGAATTTGTATTGGCCATAAATGAAATGGAATGGAATTACCAGAATTTGTTGGAACTTCGATTCATAACCATGCCTGTGGAAATAAGGGCCCAGTCTAGTCTGGGAGGAGCACCAGAAATACTTATAATCGCGAGAGTAAATGATCCATTGAGGCGTCTGGCAATCATGCAATTGAATGCAAGACTGATCTAGGTAACTTCCACATTGTTATTGAATGATTGATTGAACTGTTATATGTAAAATGACCAAATCTATTGTACATGTCATCGTTATTGAATCCAATATGTCATTGTCCACTAGAATTTTATGGAATTCAGCTGCGCTAGTCACTGTACATGCTATTGATTATTGAATCTCTTCTATTGACAAATAATCGTACTGTCATCCATCCCATCGTTAATTGTTCCTTCGCACATAATAAATGTCATTGCACTTTGCTTACTGAATCGTTCTCATATATGTTATACCTTTGGAATTATTCCATTTCGTTATCATTATTGTGTTGCCATGAGTATTGCATGTTAGTATCCTGCCTATTAAATTGTTAATTCACGTAAAGCATGCTCTCACCATGTGATGTAAATCCTACTGGGCGTTAGTGAGCTCACACTTGCATTCCTTAACATTTTCAGGTGAAGATTATGAAGAGATAGGACATGATGGGACTGGGGGAGAGTGATGATCTCCTAAGACTGTACCTCTTATCAGCCATCCAGTTTAGAGTCACAAGAGTCTGTAATAGTTAATTTATTTTCTTGAGTCACATACACTTTGGAATTTCAATAAGGGGCCCTATGTTTGGATCTGATTATTAAAGGTTGTAAGTTGGTATTGATGGAATGAAACAAAGATTTATTTGGCTGGCAATATTATCATCTAAAAAATTTTATTATACTTAGTTTTCGCTCTGAATTACTTGACTGTGATACTCGTACTTGTATCACTCACGCTCTCGATATTTATTTCTGCTACTAAATTTCGAAGCGTGACAATAATCTAGTTAAGTTAGATGCTAAAAGTGATGAAGACTTTCTATTAGGATACATTTCAAAACCTAGAGGATATGGAGTGTTTAATAGAAAAACTTTGACTATAGAATAGTCTGTTCATATTTTATTTGATGAAACTAACCCTTCTATTAGAAAAATTTAAGAAGAAGAAGATTTTGTTGAAAATTTATGCAGGGATCTGGAGCAAGCATCTCTGAAGGAAAAAGATGAGGACAAGGAAGATCCTTTAATATAAGAACTTCAATAGCAAGAAGAAGCATAGGAAGGTCTACCTCAGGAACTAAGGTATTACAGAGATCATCCAAGAGAAAATATAATAGGTGATCGTCAAGATAGTGTAAGAACTATTCCATGTGATTATACTATAATTGTTTCTTAAATTAAGCCTAGGATAATCAATGATGCACTAACAGATGAATCTTGGATCCTAGCTATGCAAAAGGAACTTAACTTGTTCTAACGCAGTCAGATCTGGACTCTTATACCTAGACCTTTTGACAATCTTGTTATTGGGAATAGATGGGTCTTTAGAAACAAAATGGATGAATCAGAAGTGATCATTAAAAACAAGGCCAAACTGGTAGCATAAGGATATTCCTAGAGGAAGACATTGATTCTGATGAAACATATGCTCCAGTTGCTAGATTGGAGGCAATCAGAATTTTGTTAGCGTACGTATGTTCCTTGAATATCAGTTCTTATAAAATGGTTGTTAAAAGTGCTTTTCTAAATGGTTTTATGAAAGAAGAAGTTTATGTTGAGCAAGCACCTGGTTTTGAAGATATAAAATATTCAAATCATGTCTTTCGTTTAAAGAAGGCATTATATGGTTTGAAACAAGCTCCAAGAGCTTGGTATGAAAGACTATGTGTTTATCTTCGATCACATGATTTTTCAAGTCATAAAATAGATAGATTAAGAAATATTCTGAAGGGATCTTAATTGTACAAATATATGTTAATGATATTATTTTTGGTTATACTAATGAATCACTTTGTAAATTCTTTGAAAATCTCATGTAAAATGAGTTTGAGATGAGCATGGTGGGTGAACTTAATTATTTTCTTGGCTTGAAAATCAAGCATACCAAGGAAGGTGCTCACATTTGTCAAACCAAATGTATTTCAGATTTGCTTTCTATGTATGGTTTTGACAAGTGTAAGCCTTTAAAAACACCCATGAGCTCAGGAATAAAGTTAGATAGTGATCCAATTGGTAAGAGTAGATCAACAGATCTATAGAGGCATGATTGGGTCATTATTCTATCTTACTGCTCGTAGAACAGACATAATGTTCAGTGTATGTTTGTGTGCCAAATTTTAGGTTGATCCAAAAGAATCACATATTAATGTTGTTAAAAGAACTTTTACATATCTTATTATTACAAGTAAATTGGGCTTATGGTATCCCAGATGTTTTGAATTTAAACTTCTTAAATATAGTGATGCTAACTACGCTGGATGCAAAATAGACAGAAAAAGTACCAGTGGTACTTGTCAATTTCGTGCATGGTGCTTAATTTCTTAGTCTTCCAGAAAACAAAACTCAGTAGCATTGTCCACAATCGAAGCATAATAGATTGCAGCTAGAAGTTGTTGTACCCAACTACTGTGGATCAAAGAGTAACTAGAAGACGATGGTCACAAACTACATGAAATTCCAATGTTGTGTCACAACACAAGAACAATCAATTTGACAAAAAATCCTATCCAACACTCAAGAACCAAGCACATTCAGGTCATACATCATTTCATCAAGGATCATGTAAGTAATGGTGACATTTTACTTGAATTCATTGCTACAGATAATCAATTAGCTTATATTTTCACTAAACCACTTCCTGGGAATATCTTTATGTCTATTAGAAGAGAAATCAGAATGTGCAACCCTGAATAAAAATACATAAAATTTGAGTGCATTGTATGATCTATTGTAAACTTTTTCTAACTCCATGACAGTTGACTTCTCAAGAAGTCGGAGTTTGGAATGTCGGTGTCACTAGTTTTTTTTTTAATTCAAAGTTATTCTATTTGGGAGGAGAATTAAATAATGCATTTATTCATTGAATCCTAGTCATACATCTCCCTCTCTATAGTCTGTTATGGATTTCATGTCTTTATATAAACTTTTCCTCCTCTCTTTCTAAATTACTCTTTCGAAACCGCTCCGACTCCTCTGTCTTCTTCCTAGTTCCAACGTCTGTTTTCGACCTGATGGGGCCTTTGCCATGAAGCTGCTCATTTCATCCATCCCTATGAATAAAGGTAGGATCTTTGACACCTTTGGTCTCATTTCACATCTCCTTACAATCATTCTTAGTTTCTTCCCTCGTCTTGGTCTAGATGGCCTCTTCTATGGCTCTGGATGGTTCTTTATTCACTCCGAAACAATTTCAAAGACTCAACTCTACAAAAGTTTAGATTTGCCCCTAAAATATTTCTCGGTTGACAGGAAGACTCAGATCAGTGGCAAACACCCTGGATGTGATGGGATGGACAATATTGTGCCAGATCAATGAACCAACCTTTGAAGATGCAGTGAAGACCTTCAACATGACCCTCCAAATTTCTGCAGATGGGTCTCTGGTAGGGTATGTCAAAGGTACTCAGATTTCCGTTTCCGAAGATTTATTTGTGGACATTTTAGATTGCCCCTCTTTCGGGCACAAGATCAGTGAGGTTGTATTTGTGGAAAAGCAAAGATTGGGGATTGTTGGGAGCCTAGGAGCTATTTCAAAAAGGGGCTTGTCACGCCCCGCCAATTTAGCAGCGGAATAAATCGGGGAGATGTGAACAATGTATATAGTAGTGTAAAATGTACAAACAGACGGGTAGGTCAGAGCATCTAATGAACAATAATTGTAATAAATTCTTCATTTCATTATAAATTTCACTAAGACTATTACAACCACTAATTCAGAGCCAACACATGGGGCTCAATGACATCATTACATTGGAAAAGAAATCTAAGCAATATTTACTAGACTCCATGGCACTAGGGTAACTTCATGATTTGACTCCAGGTCGCTCAACACTCTGGTCATGTCCCAAGTGTTTGTAATGTCCTCGTCCGACTTACTTGAGACATAGTAACAAATAACGAAGGGTGAGCGATAATGCTCGGTAGGACATAAATCTCATGTGTCAAGCACGCTTTAAATAATTAATGTCTTAAAGGACAAAGTAACTAATGATACAAAGAGTCATGTAAAGTCGAGAAAGTAATAGCACAAGTATTAAGGTTCAAATAGCAGATGAATCAAGTATAGCACAAGGAATCAGATTCAAATCAAGTCATGATAGAAAACGATAGCAAGCAACGCCATTGTCAGGCAATAGTAAGGAGAGAAAAAGTAGTTGTCCATGTAGAGAGTAAATTGCACTGTGATTGATTTTCATCAATCGAAATAGTATATCACTTTGATTAACTTCCGTCAAACGAGATAGCATTGCACATTGGTTATCCGTAGATAGTCGAGAGAGAGTATAGCACTTGTTTGTCAATAGACAACAAGAGAATATAGCACTTTGGTTTGTCATTAGACAACGAGAGAATTGTTGAGCAACTACCCCCAAAGAATTTACGATTGTCTTTATTCAATATATCTAGTGTTTTGCCATGACAAAACTCTTTAAACAGATCTTTTACAAAAGCAAATATAATAATCAAATACATTACAGGTCTATACCTCCATGCTAAAAAAAATTTTTAAGTCCACGGCTCCCTCTACATCGTACTGAATTCGATTTATAGCTTCGACTCCCTTAGAAACAAAGTTTACCAACACAGATTTTTTTCTAAGTCCGCGACTCTACAAGTAATTTGACTGATGACTTCGACTGATGTCTCCGACTGATGTCTCCGACTGATGAAGTCGAATACCTTACAAAATATTATACATGATTCGACTGTCATAGTCGAATGCTTCATACATCCTGAACACTTGATTCGACTATTGACTCCGACTGCTACAGTTGAATGCTTCAGAATCTAATCTTCTTATATCCAACTGCTATAGTTGAATCACCTCTTACTTCTTAAATCGAATTACCTTGAGAATCTTCAACTAATGTCGAATTATGAATATTTCCTTAATCGAATTGCAAGGTTTAGATTCAATTTAACTGTTAAGTCTGTACTTAATTATTTTCTAAATCCTTCAAAGGCTTAATAGTTGATGTAAGAATATTTCTTAGTCATCTCTTACATCTTTTTAATAAACATTCAAAATATTATCAGCATATCAATTTTTCAGTATCTTGTTATGTTATTATTTTCTATGAGAAGGCAAGAAATATTAGACATAAAATAATCATCTGAATCCTGCGCATAATATTTCTTATAGAAATAATCCTTGAGTTGTCAAAAGACTTTTTGCTCCAGATTCTACTGGATTCATAAGACACTATGCATTTATGAAAACCTCAGACGCATGGCATCTGACAGTTTCACCTACCACTGACAGACCCATGTCTTACCTCTTCAGCATATCTGTCTGTCTAGCTTGAGCATACAAGGTTCCATACCTTTCTTTTATACTTAACTAACTCACCTACCTCAAAGGTTTGGAGATGTGTTTCCCTTTTGTCTTGTCTTTGTAACAGGCATTAAAAGGAGCACGTTTTTTAGCATGTCTCCTCCATAGTTTATGTTATAAAAGCTTATCTTCTAGCTGTGAGCAACGGCCTCTCCTCTGAAGACTTTGGGAAGATGCAAAACTATAAGAGTGTTGGACAATGAGCTCATCAAGAACCAAAAGAAACTGAAGCTCTCTCTAAACGGTCTGATTGCAAACGACCACAAGCTCCAACGGCCATCTTCTAAACGGCTATATTTTGACGTATATAAAAAGAAGCTAAAGCTTGAAGGAACACATACACAACACCAAGAAAGCATACAATCTGCATTTGAATTCCTTCAAGCCTTACAAGCCTTTTTTAGTAAATGTCTGAGAGCTCTTTTCTACCTTAGAAGACATCTTTCTAAAGCTCTCCCAGTTGTGTGGGTGGAAAATATAGTTGCTTACTTTCTTGTGTCCACCCTTGTATTTCAGATAGGATTCCAATCTTATTTCTGATCGATTGAATCCGTCTGATGTCTGTGTTTGTTCTCAGTCTTGAGACAAATACACAAGTCTTTTATTTCTCCTTGCATATTTCCTGCAGAAGCCTGTTTCTGCATTACCCCTCCTGTGTATGGAAGGCCTATGAAAAGGCAGTCGTTGTATCCCTGAATAGAGAAGACTTGCTAAGGCAGCATGTGGGTTTGTAATACCTCTCAATGGTGAGAGAAGGCCAATTAATTGGCAATTAGTGGAAATCTCAAGTGGTTGGCTTGAGGACTGGATGTAGGACTTCCATGTGGGAAGGGTCGAACCAGGATAATCTCTTGTGCATTTTTGTGTGATTGATTTCCGCCAAGTTCACACTTGAATCACACACTACACACTAAGTACTAACTCTTCTATTTAGTGTTGTGCATCTCAGAAGAAATTTTTTAAGAGGCAAGAAGTCCTATTCACCCCCCTCTAGGACATCAAGTATGCCATTTTCGATCCAACAAGTGGTATCAGAGCGAGGTCTTCTCAGAAGAATTGAAGAGATTTGAGAAGAAATGGCATCCAAAGCTCACAACTATGAAGGTCAATCCATCACAAGGCCACCATTCTTTGATGATGAAGATTACCAATACTGGAAGATGCGAATGGAGTGCTTCATCAGAGGTACTTTCTTCGACTTATGGCTGGTAATAGAACAAGGTGACTTTCAAATCATTGGTGAAACTTCTTCCTCTGGTCTTTCCATTGCAGATAAAAGAAATATGTCTTTAAATTACAAGGCAAAAAATTATCTTTGTTGTGCTTTGTCTAAAAGAGAATTTAACAGACTTTTGGCATGTAAAACAGCTAAGGAAATGTGGGATAAACTTCAAGTAACCTATGAAGGTACAGATAGGGTTAAACAAACAAGAATATATATACTTGTATCCCAATATGAACAATTCAAAATGTTTCCTAATGAAAATATAACTCAAATGTATAACAGAATTTGAAACATAATTGTCAGACTAAGTTCTTTAGGAAAAGTCCTAACTAATGAAGAAACAGTTAGAAAAATCCTAAGATCTCTAACTAATGTATGGATCACTAAAGTTACAGCCATGAGGAAGCTCATGACTTAACACAATTATCTATTGATAAATTAATAAGATCCCTTATAGCTCATGAAATTAATATGGAAATGTTCTTTGAAAATTTCTCGAAAAGGAAAATTTCAAATGCCGTGAAGATTGCAGATTCCTCCTCATCTGAAGACTCAAAGGAAAAATCAGATGACAGTGATGATGAGGCTATACTTTCAAGAAAACTGCAGAGAATTTTTGCAAAGAAGAAGAAGTGTGGCTCAAAAAGACTTTTTAGGAAAGATATGAAAAAAGATCCAACTTTCTATGAGTGTAATCATCCATGACATTACAAATCTGAATGTCCAAAGCTTAAGAAAAAGGATCAAGTAGAAAAATTCGACAAAAAGAAAGGCAAGGAAAAGAAGTTCAGAAAGTTCAATAAGAAGGCAATGGGCAGCAACATAGGACAATGAAGAAGGAACCAGTTCAGAATCCTCCAGTTCAGAATCTGAAGAAGAAGAGAAGGCAAATCTAGCCCTCATGGTAGGACTAGAGCAGGTAAACTCAGAAACCTCCTTTATTTCATGTTCTGAATCCGATTCTGATAACCTTGAAGATGCCTTCAAGGAACTTTATGAAAAATATAAGATAGTAGTAAAATAAATAAAAATATTTAAACTAAATGTACTGAACCAAGAAAAAGATAACACCTTTCTTAAAAATGAAACAGAAAGGTTAAACAAAAGTTTAAGTGAAATAAAAAGAACTAATGAATTGTTGTGCGAAGACTTAAAAAATAAGAATAGCAAAATCTTGGAAATTGAATCAAATCTTAAGGAACTTAAAGATGAAGAAAAATTACAAGAAGAAAATAATTATCTAAAAGGTACCATAGAAATGATTTCTAATTGCAAAACTTCTTTATTTGTTAAATTAAAAGGTTCTAGAATAGGAAAGAAGAAATATGGATTAGGATACACACCTCCACAAAATGAAGAAAATATTATTCATCCTCAAGTGTATCCAACCCCTAAATTTGTAGCAGAAAAGAAAGTTAAAAATCCCAAAAAAGTAAATCAGTATGTGTACAAACAAAATAGAAATCCAATAATTCTTCATATATGAAGAATGCTTTTGATTTATGTTGTAGTCACTGTAATCAATTAAGACACACAGTAAGCACATGCACCACTAGACATTTAGAGTGGATTCCTAAAACTAACCTTCAAGGACCCATGAAAATTTGGGTACCAAAAGTTACAACCTAATTTTGTTTGCAGGGTCGGCTGAGGGCATCCAAATGGTATTTGGATAGTAGATGCTCAAGGCATATGACAAGAGATAGGAAGTTATACACAAGTTTTAGAGAAGAAAGTGGTCAAGTCACTTATGGTGATAATGGGAAAGGAAAAGTACTAGGATGTGGAACAATTGGTACTAAGGAAAAGAATCTAATTGAAGATGTTATGTATGTAGAAGGTTTGAAGCATAATCTGATAAGTATCAGTCAATTATGTGATAAAGGGCATACAGTAAATTTTCAGAATGATAAGTGTATCATTCAGAAAGAAAATAAGATAGTTTTTGAAGCTCAAAGGGTAAAGAACCTATACACTTTACAGCTGGCAGAATTAAGAGAAGTAAATATGTGTCTTACAATAACCAAAAGTGAAGAGTCTGAGTTGTGGCACAGAAGGCTAGGTCATGCAAGCACTTCAGTGATCAAGAAATTAATAAAACATGATCTGGTTGAAGGTCTTCCTAGAATGAAAATCAAGAAATATGGAGTTTGCTCAGCTTGTGCAAAAGGAAAACAAACCAAGACCTCATTTAAGTCCAAGACAGTTGTTACAACTTCCAAGCGTTTGGAGTTAATTCACATGGATCTGTTTGGACCTATGAGGATAGTCAGTCTTGGAGGAAAAGTTTATGGCTATGTATTAGTTGATGACTACTCAAGATACACTTGGGTGTGTTTTCTAGAAGCCAAATCAGAAGCATTTCAAGCATTTCCGATGTTCAGTAAGATAGTTCAGAAATTTCAGAAATTTTAGAATACAAGCATCAGATCTGATCAAGGAGGAGAATTCAAAAATGAAGAATTCATGAAGTACTGTGAAGAAAATGGAGTTGAGCACAACTTCTCAGCACCAAGAACTCCTCAGCAGAATGGAGTAGCAGAAAGAAAGAATTGGACACTGCTGGATATGACCAGAACAATGCTGAATGAGTATAATTTACCAAAATATTTCTGGGCAAAGGCAGTCAACACAGCCTGCTACATCATCAACAGGTGCATGATCAGACCCATTCTAATGAAGACTCCTTATGAACTCTACAAGGAAAAGAAGCCCAACATCAGTCATCTTCGACCTTTTGGCTGTAAGTGCTTTATCTTAAATAATGGTAAGGATAATCTAGGGAAATTAGATGCTAAAAGTGAGGAAGGTTTTCTATTAGGATATATTTCAAAACCTAGAGGTTATAAAGTATTCAATAGAAGGACAATAACCATAGAACAATCTGTGCATATACTATTTGATGATACTAATCCTTCTATCAAAAGGATAGAAGAAGAAGAAGAATGTGTTGATGATCTCTGCAGGGATTTAGAAAAGACTTCTCTTTAAGAAGAAGGTAAAGATGAAGAAATGGAAGATCCCCTATTAGAAGATCTTCAACAACTAGAAGAACCACAAGAACGGCTACCTAGAGACCAAAGGTATCACCGGGATCATCCTAGAGAAAACATCATAGGTAATCCTCAAGATAGAGTAAGAACAAGAGGTATGCAAATTCCTTGTGACTTTTCTGCTTTAGTTTCTCAAATAGAGCCTAAGACAATCAATGATGCTCTGGGAGATGAATATTGTATCCTTGCTATGCAAGAGGAACTTAATCAATTCCAACGTAGTGAGGTTTGGACTCTTGTACCTAGACCTACTGACCATCCAGTTATTAGAACCAGATGGATTTTCAGAAATAAGATGGATGAATCAGGGGTGATTACTAGAAACAAGGCCAGACTTGTTGCTCAAGGATATTCGCAAGAGGAAGGCATAGACTTTGATGAAATCTATGCTCCAGTAGCTAGATCAGAGACAATCAGAATCTTATTAGCCTATGCTTGTTCTTTTAATATAAATTTATTCCAAATGGATGTTAATAGTGCATTTATGAATGGTTTTATTAAAGAAGAAGTATATGTTGAGCAACCACCTGGTTTTGAAGATACTACTTATCCTAATCATGTTTTTCATTTAAAGAAAGCACTATATGGTCTGAAACAAGCTCCAAGAGCTTGGTATGAAAGATTAAGTGCTTATCTTATATCACATGATTTTATAAGAGGTAGAGTAGATAACACACTATTTATAAGGAAATTTTTAGATGAATCTTAATTTTGCAGATCTATGTTCATGACATTGTCTTTGGCTCTATGAATGAATCACTTTATAAATTATTTGAAAATTTGATGCAAAGTGAGTTTGAAATGAGCATGATGGGTGAACTAAATTATTTTCTTGGGCTGCAAATTAAACAAACCAAGGAAGGAAGACACATTTGTCAAACCAAATACATTTCAGATCTACTTTCCATGTATGGTTTTGACAAGTGTAAGCCTTTAGGCACACCCATGAGCTCAGGCATTAAGTTAGATAGTGATCCTCTTGGTAAAAGGTAGATCAAAAGATCTATAGAGGAATGATAGGTTCACTACTCTATCTTACTGCTAGCAGACCAGATATAATATTTAGTGTTTGTTTATGTGCAAGATTCCAAGCTGATCCAAAAGAATCTCATGTTCATGCAGTTAAAAGAATTTTTAGATATCTTATAAATACTAGTAAATTAGAACTTTGGTATCCCAGATGTTCTGAATTCAAGTTAATTGGATATAGTGATGCTGACTATGATGGATGCAAAATAGATAGGACAAGCACCAGTGGTACTTGTCAATTTCTTGCAGGGTGCTTGATATCTTGGTCTTCCAGAAAGCAGAACTCAGTAGCTTTGTCAACCACAGAAGCTGAATACATTGCAGTAGGGAGTTGCTGTACTCAACTCTTGTGGATCAAACATCAACTGGAAGACTATGGTCATCAACTTCAAGAAATTCCAATGCTATGTGACAACACAAGCGCAATAAATTTGACCAAGAATCCTATCCAGCACTCAAGAACCCAGCATATTGAGGTTAGACATCATTTCATCAGGGATCATGTAAGTAATGACAATATTTTACTTGAATTTGTTTCTACCGAAAACCAACTTGCTGATATCTTTCCAAAACCTCTTCCTGAGGTTAGATTCACATCAATTAGAAGACAAATAGGTATGTGTAATCCTGATTAATTTACCAAAGTTAAATGTAATTTGAATTGTATGCTATGATTGTGTTGTATGAACTCTGTGAAAAACACCCTGCAAAATTCTAAGTCCCAGTCATTCGATTGATGCATTCAAATCATGTTATAGTCATGCATTCGACTGATGCAGTCGCATACATAATTTGACTTATTAAGAAATCGTGAAAAGGCATTTTTTTTTAATTATCTATAACTGACACCTCATTAAGATGCATCCCTTTATGTCTTAATGGTCAAATCATTCAATCCCGACCGTTCACCCTAAAATCGTGGGTCAGTTACTTTTCCCTTCTTATAAAAGAAAACCCCTTCTCCTTTTGAGAGCACCCTTTCGAAATCTACTCTCAAACTCTCATCTCCTTCTGCTCTCTCGCGCCCTAACTGTTCTCCGACGAAGGACTTCCGGGAACCCCCCAAGAACCTCATCTCTCCTGAAGAAAGGTAGGATCTTCAAACTCTCCTCTGTGTTTCTATCTCTCCTTTATCTGTCCCCTGAACCATCTCCACTATCTTTGTCTAGATGGACTCATACAGGGTTCCGGAATCCACCCAAATAACACTTGACCAACTTGTAAGATTAGCTAAGATTCCCATTTGCCCAAGGAAGGTTATAGATTTCTCCCATCTTACTGGAAGTCTAGCATGGGTAGAGGACAGTCTCAATGCCATGGGTTGGACCAAGTTGTGTCAAATTTCAGAACCTACTGTTGAGAATGCCATTAGAACCTTTTACGTCACTATGGAAATCTCATCCGGAAATTCAGTTTGTGGTTATGTGAAAGGAACCAAGATCATTATTTCTGAGGATTTGCTAGTTGAGATGTTGGAATGTTAAAACTCCGGGCACAAACTCAATGAAATCATACCTTTTAAAAAACAGAAATTAGGCATTATTGGAAGTTTGGCCTCCTTTAGCAAGAGAGGATTATCAGTTAATGAGCTATCAGCAAAAAAGATGCTGATTCACTCTGTGGTATCTAATATTGTGACCCCTAGAGCAGGAACCCACTCCTCCATCACCTCTTAAGATGGAAACCTGTTATTTTGGGCTATTCAGAGACACAAAGTGAACCTTGCGGGAATCATTTTGGATAGAATGATAGCGGCTAAGAGTCTGCAAGAATCTTTTCCCTATGGACCTTTGCTAACCTTGATTTTCAATAAATTCTCAGTAGATCTGACAAGAGAAATTTCTATTGGAATTAAAGAAAAGATTGGAATCTCTACATTGAGAAGAAGTCACTATTCCTTGATCAACAAGAAGCAAAATTATTGGACAAAAGATTCAGTGCCTGATTGTGATCATGAAGTTTTTTCTGATGAGCCCTCTATTGCCTTATTATCTCAAGAAGTTCACCAAGAGTTGGAGCCTCAAGAACAAGTTAGATCTGAACTCCCAGCTCAGACCCAAGAGCTAGAAGATCAAGTTCCTGTTTCCTCCTCACTTCCTGTGCCTGATGCACCTGAGGAAACCATCAATGAAGTATTGAGAGATATTAGAGGAAAAGGCATTGCATCTGATGATATCCCTGCAGCAAATTTTGTGAAGAAAGAGAGCATCATTTCTCTCCTTCTTAGTTTGAGACGCGGCCAAGGTCTCAGGGGGAGAGCAGTAATAGTCTTAATGCTATTTTGGACCTTTTGAACAAGCAACAAGAAACTCTATCAGTTCTTCAAATGCAGGTAGAATTTATTGATCTGAAGTTTGATAGTTTATCTGATGAGGTGAAGCAGATGAAGGAGTTGATGCTTCAGTTAGTGTGCCAGCAAGGCACTTCACGGCCATCAGGGTCTCCTTTCCCTCAGCAACAAGTTGATTCTGATCAAGTTCAAGATCCTTTAGCACCAGAACCTGAAGTACCAGTCCAAGATCAACAGCCATCTCAAGACCTATCCCAACAGGTTGAGCAGCAACCTGATAAGCAGTAGCCCAAGGAGCCTGAGTCTCAAGTTGAGCAGCAAATCTCTGAAGAACAGCCTCATGAGCAGTAGAAAGTGTTAGAGCAAGATTTACCTGTAGCTTTGGTATTTGAACTAGCAGTGGAGCAGCAACAGTCTGCAGCAGAAGAGCGGTCAGTGGATGTGGCAGTAGTAGAGGATTCTCAGCCCAGGCAGGCTTCCCTGTTGGAACCTATGGCCAAGAGACCCCTGGAGTCGAATCCTAATTTGCAAACCTTTAAGAGAAAAGTGAAGCGTGGATTGATCAAGAATGGTGATCCAGTCATCCCTCCTCCTCCTCCTTCTAAGCCAGCCCATCCTACTCCCCCTGTTCAGCCTCCTTCTGAGCCGAAAAGATCACCACCAGCCAGCTCTCAACCTCCAGCACCCACTGCTCCTATTCCTTCCACTACTGAAATTCCCTCACAATCTACTTCTCAGGATCCTCCTCCACTTGCAACCATTCCCATGGATCCTTTTTATCAAGACATCAAATTCTCCATCTATCCCACTAAATATCATTTCAAGCCTCTCAAGGAGACTTCTCTAAACCTCTCCACTCAATAGCCTCATTACTTCTGTTCTCTTCCTACAGCCTCCAAGGCTGATTCTCAGAAAACCCTTCTTCATCTAGCTGAAATACTTCCTAGTATCCAGGTTTCTTCCACCAGTGGACCCAATTTGGGAGACAATCCTTCAAATCTCCTCCCACCCTTTTGGTATACATTTGTCAATCACTCTGAACATCGCATGAACCTGTTCAGAGACTATCTGGCCACTCGAGCCTCTCTTCAAGTTCATGACAAGCCAGGGTTCACCTTTGAACATTGGCTACCTACTCTTCTCAGGTCTACCCAAATCTCTATAGAAGATCTTCAATTCATATTCCAAAAAAGTCATTGCTTAACTTCTAGGGAATTCATTGATCTCTATCCTGATGAAGCTACCAGATATCAGCAAAATCAGTCCACAAACTAATTTTTGACTGTCCAGCATCACATCTCTTTAAGGTTTCATGACCTATTTGGACTTCTTCTCTGGGACTCTCAGGCCAAATTCAATTGAATGAAAATCTTCAACTTTGAAAGATTCAAGCTTGGTTTGCCTGATGTATCCAAAGGAGAATGGGACAACCTTTTAAGAGGCCAGAGAGAGATAGTTCCTTCAATGCTTGTTGCATTACCTTCTGGTCTGCATCCTCCCCTTGTAGGAACAGTTTCCTACAGAAAAGTTTTTACAGAGACAATCTTCAATAGACACATCCGGATTGCCACCATATTCAAAATCAAGTATAAATTGAAGTTGTCCTTTTAGAGATTTGTCCTTCTGCAACTATCCAAGCATCATCATCATCTTTTGGATTTTAAACTTTGTTTTGCTGAATCTGAATGATTTAATCAAGATCAGTGGGCAGCCGCATATCCTTCATATCATTCAGATTGTGAAAGGATGAAACTCTCTCTCCATGACTTTCACTACAAGAGTCTCAAGGATTTAAGGAAGAACATTGGGCATAAATGGGCTCAAAGACTCCTCATCTATTATCAAGCCAAAGATCTTGCTGTCTCTAGTGGACTTCATTAGAATATAACTGCTCATGAGTTTCTCCTGCTTGTTGCCTCCAAGAAATTCGTTGCCCTCAAATTCAGAGTCAATAAAGACAAGTATCATACTAGAATGTCATGGTTTAGGAGGCGCCACATCAAATCCCATTAGAAGTTACCCTCCACAAGCTCCTCCTACAACATTGATGCATCTCTCTTCGACAACTTCTTTAATGAGAATGAAAAGAAGCTCTGGGATCTCATTCAGCCCTTCCTTGCTAAAATTCTCAGATCTCTTTACTTACCTAGCTCCTTGTCTAGGTCATGAACAATTTTTTATGTAATTTCTACTTTCTGTTGTTTTGTTGTTATATCTTGTGTTCAATGAATGCACTTTCTACCTTTCTGCACTATCCTGTGATGATTTCCTTTCTGTTAATGCCACAAAGGGGGAGAGATAGACGCATATTACCCAAAATCAATGATTTTTCACTGTCTATTTAAAGATTCTTTGTCATTAACAAAAAGGGGGAGAATTTTTGAGCAACTACCCCCAAAGAATTTAAGATTATCTTTATTCAATATATCTAGTGTTTTGCCATGACAAAACTCTTTAAATAGATCTTTTACAAAAGCAAATATAATAATCAAATACATTACAGGTCTATACCTCCATGCTAAGAATTTTTTCTAAGTCCACACCTCCCTCTACATCCTACTGAATTTGATTGATAACTTCGACTCCCTTAGAAACGAAGTTTACCAACACAGATTTTTATCTAAGTCCACGACTCTACAAGTAATTCGACTGATGACTTCGACTGATGTCTCTGACTGATGAAGTTGAATACCTTACAAAATATTATACATGATTCGACTGTCATAATCGAATGCTTCATAAATCCTAAACACTTGATTCGACTATTGACTCCGACTGCTACAGTCGAATGCTTCAGAATCTAATCTTCTTATATCCAACTACTGTAGTCGAATCACCTCTTACTTCTTAAATCGAATTACCTTGAGAATCTTTAACTAAAGTCAGATTATGAATATTTCTTTAATCGAATTGCAATGTTTAGATTCAATTTAACTGTTATGTCTGTACTTAATTATTTTCTGAATCCTTCAAAGGCTTAATAGTTGATGTAAGGATATTTCTTAATCATCTCTTAGATATTTTCAATAAACCTTCAAAATATTATCAACATATCAATTTTTCAGTATCTTGTTATGTTATTATTTTCTCTGACAAGGCAAGAAATATTAGACTTAAAATAATCATCTGAATCTTGCGCATAATATTTCTTATAGAAATAATCCTTGTGTTGTCAAAAGACTTTTTGCTTTGGATTCTGCTGGATTCATAAGACACTATGCATTTATGAAAACCTCAGACGCATGGCATCTGACAGTTTCACCTACCACTGACATACCAATGCCTTACCTCCTCAGCATTTTTGTCTGTCTAGCTTGAGCATACAAGGTTCCATACCTTTCTTTTGTACTTAACTGACTCACCTACATCAAAGGTATGGAGATGTGTTTCACTTTTATCTTGTCTTTTTAACAGGCATTAAAAGGAGCACGTTTTTTAGCATGTCTCCTCCACAGTCTATGTTATAAAAGCTTATCTTCTAGTTGTGACCAACGGCCTCTCCTCTCTTTGGGAAGATGCAAAACTAGAAGACTGTTGGACAATGAGCTAATCAAGATCCAAAAGAAACTAAAGCTCTCTCTAACCGGTCTGATTGCAAATGGCCACAAACTCCAACATCTATCTTCTAAATGGCTCTGTTTTGAAGTATATAAAAAGAAGCTGGAGCTTGAAGGAACACATACACAACAGCAAGAAAGCATACAAGCTGCATTCGAATTCCTTCAAGCCTTTTTCAGAAAAAGTCTTAGAGCTCTTCTCTTCCTTAGAAGACATCTTTCTGAAGCTCTCCCAGTTGTGTGGGTGGAAAATATAGCTGCTTACTTTCTTGTGTCCACCCTTGTATTTCAGATAGGATTCCAATCTTATTTATGATCCATTGAATCCGTCTTTGTTCTCAGTCTTGAGAAAAATACACATCTTTTATTTCTCCTACATACTTCTTGCAGAAGCCTATTTTTGCATTGCCCCTCCTGTGTAGGGAAGTCCTCTGAAAAGGCAGTCATTGTACCCCTGAATAGGGAAAACTTGCTAAGGGAGCAAGTGGGTTTGTAATACCTCTCAAGGGTGAGAGAAGGCCAATTAATTGGTAGTTAGTGGAAATCTCAAGTGGTTGGCTTGAGGACTGGATGTAGGACTTCCATGTGGGAAGGGCCGAACCAGGATAATCTCTTGTGCATTTCTGTGTGATTGATTTCCGCCAAGTTCGCACTTGAATCACACACTACACACTAAGTACTAACTCTTCTATTTAGTGTTGTGCATCTCAGAAGAAATTTTTTAAGAGGCAAGAAGTCCTATTCACCGCCCTCTAGGACATCTAGTTTGCCATTTTTGATCCAACAAGAATATAACACTTTGTTTTTTTTTATTGTCTTAGATTAATCTTGATAGTATGACACTTGGATGTAATGTAGGCATCCTGATCATTGATCTCCCGCTGGCAAATGGCACTTTTGGGCGCACATCCTAAGACTAGATCGGGCCCTATATTGCCTGGCATTGGTTAATTTTATTGTCTTAGACAATGAATAGATGGCTAAATAGAGTTCTAAGAAATAGATGAGAGCACTAAATGAATAGACGAGATAGTAGAGAGAGTGTGAACAGACGAGCAAATAGAGTATAGATGAGACATATAGGTCATTGCACATGAAACATTTAGTAAACGGGCGATAGTAACAGTTGCACAACACACATGATTGGGTGCTGGCAGTCAGGTAGAATTTCACTAACCAACCATTGGCTATGCTATACACATAGTCCAGAGGTCCGGCGTGATCTCATGATAAGAGAGAGAGCATTCTAAGGTCGTTTGGATCTTACTGATCCCTAAAGGGTGTCATCGGTATTAGGCTACAACTAGCTCGTCGGCCATGTGGGACTCCATGGACAGAGAAGACTTACGGAGGCCTTGAACAAGGATTCACTAGTCTGACAAAAGGAATATCTGACGGAGAGTTTATCCAAGTCAAGAGAAAGTGTATATATAGAAATAAGTGCTCGATGTTCCAGAGGAATTCTAGAACAGTGGAGCATCGGTAAAAGTATTCCCTAAACAATGCGAGAAACGAAGATAAGCCCATTTAAAATAGGGCAATTTAAGTACATTATTGAAATAAATTACCAGATATATTGTGAGATATTTTTATGTCAAGTGAAGTCATCATGGATCGTTACAAGTATGTGCATGTGATAAAGAGAATCATGGATATGAAAAGATCATGTGTATGGCTTTTAATTAGCCTTTTTCATGTCCAAGTTTAATAGCTTCGTTTATTGTGTTTAAGACAGTTAACAGGGTATGTGGTTACTGTAGAACATCATGATTAACAAAGTACAGGGTTATCATGCAAAAGTTAAGAACATGACGGACCCCTGTATGAATCACGGCAGGGTACTTACAGAACGCAACAGAGTCAATCATGGGTCGCGACGGGTCAGTCAGGTCAGGGTGCCAGAACGTGATGCCAGTGCCTGTCGCGTTCAGAACGCGACAGGGTTCTTGTTGCAATCAGCCCTAAGAACGTGGCCTATCGGGCCGTCGCGTTCTCAAGTCCTGCGCCTGAGTCAGAGCGGGAAAAAGGACCATGCCTTGGATTGTGGTCCAAGTTTCCATGTTTTGATAGAGGGATGAATAAAAATTGATATCTCGACGTACAATTGATCAAAAATTGTAAAACCACTTTCAATTCAATCTAAACATGCAAGAGTATACACAATAAATAGGAATTTGAATATCATAATGGTCTGGACAAGTTTTAAACATGAACATGCACGATGAACACATACTAGTACACATTGTAGGAAAAAGAATTGATTCGGCTAAGATACTGGATGAAAATTGGAGATTTCGGTGGCAAAAGTTTCATGACATTGAGCATCGAGCAGTATCTCTAGTAAAATTTTCATGGCATGATATCAAGTGTACAGGGAGATCTAAGTTAAACATGAAGGTTCGGGGTCAAGATGGGAGCAGAACTTCAAAAATAATGATCAAAAGATAGGGTCCATGAAAAATAGAGCAACGAGAGGGCTTTTGTTCCTAATATTTGGAACATCCTACATACAAATTTAATTGAGTTTAGCTTGTATGAATGCCTACCTTTGGGTCGATTTGTCTCCTAGGGCTTAGAACTCGAAGAACAAAGGTTGGATCTTGAGCAAGCCTTCTCCCTACATTTTCTCCCTTTCTTTGGCCTCTCCTCCATGTCCAGCAAGCCTCAACAACACATTAGGGCCAGCCATGGAGAGATTGGGGTGTATTTAAGCTTCCTTTGTTTCTATTTCCTAATACAACTCTAATTCCTATTTAATTCCGAGTTTCCCTATTTCTTCCAACCTTACAAACTTTTTGTGGTGGTGTTTTCCTGTTTGGGCCTGAGCCAAACAGGCCTCCACTGGAGAAGATGGGGAAGACGAATGCCGGTGCGACTGGAAGCCTGCATGACCAGAACTGGATCAGGGGGGCCCAGTTGAAGAACCGGGGAGAACCCTCCGATGCCTAAGTCAGTGTGAGACTTGAGAGGTTTGAAGGAAATGGGGGTTCTCGTGTGTGTGTCGCACGAGGGTGACTACGAGTCTTTGAGAACACATACCCCTGCATGGAGATTACCTGAGCCTGTTTATAGGCGAGGGCCTTGAGAGAGGGGGATGAAACGTCCCTTCATGACGCCGGAAAGGGCGCGCCGGTTGGCGCCCTTGGCAGGGTGTTATGCATTGAGGCGCCCGTTAGGGGGCTCTGATGTTATTGCTCTCTTGAATGTGAGGATCGTGCGTAGCTGCCGTAGTAACCACTGTTAGGCGGTGAAGAGCTTCTCTGCTCTCCCTGGTCGGAGGGTACCGAGCAGGTAGCCTGCACGGTAGGCTAGACCTACTGCTCGGTATCTGGTGCCCGGAGGCATAGCTTGTGCAGACAAGGCCGCATCGTGCTTCGAACAGGGTCTGCTCGGTGAGTTAAACTGAACAGGCTAGAGGGTATCCGGAGATCACCCTTGGAGACCTGGAGGTCGTCGAGCGTGGAGACTGCGCGGTGGTCGGTGCTCAGATGTCTTGCCGCTGATGTAAGGATACATCCTGTTTGAGCAACCTTGCGCGGTGTTCGGAAACTGTCGCTGGGACCCTTGGGGGTTTAGTAGCTGAAGCGTGTTCGGAAGCCGGTTGGCTGGAGCCGAGGACACATGGCACGAGGGCCACAGCTATTTTTTCTTGCTGGGCCTTGATGGGCCTATGGGCCTAGGAGGCTAGAAATAGCCTGTACACTTGCCCCCCACTCTCTCAAGTATGCTCGGACGTGATCGTGAGCACTTGAGAGAGGAAATGTCTGTCCGAGTCGTCAGATGAGGGACTTCGTGTCTGTGGAGGAGGAACCGTCCGATCGTGATGAGGCGATGTCCTCTGAGGAGCACCTGTAAGTGAGGTCAGAGATTCAGAGGCCGTTTTGGCGAGCCTGGATGCCGAACTGGTGGTAGGAGAGGTTGCGCCTTCTACCGAGCAAACTGCATGACTCGGCGTACTCCTGTAGTGCATGGAGGGGTGCTCGGACGATGACCCAGCTGGTGAGGCGAGAGGAGCAGGGCCGACACTACGAGACTGAGCTTGTGTTGCCTTGAAGGCCTCTAAGCTGTAGGTTGCCGTAGCTGAAGCCGAGAAGAAGGCTACCGCTATGGTGCTTCATGAGGCAGAGGCTCGGGGCATGGATTCCAGACGGATCTGGAGCTCTTTCTGAGTTGCATTCTATTTGAATCGGGATTTGTCGACGTCTAGAGGCTCGTAGGTACCGCATAGGTTTTGTGAGCTGAAGAGCTCATCGACCCGGGGTTGTACCGAACACCTCTGTCTTAGGACAGGTACTGCGCTAGTCTTCTGAGCTGAAGAGCTCTTTGCCAGGGGTGAAACCGTTCGATCGTGATGAGGCGTCATCCTCTGAGGAGTGCCTGTAAGCAAGGTTGGAGGCCGGGAGGCCTTTGTTGCCGCTCGACAGGGGCGTCGCTGGAGGACTAGGGACCCTCGCCTGGATGGGGCCCGCTCTGTGAGTTTTCAGACTGGGCATGTGCCTCACGATGCCGAGGATGTCGGACCTTCAGACTGAGATGTTTTAACTTGTGTTGTCGTTTTTCTATCTCCTTCTTAGTCACATTCTATTTGAATCGGAATTCGTCGGCGTCTAGAGGCTCGTGTGTTTCACGCAGGTCGAGCTAAAGAGCTCATCGACTCGGGGTTGTACCGAACACTTCTGTCTTAGGATGGGTACCGCACTGGTCTTCTGAGCTGAAGAGCTCTTTGCGAGAGGTGAAACCGTTCATCCTTTACATATACCGATAGGATGGAAAAGAGAGAAGTAGGACGCCGAACAGAGAAGCTTTTATAAATAATAAGCCTTTACATGTCAGGTTTTCGGTATGGTTTCGCTGCTGACAGTAGACATCTTGTAGAAACCTCTTCCGAAAACCCGAATGACCTTGTAGGGTCCTTCCCATTTTGGGGTGAGTTCGCCTGGTCGGCTCGGCTAGTAGCTAAACTCTCCTCGTACGCAGCGTGGCGCTGAGCCGTGGAGAGGAGCTCGGCGAGGGTCGACGACTGCTGCTCCCCGAGCATCCTTTGAAGGAAACTGTCGCGAGTGCCTCGGATGAGGGCACTGGTGGCTGAAGTGACGTTGAGGTGCGGGATGTGAAGCGCTTCTGTTCGGAACCGCTTGATGTAGTCCCAGAGTGCTTCGTCCTTCTTCTGCCGCACAGACAGAAGAGATGCTGCGGTGCACGGCTGAGACCTTCCGACCAGGAAGTGGTCCCGAAAGGACTCTTTCAACTGGTGGTAGGAAGAGATGGAGCCTGCGGGGAGGGCTTCGAACCATGCCCGCGCAGCCTCCTTTAGCATGGTCGGGAAAGACCGACATTTGGTCGCGTCTGATGCTCCGTGGAACACCATGTGCGACTTGAACCCATGGAGGTGTTCCGCTGGATCAGTGGTGCCGTCGTAGGGCGCGATGGAAGGTAGAGGCAGTTTTGGGGAGACCCAGGCCTCCAGGGTCTCCGCGGTGAATGGGGAGCGGAAGTCCAGGTTGTCGTCCCCCAAGAGTCTACCTTCTGTCTTCTAAATCATCGCTTTCATGCGGCGCTCGAGGTCAGCGACGCGGCGGAGGCGTTTGACCAATTCCTGGTCGAAATGCGCTGAGCCCTTGCGCCTGGACGCGTGGGTGCTAGAATCGATGTCGGAACGCGTGGGGGCCGAAACCGCTGTGGCACGGCGGCGTGAGTTGGCCTGCCTTACTGGTGTTCGGCGTGCGAACGAGGGCGATTTTGCATGCTGATACTACGACGCTGGAGGGGAACGAGATCGTCTCTGAGATGATGCCGCCAGTCGCTCCAGTGGTGGGGGAACCATCAGGGCCAATTGTCTGGCCAACCGGGCCTGGGGACCCTGACAAATTCCTATCAGATGTTGCATCTGTCGCCGGACCTCTGCTATCTCCAGGGCAGTCGCAGATACCGCAACAGCAGGATCGTCGCCAGCTGTACCGGTGGGGGTGACGGCGGCGTCGACAGGGGGGACTCTGTCGCATAAGTCCACGCGCGACTCTCGAGACCTCATCACCTTGCTGCTGAAGTTCTGGTGAGAGGAACGTCCGCGAGCCATGGCTACTGTCGTTCCCACAGACGGCGCCAAACTGTGGTGGTGTTTTCCTGTTTGGGCCTGAGCCAAACGGGCCTCCACTGGAGAAGATGGGGAAGACGAATGCTGGTGCGGACGGAAGCCTACATGACCAGAACTAGATCAAGGGGGCCCAGTTGAAGAACCGGGGAGAACCCTCCGATGTCTAAGTCAGTGTGAGACTTGAGAAGTTTGAAGGAAATGGGGTTCTCGTGTGTGGGTTGCGCGAGGGCAAGTGTGAGTCTTTGAGACCACATACCCCTACATGGATGTTACCCGAGCCTGTTTATAGGCGAGGGCCTTGAGAGAGGGGGATGAAACGTCCCTTCATGATGCCGGAAAGGGCGCGCCGGTTGGTGCCCTTGGCGGGGAGTTATGCGTTGAGGCGCCCGTTAGGGGGCTCTGCGGTTATTGCTCTTTTGAATGTAAGGATTGAGGGCTCGAGTAGGAGCCGCCTGATCTGCTCTGTAAGGATACATCCTGTTTGAGCAACCTTGCGCGGTGTTCGGAAACTGTCGCTGGGACCCTTGGGGGTTTAGTAGCTGAAGCGTGTTCGGAAGCCGGTTGGCTGGAGCCGAGGACACATGGCACGAGGGCCACAGCTATTTTTTCTTGCTGGGCCTTGATGGGCCTATGGGCCTAGGAGGCTAGAAATAGCCTGTACACTTGCCCCCCACTCTCTCAAGTATGCTCAGACGTGATCGTGAGCACTTGAGAGAGGAAATGTCTGTCCGAGTCGTCAGATGAGGGACTTCGTGTCTGTGGAGGAGGAACCGTCCGATCGTGATGAGGCGATGTCCTCTGAGGAGCACCTGTAAGTGAGGTCAGAGATTCAGAGGCCGTTTTGGCGAGCCTGGCTGCCGAACTGGTGGCAGGAGAGGTTGCGCCTTCTACCGAGAGGACTGCATGACTCGGCGTACTCCTGTAGTGCATGGAGGGGTGCTCGGACGATGATGCAGCCGGTGAGGCGAGAGGAGCAGGGCCGACACTACGAGATTGAGCTTGTGTTGCCTTGAAGGCCTCTAAGCTGTAGGTTGCCGTAGCTGAAGCCGAGAAGAAGGCTACCTCTATGGTGCTTCATGAGGCAGAGGCTCGGGGCATGGATTCCAGACGAATCTGGAGCTCTTTCTGAGTTGCATTCTATTTGAATCGGGATTTGTCGACGTCTAGAGGCTCGTAGGTACCGCATAGGTTTTGTGAGCTGAAGAGCTCATCGACCCGGGGTTGTACCGAACACCTCTGTCTTAGGACAGGTACTGCGCTAGTCTTCTAAGCTAAAGAGCTCTTTGCCAGGGGTGAAACCGTTCAATCGTGATGAGGTGTCATCCTCTGAGGAGTGCCTGTAAGCAAGGTTGGAGGCCGGGAGGCCTTTGTTGCCGCTCGACAGGGGCGTCGCTGGAGGACGAGGGACCCTCGCCTGGATGGGGCCCGCTCTGTGAGTTTTCAGACTGGGCATGTGCCTCACGATGCCGAGGATGTCGGACCTTCAGACTGAGATGTTTTAACTTGTGTCGTCGTTTTTCTATCTCCTTCTTAGTCACATTCTATTTGAATTGGAATTCGTCGGCGTCTAGAGGCTCGTGTGTTTCACGCAGGTCGAGCTAAAGAGCTCATCGACTCGGGGTTGTACCGAACACTTCTGTCTTAGGATGGGTACCGCACTGGTCTTCTGAGCTGAAGAGCTCTTTGCGAGAGGTGAAACCGTTCATCCTTTACATATACCGATAGGATGGAAAAGAGAGAAGTAGGATGCCGAACAGAGAAGCTTTTATAAATAATAAGCCTTTACATGTCAGGTTTTCGGTATGGTTTCGCTGCTGACAGTAGACAGCTTGTAGAAACCTCTTCCGAAAACCCGAATGACCTTGTAGGGTCCTTCCCATTTTGGGGTGAGTTCGCCTGGTCGGCTCGGCTAGTAGCTAAACTCTCCTCGTACGCAGCGTGGCGCTGAGCCGTGGAGAGGAGCTCGGCGAGGGTCGACGACTGCTGCACCCCGAGCATCCTTTGAAGGAAACTGTCGCGAGTGCCTCGGATGAGGGCACTGGTGGCTGAAGTGACGTTGAGGTGCGGGATGTGAAGCGCTTCTGTTCGGAACCGCTTGATGTAGTCCCAGAGTGCTTCGTCCTTCTTCTGCCGCACAGACAGAAGAGATGCTGCGGTGCACGGCTGAGACCTTCCGACCAGGAAGTTGTCCCGAAAGGACTCTTTCAACTGGTGGTAGGAAGAGATGGAGCCTGCGGGGAGGGCTTCGAACCATGCCCGCGCAGCCTCCTTCAGCGTGGTCAGGAAAGACCGACATTTGGTCGCGTCTGATGCTCCGTGGAACACCATGTGCGACTCGAACCCATGGAGGTGTTCCGCTGGATCAGTGGTGCCGTCGTAGGGCGCGATGGAAGGTAGAGGCAGTTTTGGGGAGACCCAGGCCTCCAGGATCTCCGCGGTGAACGGGGAGCGGAAGTCCAGGTTGTCGTCCCCCAAGAGTCTACCTTCTGTCTTCTAAATCATCGCATTCATGCGGCGCTCGAGGTCAGCGACGCGGCGGAGGCGTTTGACCAATTCCTGGTCGAAATGCGCTGAGCCCTTGCGCCTGGACGCGTGGGTGCTAGAATCGATGTCGGAACGCGTGGGGGCCGAAACCGCTGTGGCACGGCGGCGTGAGTTGGCCTGCCTTACTGGTGTTCGGCGTGCGATTGAGGGCGATTTTGCATGCTGATACTACGATGCTGGAAGGGAACAAGATCGTCGCTGAGATGACGCCGCCAGTCGCTCCAGTGGTGGGGGAACCATCAGGGCCAATTGTCTGGCCAACCGGGCCTGGGGACCCTGACAAATTCCTATCAGATGTTGCATCTGTCGCCGGACCTCTGCTATCTCCAGGGCAGTCGCAGATACCGCAGCAGCAGGATCGTCGCCAGTTGTACCGGTGGGGGTGACGGCGGCGTCGACAGGGGGGACTCTGTCGCATAAGTCCACGCGCGACTCTCGAGACCTCATCACCTTGCTGCTGAAGTTCTGGTGAGAGGAACGTCCGCGAGCCATGGCTACTGTCGTTCCCACAGACGGCGCCAAACTGTGGTGGTGTTTTCCTGTTTGGGCCTGAGCCAAACGGGCCTCCACTGGAGAAGATGGGGAAGACGAATGCTGGTGCGGACGGAAGCCTACATGACCAGAACTAGATCAGGGGGGCCCAGTTGAAGAACCGGGGAGATCCCTCTGATGCCTAAGTCAGTGTGAGACTTGAGAAGTTTGAAGGAAATGGGGGTTCTCGTGTGTGGGTTGCGCGAGGGCAAGTGTGAGTCTTTGAGACCACATACCCCTACATGGAGGTTACCCGAGCCTGTTTATAGGCGAGGGCCTTGAGAGAGGGGGATGAAACGTCCCTTCATGATGCCGGAAAGGGCGCGCCGGTTGGTGCCCTTGGCGGGGAGTTATGCGTTGAGGAGCCCGTTAGGGGGCTCTGCGGTTATTGCTCTTTTGAATGTGGGGATCGTGCGACATTTCCGTAGTAACCGCTGTTAGGCGGTGAAGAGCTTCTCTGCTCTCCCTGGTCGAAGGGTACCGAGCAGGTAGCCTACTCGGTAGGCTAGACCTGCTGCTCGGTATCTGGTGCCCGGAGGCATAGGTTGTGCAGACGAGGCCGCATCGTGCTTCGAACAGTGTCTACTCGGTGAGTTAGACCAAACAGGCTAGGGGGTATCCGGAGATCACCCTTGGAGACGTGGAGGTCGTCGGACGCGGAGACTGCGTGGTGGTCAGTGCTCGGATGTCTTGGCGATTGAGGGCTCGAGCAGGAGCCACCTGATCTGCTCGGTAAGGATACATCCTGTTCGAGAAGCCCTGTGCGGTGCTCGGAAACTGCCACTATGACCCTTGGGGGTTTAGTAGCTGAAGCGTGTTCGGCAGCCGGTTGGCTGGAGCCGAGGACACGTGGCACGAGGGCCATAGCTGTTTTGCCTTGTTGGGCCTTGATGGTGCTATGGGCCTAGGAGGCTAGAAATAGCCTCTACACTTTCCACCTCCTAATGGGGTTAGGTTGGGTTGCAAATTTATGCCTAGCCAATTTGGGTAGGGTTAGGAATCCAATTCCAACACATTAGTTATTTTAATTATTTAATAGCTCTTTTTTTAGGAAATATTAAAGATACAAATTTAGGGTAATTTTCTCTTATTCCAAATTTCATAACTCTTATTTTGGCCCAATAACTTTTATATGAGCTATATAACAAAGCCCATTACTTAATGGAATTTAACTTACAAAAATTTTCCTTTCTACTTAGGGAATAATAGAGTTACAGATTTTATTGTATTTTGCTTACTTGAATTTATTCATGGGCTATGAGAGGTCCATTGGTCCAATTCCAATAATGGGTCATAAATACATGATGTTGGAAGTCACTCCCACATGTTCATTAAATTTGTGATCATATTATATTTCCGTGTTAACGGTTTTTCGACTTAGTTTTCTAATTTAGATAATTAGTCACATTGTGCAGCACACTGGCCAATCAGATTTTTCGTTGCATTAATTCCTTTGTGGAACACTAAGGAATAATGTTTGAGGTTGAATTATAATTTTTACGGAATTTTCCGACGTGTTCTTGCACATACGATAGTGGTACGTATGTTTCCATTATTTTGTTATTATAGAAATTATTATTTTTAAGTATTGAATTTTTTGGGATGCTACATCCTCCCCCACTTAAAAAGAAATTTGTCCACCAAATTCCATGACTCCTTTGATTAAATATGAATTATCACTTTATACTAAAAGTATTAATCAGGACGAGTTTAGAGTTACCTTCCATGGTTCCTACTTCATCATTTGGAATAGGTGGGGCCGAAGCTTCGAGTGTATCGTGATGTTTTGGGTTCTCCATGACATTTGTCCTTCTGTGGGAAATTTCTAATCTTGTGGTCTGAGCTGCCACATCGGACACATTTTCCTTGATTCTTCTAGCAATCTTTCGACATGTGGCCCACCTTATTGCAATTCTTGCATAGACCTTCCTCATTAAGAGTTAAACGTCTATCATTCTTCTTATTCTTCATTTTACCCTTACCACTATTTGGTCGCTTCCCTTTTGTCATAGAATTGAGATCCTTTATACTAGTAGTTGATTCCTTTAAGAGAGGACAGTGTCGTAGCTGATGCCTCAAGTTGCCACAACGTAGGCATGCACCAATTTTTCGCCAACACTCCTTGGCCACATGACCTAGCTTGTGACAATGAAGACAGATGATCTTGAAAGTCTCATTGTTACGTTTCATTTGCTGGGTTGCCTTCTTGCCATCGTTACATCTTCTCTTCCCATTCTTGTTGGTCACCTTTTTAATCTTTTTGGTCGCTTCCAGAGCTCTTTCTAGCAATTGAGCGGCTTGCTGACATGCTAGAACTAGCCTTTGAGTTGGTCTCATGTCGGCTTGCAGTGGTGTATGGTTAACGTCCATTAATAGTCCCTTCAGTAATGAGGTTGACATTAGGGTGCGAAAGTAGCATTAAACTAATAGGTGTAAGTATATATATATTAGATCTTAACAACGGTTCTACCCAATCCTCACTTAGGTATGATGGTTGATTTAGACACGTGTCATGGAAGTTTGTCTTAGAACACCCTAGACCTAAGAGATCCAATGAGTACATCCTATAACATCCTAAACCTAAGATATCTGATTAAGACATCCTAGGCTCTGATACCAACTGTCACGTCCCGCCAATTTAGTAGCGGAATAAATCAGGGAGACATGAACAATGTACATTATAGTGCATTCTATCATTCGAGTACTTAATTGGTACAACCAACTCGGTCTTCATGAGGGAATCCATGAAGTACGGAGATTTACGGAGGTCTTAGAGGAAAGGTCACTAGTCTATCGATACAGAATGATCGACAGAGAGCTTCTAATTCCCCAAGAAGGGCTGCCTATATGTGCAAAATGTCATGTAGAGCGTGTCTCATTCCACAATCCATTGGTTAAAACATTACGGAAAGCAATTAACAAATATTAATGACATGTATGCAATGCAAACTATCTCATGGTTGCAGTACGTTTAACACATATCCACTTCTCCATTTTATGGACAAGACAGAATAAAATCATAGCATGTAACAATCACATGTTCACATGGATGAATTCAATAAATCATTTACACTTAGAATAGATGTTCATATTCATAAGATTTTTATGTAGGTTAAACATTTTTAGGCCAGTGCATAACTATATGACTTGATGTAATATACGAACATGCATAAACTAGACTGGACAGTACATTAAAACAGTCTCGGGTCGGCTCTGAAATCACGTCCTACACAGTAGATGCTTTTCATAACACAATGTATGGTCAAACACAGCTAACTGTGAAGAATGTAAATCGCGACAGCCTACCTGGTCACCTTCTACATTGAATCACGACGGGATACCCCATCGCGTTCCTGAAAAGCATTTAAATGCTAATATAAAAATTGGCGGAAAAGTTTGAGCGGGAAAACTTGTCGAATCGCGTCGAGTGTTAACGTCGCGAATCAAACAAGTGTAGAAATCCACGCGGTACCCAATCCCATGCAAGCGTTGACCAGTCAGAAGGCAAATCACGTCTGATGTAATGGTCGCCGTTTAACTAATCATGTCGGCCTTGTCGCCTGGACCGGTCGCGATTCAAACCTCAAAACTAAAAACACAGGAACAGGCAGCGATCCTTTTACAATGCTTATATCTCTCTATCTACTGATATTTAGACAAAACATTCAACACGAAACATGACAAGGATAATTAGTAGGACTTTCTTGTTGTGAGTTGGATCTAATTTGGTCTCAAATAGCATGCAACACATTAAGAACACAAAAATCCCTAACAATGCACGACTCTTGAAAAACGCTTATAACTTAAGATGTACTCAATGAAATTCGATGAAACCACTTGGACATGAAAGGAGACTAGATGATATACACATTGGTATATGATTTATTAAGACTTGGCCCGAGAACACCTACCTTTTGTGTTGAAGAAGTCACATTTTTTCTAGAAATCCCGCATTCAGACCACATGGAGGAGAACGCTTACTGCACCCGATCTATTGATTGAAAAATAGGCGAACTAGTGGGATTAGGAACTAGACTCGACCCTCTTTCCAGGGGTATAAGTCTTGTATGATTTGGTTTAGGTTTGGCCTACCTTTGGTCGACTCCAAGGAGAGCTATCTACACAGGTTGATGTGGAACGCAGCAGAGAAGAAGCTCCGAGTTAGGGCGGTTTCCTCCTCCGTTGGGTGCTCAAGAATAGCCTCCCATGACCCCAAAAATGTGTAAACTCGTCCCCTAGGGTTTCATAACATGTATATATGCATTTAGTGTGTTTTAGAAGTCCCATTGGGTGAAGGAAAGGCAAGGTGCGGTGCATGCATGTTTTGGAAATTCTCCTCCCAATAGAGGTAGGAATACCTTTAGGAAGGTTCCTAGCTTGGTTATGCACAAATTGGACTTCCATCCATGGCTAATCCCTCATGTTTTAACCCTGATTTACCCTTCTCAATTACCGCCTAATTATAGGTCGAATTTTGGGTATTTTTCTTACTACCATTTATTCTTGGGCCAAAAGTGATCCATTGGCCCAATTTTGATAATGGGTCATCAATACATGATGATGGAAGTCTCTCCAACATATTTATTTAATTTATGATTGTGTTATACTTCCGCGTTAACGGTTTTCCCACTTAGTTTCCTAATTTGAGTAATTAGTCACATTGTGACATACACTTAGTCAATTCGATTTTTCGTTGCACGAATTTCTTCATGGAACATTTAGGAATAATGTTTATGGTTGATTTATAATTTTTACAGAATTTTTCAATGTGCTTTCGCACGTACGATACTGGTACGTAAGTTCTACCATTCTGATAATACGAAAATTATTTATTTCCCTTTACTTAAAATTTTTAATTCCGATTTTTTTTTCCCGCGGTGCTACATCCTCGCCCATATAAGAAAATTTGGTCCCCAAATTTATACATAATGGCATAGTATCATGCCTAAGAATAGTTCTGGGTGGTTTTTCTTCATTCTTTCCTCTATTTCCCAGGTTGCGTTGGTAACTCCATCTCAACTCCATTGGACCTTCACCATGGGTATGGTACGATTCCTGAGTCGTTGAAACTTTCGATCTAGTAGCTTGATTGGCTTCTCTTAATAGGTCAGGTCCTCCCGAATCTCCAAGTCCTCATGGTGAATCACGTGGTCGGCATTGAATAAATACTTCCTCAGCATGGATATATGGAATACATTGTGCACATTTTCCGGTTGCGGAGGTAGTGCAAGTCTATAAGCGACATGACCAACCCTTTCTAGGATTTCAAAAGGTCTGATAAATCTCGGACTCAATTTTCCCTTGATCCCGAATCTTTGGATTCCCCTTGAAGGTGAGACCTTCAAGAAAACATGGTCGCCCACTTGGAATTCCAGCTCTCTCCTTCTTTTGTCTACATATGTCTTTTATCTTGACTGTGCTATCATCAAATGTTCCCTGACAACCTGAACTTTCTGGACAGTTGCTTCGATTAAGTCGGGTCCAACCCATTGGTTTTCTCTAACCTCCTCCCCACAAAGCAGTGATCTACAACTCCTACCATATAAAGCTTCGAACGGTGCCATTTTGATACTTGACTAGTAGCTATTGTTGTATGCAAACTCCATTAGATATAACTGGTCATCCCAACGTCCTCTAAAATGAAGCGCAAGGGCACGAAGCATGTCCTCCATGATTTGCTTGGTTCTTTCAGTTTGTCCATCTGTTTGAGGATGAAAGGCAGTGGTAAAGTTCAATTTAGTGCCCGTTGCTGCTTGTAAGCCCTTCCAAAGTGTGAGGTGAATCTAGGGTGCCGATCAGATATTATATTAGATGGAACCCCATGCAATCTAACTACTTCTTAAACATAAAGTACTGCCAACACATCCACTGATCGTGTACTCTTAATCGGCAAGAAATGAGCCAACTTAGTCAATCGATCAACTATCACCCATATCGCATCCATACCACCTCTAGTCTTGGGTAACCCCATGATAAAGTCCATACCAATTCTATCCCACTTCCATTCCGGAATTTCCAATGGTAGTAATCCACTGGTCATTCTGAAATGCTCAGCCTTGACTTCCATGCATGTTAAACAATATGACACATGGTCTACAACATCCCTCTTCATACTCGGCCACCAATAAGACCTTTACTAGTCTTGGTACATCTTTATTGATCCATGATGAATTGTGTACTTCGACTGATGAGCTTCATTTAACAACCTCTTTTTGAGTTCCCCATGATCAGGGATACAAGTTCTGCCTCAGAATAGTAATCTCCCATCAGCTAATAGAGAAAAATCTGGTCTTTTTTCTAGCTTCTCCCTGATCTCGACTAAGAGTGGATCCTCTCCATGTTTCTCCTTGATATCGGCCAGTAGATCGGACTGTATTTTGATATTGGAAATCAACACTTGTTTCTCCGTTCTTCCCATGTCTAAACTTAGGCTTGCAAATTGTTCAAGTAACTTCCATTCGCCCAACATCATACTAGCTAGCATAGCTCCCGGTTGTCTACTTAGAGCGTCTGCCACCACATTGGCTTTTCCTGGGTGATATTGAATGGAAAAATCAAAGTATTTGAGGTATTCTAACCACCTTATTTGTCTCATATTATGCTCCTTCTGTGAAAATAAGTATTTCAAACTCTTGTGGTCAGAAAAGACTTTAAATTGTTCCCCATAAATGTAGTGCCTCCATATTTTCCAGGCAAACACTACGGCTACTAACTCCAGATCATGTACAGGGTAATTCACCTTGTGGGTCTTCAATTGTCTTGAGGCATAAGCTATTACCTTTCCTTGTTGCATTAGGACACATCCTAGACCTATCCCAGAAGCATCTGAGTAGATTTCAAATCCTCCCTCTTCAGTGGGTAAGGCGAGGACAGGGGTAGAGGTTAGACATTTCTTCAAACTATTAAAACCTCTCTTCACATTTACCAGTCCACACAAATGGATTTTCCTTCCGGGTCAGCTTAGTTAATGGCACTGCGATCTTTGAGAAATCCTTTATGAATCTTCTATAATACTCTGCTAATCCTAGAAAGCTCCTGATCTCCGTGACACTTGTCGGTCTTTCCCATTTTCAATATAACCTCTACTTTTGATGGATCAACAGCGATACCATCCATGGTTACCACATGCCCCAAAAAGAATACCTCCTCCAGCCAGAATTCACATTTACTTAACTTGGCGTACAATTGATTCTCCCTCAGAATTTGCAATGCAATCCTCAAGTGTTCCTCATGCTCTTCTTTTGTTTTGGAATAGATGAGTATATCATCAATGAACACTACCACAAATTTATCGAGGTAGGGGCGATAAATACTATTCATCAGCTACATAAAAACTGCAGGAGCATTTGTTAGTCCAAAAGGCATAACAATGAATGTATAATGCTTCGGAAGGCTGTCTTGTGTATATCATCTCCTTTGATCTTCAATTGATGATAGCCGGATCTAAGATCTATCTTAGAGAAATATTTAGCTCCATACAGTTGATCAAATAATTTGACAATCCTTGGCAGGGGATATTTATTCTTAATTGTCAATTGGTTCAATTTCCTGTAGTCTATGCACAACCTCATTGACCCATCCTTCTTCTTAACAAAGAGAATAGATGCACCCCATGGTGATGTGCTTGGTCGAATAAATCCTTTCTCTAGTAATTCCATCAGTTGCTCCGTTAACTCCTTCAATTCTGCGGGGAACATTCTATATGGCGCCCCAGATACTAGTGCTGCTCCAGGGATCAACTCAATGGTAAAATCCAACTCTCTCTCATGAGGGATTCATGGAAAGTCTTCGGGGAATACATCAGTGTACTTGTTGACAATATGGATGTCCATAATCTTGACTTCGTTCGTCGTGGTGATAACAACAGCTAGAAAGGCTATACAACCTTTCCTGATCATCCTCTTGGCTTGTAGTGTAGAAATGAGGGACAATTTCCTGCGGTTTCTATCTCTCGAGATCACTAGGTTTGGGTGTTGGCTAAATGTCACCCGGCTTCTCTTACAGTTAACACTAGCCCCATGTTCAGACAACCAATCTCCTCCTAGGATCACATCATAACCCTCCATGTCCATGCATATTAAATTTGCAGGTAGGTTTTGAGTTTCAATCAACACCTCACTTGATGGAAAGTGGTTTCTAAGTTTAGTGCCTGTACCAATAGGGATTGACACAACTATCCCAGATTTCATTGGAACTGGTTTTACATATATGGTATCAGCAAAGGTTTGGGATATGAAAGAATGAGTGGCTCTCGTATCAAATATAACAAATGTTGAATGTGATAAAATAGTAATCGTAGCTTCAACCACACCACCTTCTTCCGATGTAGTTGGTTCTTGTACTACCTACAGCCTTCCTTGGCGCTTTAGTCCTCCTTCTGTTGCATGTGTTTGGTTCATCAGGTGCGGAGAGTTAGAGATCTTGTGATTCTAACTTCCGCAGTGTAAACACCTTCCCAGTGCCTTCCAGTAGTCCTCAGACTTGTGACTAGTATTGTCACAATGCTTGCATGGTTCTTTGTTGGTGAGGGCTTGTTGATTACCTTCATCCTTGATCTTCTTCACTTGCTGGTTTCCAGCTTGGCCCATCGGCCTCTTGGTTCTGACCACAGCTGGTGACCTCTTTGATCTAGTCCCCTGCTCTCTCTTGATCATGTTGTTCTTGATGTTCTCTGTTATAGCTAGCGAATCCTCTAGTTACAGTGCCTTCCTCACCATCTCCGAATAAGTCTGCAGATCCATTGGTCCCAGTTGTGTGATGTACTGGAGCCTCAGACTGATTATGAACCTCTTGGCCTACAACCGCTCGGTTTAGACCAACTGTGGGGCATAACGAGCCAATTTAGAGAACTGGGCCTCGTACTCAACTACGGACAGACTTCGTTGCTTCAGATTGGCAAATTCTGCCACTTTCCTTTCTTGTACCCTGTCGAAAAAGTACTTGCTGTTAATGTACTCCTTGAACTATGACCAAGTGCCCTAGGCATCACCTAGTGTAGCCTCGATCGACTCCCATCAAGTGCGTGCTTCTCTCTCTAGATGATAAGTAGCTAGAGTAACCTTGTTCTCATCACTGCATCCCATCACATTGAATGCACACTGAATTTCTTTAAGCCAGTACTTAGCTTTGTCCGGGTCAGTGCTAACCCCGAACCTAGGTGGGTTCATGCTCCTGAAATTCTTGTGGAGATCTCCCTGAGTCTCCGCTCTACCCTGAGTGGCCTGTAGTAGTGCCCGGGTCGGTGTGTTCATTGTCCTTTGCATGTTTCTCTCACGTGCAGCGGCCATTGCATTCCTTCAAGATAACCACATTATGTTTATTAGATATTAACTTTATCACAACTTAATTCTATCTAAATGACTTAGCTCGTGTTTCTACCCCAATCTCATAGTTGATTTTCAACAAGTCGACACGTGGGGTTTGGTTTGACTAAGCCTAGCAATTTCTTATTTGCCTAGAACTTAAGGGAAAGCCTAGCCTCTGATACCAACTGTCACACCCCGACATTTAGAAGCGTAAAATAAACGTCGAGAGCGTGAGCGATACAAGTGTAAGTATCACAGTTGCGTAATTCAGAGTAACAATTAAGTATAACAGAAGATACAAGACAACAATATTCCCTGCCAAATAACCTTTATTTCAATTCCAATCAACTAGATTAAACACCTTACATCACCAGAGCCAATAACTGGGCCCAATATTGTTCCTCAAATACATTTGACTCAATAAAAGAAACCTAACTATTACAGACTCTATGAACTCTAACTACAATGACTGACGCGCTAAGTAGACTGGTACGCTTGGACAGCTCATCACTCGTCCCTAGTCCCATCATTCTCGAGCTCCTCATATTCATCACCTAAAAATGTTAAGGAAAGCAAGAGTGAGCGCACTAGCACCCAGTAGGATTTACATCTCATGGTGCGGGCATGCTTTACGTAATTAACATGTTAACATTGGCAATACTATCATGCAATGCTCATGACAATAACATTAGTGATAAATCCAAACGATAACATGCATGAGTATGACAATTCTCATGTAGGATGAAACAATTATAAATGAGATAGATAACAGAACGATCACCTGACTTGTAGGGGAAATTCAATAGCATGTAGCATGTACAATAGACTTCTCATATTGAATTTCGTAGAATTCCAATGGACAATGGCATGTAGGGTTCAATAACGATGACGTGTATGATAGAATTGGCCATTTAACATATAATAGTCAATCAATCAATCAATTAATCATTCAATAAGAATGTGGAGATTACTTAGATCAATTTTGCATTCAATTAGGTGATTGCCGGACACCTCATTGGGTTAGATACTCTTGCGATTAGGTACTTCGGGTGCTCCTCCCCGGACCAAACAGGGCCCTATTTGCACAGACATAGCTGTGAACCGAAGTTCCAATAGTTTCTGATAATTCTATTCATTCATTTATGGCCACATGAACTCCAAGTAATGGACAATGATCAACTAATGATCATGTCAATCATGATAGAGAACAATGCAAGGGGACATGATCCAGATTAATTTCGGTAGTATAACGACTTATTCTTATTAGTTTAGTCTTTACATTTAATAGCTTGGTTTCAATGTTATCAAATCATTCTCACGAGAAGAAGATAAGAAGAGAAGTGCATTCTATCTTCCGGGTGCTTCATTGGTACAACCAACTTGGTCTTCATGAGGGAATCCATGAAGTACGGAGATTTACAGAGGCCTTAGAGAAAGGTGGCTAGTTTATCGATACGTAATGACCGACAGAGAGCTTCTAATTCCCCAAGAAGGGCTGCCTATATATGCAAAGTGTCATGTAGAGCGTGTCTCATTCGACAATCCATCGGTTAAAACATTACGGAAAGTAATTAACAAATATGCATGACATGTATGCAATGCAAACTATCTCATGGTTGTAGTACTTTTAACACATATTGACTTCTCAATTTTTGGACAAGACAGAATAAAATCATAGCATGTAACAATCACATGTTCACATGGATGCATTCAATAAATCATTTACACTTAGAATAGATGTTCATATTCATAACATTTTTATGTAGGTTAAACATTTTTAGGCCAGTGCATAACTATATGACTTGATGTTATATACAAACATGCATACACTAGACTAGACAGTACATTAAAACAGTCTTGGGTCGGCTCTTAAATCACGTCCTACACAGTAGACGCTTTTCATAACATATTAAACACGGCTAACTGTGAAGAATGTAAATCGTGATGGCTTACCGGTCTCCGTTTACCTTGAATTGCGACGGGATACCCTGTCGCGTTCATGTAAAGCATTTAAATACAAATATAAAATTGGCGAAAAAGTTTGAGCGGGAAAACATATCGAATCACGTCGGGTGTTACCGTCGCGAATTAGACAAGCGCAGAAATCCACGCCGTGCACAATCCGATGTAGGAGTTGACCGGTCAGAAGGCAAATCACGTCTGGCATAATGGTCGCCTTTTAATGGCACTGGAATTGCGTCGTCTGGAACGGTCGCGATTCAAACCTCAAAACTGAAAACACAGGAACAAGCAACGATCCTCTTACAATGCTTATATCTCTCTATCTACTGACATTTAGACAAAACTTTCAACATTAAACATGACGAGGACAACTAGTAGAAGGACTTTCTAGTTGTGAGTTGGATCTAATTCAGTCTCAAATAGTGTGCAACACATTAGGAATGCAAAACTCCGTAACAGTGCGCGACTCTTGGATAACGCTTATAACTCAAGATGTACTCAATGAAATTTGATCAAACCACTTGGACATGAAAGTTGACTAGATGCTCTACACATTGGCATATGATTTATTAAGACTTGGCCTGAGAACACCCATGTTTTGGGTTGAAGAAGTCATGTTTTTCCAAAAAACCCACGTTTAGACCACTTGGAGTAGAATGCTTATTGCACCCGATTTACTGAACGAAAAATAGGAAAACTAGTGGGATTAGGAACTAGACTTGACTCTCTTCCCAGGGGTATAAGTCTTTCACGATTTGGTTTAGGTTTGGCCTACCTTTGGTCGACTCCGAGGAGAGCTATCTACACAGGTTGATGCAGAACGCAACAGAGAAGAAGCTCCGAGTTAGGGTGGTTTTATCCTCCTTTGGGTGCTCAAGAATAGCCTCGCACGACCCCAACAATGTGTAAACTGGTCCCCTAGGGTTTCATAGCATGTATATATGCATCTAGTGTGTTTTAGAAGTCCCATTGGGTGAAGGAAAGGCAAGGTGCGGTTCATGCATGGGTAGTTGCCATATTTTGGAAATTCTCCTCCCAATAGAGGTAGGAATACCATTAGGAAGGTTCCTAGCTTGGTTATGCATGAATTGGACTGCCATCCATGGCTAATCCCTCATGTTTTAACCCTAATTTACCTTTCTTAATTACCACCTAATTACAGGTACAAATTTTAGGTATTTTTCTTTCTCCATTTTATTCTTTGGCCAAAAGTGATTCATTGGCTCAATTTTGATAATGGGTCATCAATACATGATGTTGGAAGTCTCTCCAACATGTTTATTTAATTTATGATCGTGATATATTTCCGCGTTAACTGTTTTCCAACTTAGTTTCCTAATTTAGGTAATTAGTCACATTGTGACATACACTTGGTCAATTCGATTTTTCGTTGCATGAATTTCTTTGTGAAACATTTAGGAATAATGTTTGGGTTGATTTATAATTTTTACAGAATTTTTCGATGTGTTTTCGCACGTACGATAGTGGTACGTAAGTTCTACCATTCCGATAATACGAAAATGATTTATTTCCCTTTATTTTAAATTTTTAATTCACTATTTTTTTTTTCTGGGGTGCTACAAGTCCATCTAAAAGAGGGCAATTTAAATACATTATTGAAATAAATTACGACTTATATTGTGAGATATTTTTATGTCAAGTCAAGTCATCATGGATGGTTACAAGTATGTGCATGTGATAAAGAGAATCATGGATATGAAAAGATCATGTGTATGACTTTTAATTAACCTTTTTCATATCCAAGTTTAATAGCATCGTTTACTGTGTTTAAGACAGTTAACAGGGTATGTGGTTACTGTAGAACATCAAGATTAACAATGTATAGGGTTTTCATGCAAAAGTTAAAACGCGACGTACCCCTGTAAGGATCGCGACATGGTACTTAAAGAACGCGACAGGGTCAATCAAGGGTCGTGACGGGTCAGTCGTGTCAGGGAGCCAGAATGCGACGCCAGTGCCCGTGGCATTCAAAATGCGATAGGTTGCTGGTCGCGATCTGTTGGGGAATTGTCCCCCCGATCAGCAGCCCTCTCTCGCACAACTCACACGTAGAGTTTGGAGAAGAGATTGAAGAAGAGAGAAGAGAAACACAAGAACACCAGATTTTTATGTGGTTCATATGCAAAGCCTTCCTACGTCCACAACCATAGCAGCAGTTCTAATACTATACGTCAGGAACAATCATCCAACCAGTACAAGGAGAGACCACCCTACTATATATATACTGGGGGGTTAGGTTGCCATAATCGAGATTTACAAGGACAAAATTGCCCCTCACTCAGATTCATAGAAGTCGCCTGTCCTGGGGCTGAGAAGTCGACTGCCTTGAGAAATCCGACTGCTAAAGTCGAATGCCAAATTCGACTGCTGACTCCCACTGCTGAAGTCGAATGCTGACTCCCACTGCTGAAGTCGAATGCTGACTTCCATTGCTGAAGTCGACTGCTGACTCCCACTGCTAAAGTCGAATGCTGAAGTGGACTGCTGTATTGATCCGTGACCCAGACCCCCTGTGTTGATCCACATTGTTAAAGTTCTGACTCCACACTCTAACACGATCAGCCCTGAGAACGCGGCCTATCGAGCTGTTGCATTCTCAAGTCCTGCACCTGAGTTAGAGCGGGAAAAGGACCATGCCTTGGATTGCGGTCCAACAATCCATGTTTTGATACATGGACGAATAAAAATTTATATCTCAAAGTACAGTTGATCAAAAATCGCAAAACCACATTCAAAAGAATCTAAATACGCAAGAGTATACACAGTAAATAGGAATTTGAAGATCATCATGGTCTAGATAGGTTTTAAACTTGAACATGCACGATGAACATAGAGCAGTACATAGTGCAGAAAAAAGAATTGATTTGGGTAACATACTGGATGAAAATTCGAAATTACAGTGGCAAAAGTATCATGACATCGAGCAGTATCCCCAGTAAAATTTTCATGGCATGATATCATGTGTATAGGGAGATCTAAGTTAAACATGAAGGTTCGGGGTCAAGATGGGAGCAGAACATCAAAAATAAAGATCAAAATATAGGGTCCATGAAAAATAGAGCAACGAGAGGGCTTTTGTGCCTGATTTTGGAACATCCTATAGACAAATTTAATTGAGTTTAGCTTGTGAGAATGCCTACCTTTGGGTCGATTTGTCTCCTAGGGCTTAGAACTTGAAGAACAAAGGTTGGATCTTGAGCAAGCCTTCTCCCCACATTTTCTCCCTTTCTTTGGCCTCTCCTCCACGTTCAGCAAGCCTCAGCAACACATTAGGGATGGCCATGGAGAGATTGAGGTGTATTTAAGCTTCCTTTGTTTCTATTTCATAATACAACTCTAATTTCTATTTAATTATGAGTTTCCCTATTTCTTCCAACCTTCCAAGCTTTCCACCTCCTAATGGGGTTAGGTTGTATTTCAAATTCGTGCCTAGCCAATTTGGGTAGGGCTAGGAATCCAGTTCCAACACATATTAGTTATTTTAATGATTTAATAGCTATTTTTTTAGAAATATTAAAGATATGAATTTAGGGTATTTTTCTCTTATTCCAAATTTCATAACTCTTATTTTCTCCCAATAACTTATATATGATCCATTTAACAAAGCCCATTACTTAATGGAATTTAACTTACAAAAATTTCCTTTCTAATTAGGGAATAATCGAGTAACCGATTTTATTGTATTTTTCTTACTTGAATTTATTCATGGGCTATGAGAGGTCCATTGGTCCAATTCTGATAATGGGTCATCAATACATGATATTGGAAGTCTCTCCCACATGTTCATTAAATTTGTGATCATGTTATATTTACGTTTTAACTGTTTTCTGACTTAGTTTCCTAATTTAGATAATTAGTCACATTATCTCATACACTTGGCCAATCAGATTTTTCGTTACATGAATTCCTTCGTGAAACACCTAGGAATAATGTTTGAGGTTGAATTATAATTTTTACGAATTTTTTCGATGTGTTCTTGCACATACGATAGTGGTACATATGTTTCTATTATTTCGTTATTATAGAAATTATTATTTCAAATTTATAAGTATTGAATTTTCCATGGTCCCACAAGGCTTCTTATCAATGAGCTCTCCGCAGAGAAGAGGCTCATCCATGACATCATCACCACCATTATCACTCCTCGGGCTGGAACTCATTCATCTATCAAAGCCAGAGATGGCAACCTGTTATTTTGGGCTATTTAGAGGCATCAAGTCAATCTTGCCTCTATTATTCTAGAGAGAATGGCATGGTCCAATTTTTTACAAGAATCTCTTCCTTATGGACCTTTGCTCACAGTCATTTTTAGAAGATTTTCAGTGGACTTATTAGAAGAAATCTTTGTGTTAGTGAAAGAAAAGATTAGGCTATCCACCCTTCGTAGGAGCCACTACATTTTAGAGGATAAAGCCCAAAATTTTTGGACTAAGGACTCCGTACGTAAATGTATTCATTACATATTTCTTGATGTGGTACAGGGCTCCTCCACTTCTCAACCAGTTCAGCCACCACTAGTCAGAAGAGAACCAATTAGAGAAGAAGCAGTTGCACAAAGGCCAGAACAAGCTAAGCAAGGAGGACCTTCCCTTGAGCAAGATCTCCTTGAAGAAACTTTTAATCAAGTACATAGAGATCTCAAGGGTAAAGCAGTAGCTCATGAAGAAGAAATTCAAAGTCCTACACCTTTTGAGCCTGCTATAGAAGAAGTATTCCACGATGTCTCTCCACCTCCAGTTGAGAGCCAGCTAAGGTCTAAAGAGAATACTAGCAAGACCATTGATGATGTGTTCAATGTGGTCCTCAAGAAACAAGATATGCTTGGTGTACTTCAGATGCAGATACACCAACTTGATGTTAAGATTGATTTTCTATTAGAAGAAGTGCAGTAGATGAAGGATTTGCTCTCTCAGTTTGTTTGCTAGTAGGGCAAGGCAGCTCTCTAGAAACACCCACCGCCACTTAGCCAGAAGAGCAGTAGCCTGAACAGCGAGCACAATAGCCAGAGCAGCAGATAGATCAGTCAGCTATGGAGCCAGAGAAATCTTCAGATCAACTTGTTGAACAGCAACAACAGCAACCTCAGCCAGAGCAGCCTTCTATGTAGTTAGAACAGCAATCAGTTGAACTAGAAGTTCAACCAGAAGAGCAGTCCTCACAGGCAGAAGAGGCTCAACCTAGGGTTCAGAACTTCAAGAGAAGAGTTAGGAGAAAATTAGTTAAATCTAGATCTTTTCTCTTTCCTTCCTCTCAACCTCAAGCCTCTTCTGATCCTCCATCTGCTCCTTAGCCTCCCTAACCAGCAAAGACCTCTTATGCATCCTTTCCTATGGTGTATACCTAAACTCCACCTACTATGAATACACCAATTCTTCACACCTTGGCACCATACGTTTTCTCATCTCTTCCTACATCATCCACTCCTGCTGATCCTAAATCTACTCCTCTAGCTCAAATAGTACCTAGTGGGGTACTTTCATCTCAAAGTGGGCGGAAGGGGTAACCTAAACATAGTCAATCATTTCCTCCTTTTTGGTATGCCTTCATTTATTATTCTGAGCACAATTTAGTTCTTTTCCAAGAATTTTTTAAAATCAAAGTCTTTTTGAAGTCCATGGGTTGGCAGGCTACAAGTTTGAGGACTGGCTTCCCCTCTTGATTAGGACTAAAGAAGTTCCCATTGATGCTCTAAATCTGATCACCCACAAAAGTCATAGTCATTTTGATGAAGAATTTGTGTTTGTCTATTCTGCTGAGGCAGTTAAGTTTATAGTAGCACTAGCAAGAAGTAGTGGCATGCTTAATGTAGCTTCACATTTGGGACTTAGATTCTTTGATCTATTTGGGAAACTTCCGAATGAGCAGCAAATCAGTTTTAGCAAAATGAAGAAGTTTATTGAAGAAATATTTTAGTTAAATCTTCCTGATGTTAGTAGGGGTCAGTGGGGCATCCTCCTTACAGAGCAGAGGCCTATCACTCCATCTATGGTTGTTGGCCTACCCTTCTTGCTCTACCCAAGCTTGATAGGCGTAGTTTCCTCCGAGAAGGAATGTGCTCAAGTAGTATTTAATAGGCACATCAGGCTAGCAATCAGATTGAAGATCAAGTATGCTAGAACTCTCTCCTTCCATAAATTTGTCCTGATGCATGTTGCCATGTCTTCAAACTACCTTAAGTACTTTTAGCATAGTTTTAGAGAGTCTGAGAGGCTAACAATAGGACAGTGGTAAGTTTGTTATCCTGAAGAGGCTTAGGAATGCGCAAAGAAGAAACTTCAGCCCTCTTCATATATGTCGAGAAGCTATGATGCCCTTTGGAAATTCTTGTCTATCAAATAGGAAGAAAGGTACGAAGTCTACTACAAGGCCAAGGCAACAGCTCAGTCACAGGTCTTCAGTGGAATATCACAATTCATGACTTTCTGCACAAGGGTGCCAGTGGAAAATTCATTACCTTAAGGCTGACTTTGAGTGGTAATGGACTTCATAGGATACTCCTTTGGTATCATCACAGGCACCTAAAATCCTTTAGGAAAATTCCCACAGTATGGCCTTCCTATAGTTTAGATAGCTCTGTCTTTATGCATGTATTTTCTGACAATGGAACAAGTTGTGGGATCTTCTCCAACATCATCAAATCCCACCTTCTCTTTATCTCCTACACTCTTCCTGATGTTTGTAACAATGCTTTTCAATTATTAATTTTCACTTGTTCCTCCTCATCTATGTGTAACTCTTCCTCTTTCGATGTCTTATATTCCTTTTGTTAATGCCACAAAGGGGGAGAAGAGAAAAGATATATAGAATAGAAAGGAGAACAATAAATAAACTTTTTGAATTTAACACAAATTTGTTTACACTGTCTATATATAAGATTGTTTTTGTCATTAATAAAAACGGGAGAGAATTGCTGTGCATTTAGTTCGTACAAATACTTGATCAATGTTTTTGCTTATGACAAACTGGTAAAACTTATGACAAATTGTTGTGCATTTATTTCTTACAAATACCACAATTTGATTTGTATGAAAATTAATGTGTTAAAGTAAAGGCATACATGTATTATACTCTATAACCTTTACCGTCAGTTGGTGTCAACACACTAAGCCAAAGTGTCGACACACTGACAACTTTTATTAAGAAATTTTCTAAGTACACATTGTATACACATATATATATCATACTGACTCTGACTCCAAATAAGTGGAAGTGTTGTACCGATTGATGAACAAACTGGTACAACACAGACTCTTAGAAAGACGAAGTATGGTATCGATTGATAAACAAACTTATACTACTCCGACTCTTAAGAAGTCGAAGTTTGGTACTGATTGTCATATAATGAACATCAATCAATGTCTCACTCCGACTTCCCTGCAGTTTAAGTCTATCTGTCGATTGCACTTCAACTTCGATTACTGTTATATAAGAAACGTCGATTGCTTCACTTAAACATCAATTTCTAGTTCACTTATACATCGATTGCTAAAACATTGATTGCTCTTACACCTAAACATCGATTGTTGTTATGAATATCGATTGTCTAATTTTGAACATCGATTACTTATATGATTCATATTGATTGTTTGTTATTTTGTTTGTTAACCTACTCTGACTCTTGGAGAGTGGCAGTTAGGTTTCTACTTATGTTATTTAACTGTACTAAATTTCTGAATGACTTGTTATATTTGCAAAACTTTTAATGTATTATTAGTGTGATTAATGTTTTAACTCTTATAGCATTATTTAATGAACAATAGATGAACACATGCTCTACTCTACGACATTCTCTTTGTTATCTGTATGATAATTTATCCAATTTACATTGTACTTCTCTATTATTTTGTTTCACAAATTTTCTATCACTTCTAAAAGATCAATTTCATAGTTTATCTTTTTTAGAATTATACATGTCTAACAAAGACATGTGCTAGAATCCTTCAGAATGTCCTAGTTTCCAAATTTTAAGGAAAAAGGTCCTTTGTAGATGTACTACGCATGAAGTAGGTGTCCATTCCTCTTAAATGCTCACCTAACTCTATACTGTTCAAAGGACAGACTGTTTGTCTGAAACTGATAGATATCTGTTAGATACTACTTAACCCTTACCTTCCTATATTATCTTATATCTCACAAGACTAACCCCGAGAAAAAGAAGGGACATACTATGGTGTTTGCAGATATCTAGGAAAAGCAATCTGATATAAAACCATGCAGCTACCAATATAGCCTAAAAGCTGTTGAGATTCAAAAACTCAATGGTTTGATGATCTGATGATAGTCATCTCAAGTCTCAATACCAAACGTTCAAATTCAAACGGCTACATTCACAACGGGAAGCTGAAGAATGAAGCATATATTTATATGAAGCTGGAGTTTGAAAGAAGAACATATATACATCAGTAGAGACATCATGTACCACTTTGGAAAAGGGTTGGGGTTAACCCAACTCAACCCCAGACATAATTTACACTGGGTTAAAGTACAGTTTGATTTGGTAATGTAAAAGTTAACCCTATGGGTTAAAGTGGGTTAACCCACTTTGCATTTTTGTGGTTTTGTAGGCTAAAGTTACTAACCCCTCTATTTTTTTGTTGACTTTCCTAAAATACCCTTATCATCTAACCTCCATTACTTTTCTTTATTACTTTTTTATTGTATTTGTGCTACCACCTATCTTGTGCTATGTAATTGCTACTATCATATTAATTTTATTATGAAATATAATGAGATTATGAAATATAATTTTTATCATTAATTTTTTTTACTATATGGTACCATCATATTTATTATATTATACTTTATGCTATCTTATTTTTGTTATATGTTGTGCTACCATACTTTTGTTATAAATTATCACATATATCTATGTTTTGCTATGTAGATGCACATGAACATTAAATAAATGATATTATGACTACACTATATGCTATCATCATAATAATTTTATTATGAAATATAATGAGGTTATGAATTATAATATTCATCATTAATTTTTTAAATACTATTTGCTATCATCATATTTATTTTATTATACTTTATGCTACCATATTATTATTATATCTTGTGCTACTATATTTTTGTTATAAATTATCATATATATTATTCATTATTATTTTCCTATTGGATAAGTATTTTGTTAATAATTAAAATTTTACTCGTTTAAATAATGGATCCCTCCCGATTTGCACAATCACCCATCACTTAATTATAAAAATATCATATACAACTTTTTTAAATTGAACGATCTACTATCACAAATACAAAAAATATCAACTTACATTATATAATTTCACATCACGTGATGATGCACATAATTTGAAAAAATGTCAACCATATGTTCTTTTTTTTTTAATACTAACTTCGCAAGTTTAAAATTAAATAAAATATTCATATTTTTTCTGAAAAAAAAACAGAAAACATTTCCTTTGTTTTACGTCATTTAAGTCCTGTAAATTTAACACATCTATGAGAGTATAAAAGCTAAAAATGATTCTATATCATTCAAACATTCATTTCATAAAACTACCACAAAGAACTTAATTTACATAAATTTCACGTCATCATATATAACAGAAGTATTGTATTTACGTCAATTGCACATCATCATCCTACATATAATGAGTCTGAATGTACAACCAGAGTCACAATCCGCCCATGATAAACAAAACATGAGAATATGATGTCTCTTATAAGCCTTCCATTTAATTATTGTCACTCGATTGAACAACAATACATCCCTGCAATTGTAAAAAAAACCATCAATACATGTAACCAACAAGAAATAAAATCAAAATTGATGCAAAATAACATTAATTGATAAGTTAACTTCCAAATGACATGTTCATTAATGAGGAAAAAAATGTATGCAACAATGGAATATGCTTTACCTTCAATTCCTACACTAAGAAGTTGAGAATTAGTGTTCCCTCTATGTGGTCGTATTTTCACTTTATCCTGTTTATTTTGAGGAATCCTCTATAACACAACATCCATGGTTTCCTTCATGGCACCAAAATTTCCATGCACCAACATCCTTCATGAATAAACTAGAACATGCATTTATTCCTTCATTCGCTAAATTACACACATGCAACAAAGGGAAATTGTAAACAAAGATTTATAGATAGATGGTATGGTAGGAGGGGGGAAAAAAGACAAAGATTAGCCTTACGCTTGTTAACTTTGCAATCAGACAACATTCGAAAAGCGGCGTTGGCAGCCTCCAGTGATAGCTTCATAGGCAGCCAAGCATAAACCACTCCTTTACAATCACTGAGAACATTGGCTCCCATGGCATTTCTAGGTACATTGGAGCCATCCAGAAGGATTGATTCCCACAGAGAAATGTGAAGTGCAGCTTCCACAATAGCAGGCTGACATGAAGGTCTGTAGTATTCCTTGAGAGGATCAACAATGCTGCATGAATCTAGCAACTTGTACTTACTTTTTCCTCAAATGTAGTTGTGTCTTTCACAAGGCAAGAACCACCAGTTAGATTTGTTGAATTCACTGTGCAAAGTCCAGGGATAGTATTATTTGCCCCTCTACTAGCCAATATACTAATGATATCTGAAAAGTAATCTTTAGTTGCTGCTAGTTACAGAACAAGCCTATCAGAGAAATTGTTGTAAGCACCTTGGAATATGTGCATTAGACTGCTAACCTGAGGGCAAAAAATCACATTCCCGACTAGTGCTCCTAATGGTGCAGAATAATCTGATGCAGTTTTATCTATAATGTTGGAGATATCAGAGAAGTTTATGGGGCATCTCCCAGTCAATACCGGCTCATATGTGCTGGGGAAAGAAGGGTACATCGGTGGTAATGGCTCCCCTAGATATGGATTGTGTGGCATGATAGCTGGTGAGATTTCTATTGGATCAAAGAGCACTGTTGGTGGCTGAGATAACTCAAATTTGAATGGAACATGAGAAGCATGATAGCTGTTGAGATTTCTATATGCCACATTTTTTGTATATGTAACATTTTGGAAACTCACCCTCGACTGAGACAACACCCCTAGAATGATCCATATCTTGTCTAACCATCTGTCGACATAGAGATCCAATAGAAGATGTATCCGAAAGCACCCAAACATCTAGAAAAGAATATTCAGGGTTTCATGCTAATGGAAAATGCAAACAAAGAGGAAAAAAAAGTGAGATGAAGTCAATTCCATTATACCTGCAGGACTATTCTCACTCATTAGGTGATGGACACAAAAGGATGATAATGCCAAAGGGCAAAGGCCAAGCATACCAGAGTGAATGTATTGAACTATATAATTTATCAAAAATTTTTGGGATGCAAGGTTTGCACATCTAGAAAATTACAACAATAGAAGGAAAAAGGCATCATACATTTCATACAAGGATAGGCAACATTAAATGATCTGGTATTAGGAGAACTTTGCTAGATTATGGAAGGTCAGCACCAATAATAATTAAAAATGTTCAGTGGAATGGTCTATATATATTACTTGATAAGAAAGAAGTATGATCTTGGTTGAGAAGTAGACAGACCATGTGCTACGTTCATAGTTCACTACATTCAACTGGGTTGATTCTCTAATGAAATACGAAACCAAATTATCTGAAATAGCACTTTCTGGCAAGCAGATGGGATTTAGATATGTACATGCAGATTTGTTATCTATAAATTGGAAAGAACCAAAAATGATGTATAGGAATTTTAAGTAAGAAAGATTGTAATTGAAAAGACAGGTAGTTGTAAAAAGAACAAATGATCATCAATGATTCTCTGCCTTAATTATGAAAATGGAAATCCGAAAGGGGTGTATTTTCAAGTTGCATTCAATATTTAAATAGCTTCAAGCAAAACACAATGTGGGACATTCAATCTAGATAAGGAGTAAATTTATCAAAACAACGAAAGATAAGATGGATGTTATGTTGCATTGAAAGCTTAACTTAGAAAACAACCGATTAGCAAGTCCAACTATAGGCATTCACAGGAATTATGCCAGCCGAATCAAACAATGCCTTATCCTATATGTTCATCATCCAAATCAAGCTTGACATTTTAGTGACATAACATCCCATGTTCATGATAACATATTGTATAGCAATAGATCCCTCTATGCCACATTCAAGGAAGTATAAAGAATATTTAGGTGAGTAATCAATATTCTTTATGATGAACATTGAACACTTAAGTAACGGGAACCAATTCAGCCCAAATTAACTAGCAGCAACAAGCCAGCCCCCTGGCTGTTTCTGTGCGTATTTACCCTACCAGATGTAACGACCCGACCTCCGGGACCCCCGAAGGTCGTGCCGCCACCCACGGATCCGAAGACCCGGAAGGGTTAGAATTTAGTCCAGTGAGATAAGTAATGAATTCAAATAACCATAACAAGGAAGACTATACATTAATAAAGAAATTAAGTACAACATGTCCCAAATAAAAGTATAGGTACAGAAAGAAGGCGCAGTCCTTAAGGGCATACCTCAAGGACATGCAAAAAGGCCACTCTCAACTCATGATATAAGAGCACTCACGCTCACAACTCACACTGCTGGTAATGCACAACGCAACAAACCGCCACCACGACCGTCCGACAACGAACTCCAGCAATAGCGAGTTCCTACCTGAAGAGAGTAGGGGGGTGAGCCTCGCGAACAAGGCTCAGTAGGGATAACCAGTCGCTTACCAGCCAGAGAAGCAGGAACTCCAACAAGCAGAAGCAATACTACTCTACAAAGCAGTAAAGCGGGAAAAGCCTACCACAGAGTACTACAAAGCAGCGGAAACATAGGAACGCCTCGACCACAACCTGGGTCAAGCCAAACATGACTCCTGCAGAACCAGCAGAGTCAAACACATGCGGAAGCAACTAGACCAACACCACGACCTGCAACCGCGGTCGGGCCAGAGCAACACAACGTGGAAGCAAACCCTCGGCGCACACCGCCGAGATAATGGAGCTCATGGAACACCAGAGCGACCATGAAGGACCAGAGTCTTAAGACAAACACCAACATCCCAGACCTCGACGAGTTCGCGAAGGAACAACCAGGTTTCACCACGATAGACACCGAGCAACCATGTGAGAAGCACCGTCTCACCACAGGCACGACCACCTCAGTCCTCCACAAGGTCGAGTGCCCACAAATAGAACCACCCTGCACCTCGAGCACTCCACGAGGTTAGGGAACTACACACTGCGGTGCCACCACAGTCAGCCCCACGGAACGGGTTACCGAAACAGTAGTCTGGTGTCGGTACTCGACACCCCGAGAGAACCCGCAGAATGGAAAACACTAAACACGGCTCACGAGGCCAAACTAACCTAGCCCACGAAACTAGACACGGCTAGGCTACAACCCCATGCAAGCTACGACAATGAGAAACACTTGGAAACAACATGAGAAACATCGCCACACAAGGGCACACAAGCCACCTCCACAGGCAGCTAAGAGGAGGACACACAGTCCACTCCTCCAGCTTGCCAGCCGCCGACTACCACCTACAACCTCCCCGGTGAAGCTAGCGAGTCACAGCAAGGAGCCACACATCCACCATAGCCCGGCCGAGCTGCAGCCCCACGCCTGACCTCCCTACGTGGCTCCGGAATCAACGCAGAGCAAGGCAGTGAGAAGGACTAACTGGTCCACACCGGACGAGCTCCTGAACCACCTCGGAGACCCAGACCAGGTAAGAGAGCTCTACAAATGGCTCACGTCGCTGCCCCATCGTTTTCCCCTTCTGCTCCAAGTCCGAGACTTGAGCATACCCGCCGCCCGGAGCAACACCCTCTGACACAGACGCGCGGGGCTGGGGGTCCCAGGTAACGGTAACAACTTGCCTCGCGGACAAGCCCTCAAGTGCCAAGCACCGGGCGAAAGAGAACCGGCATGGCAACCACCACATAAAATAGCACAACCGGCTTGTAACTAAGACAAGCCCAGCTAGCACAGGCACACACGGCACCCCTTTAGGAACAGCCTCCAGAAGGGCCGTCAGCCAATGTCGGCACACACGGCACGACCTGAGAACCCACCTAGCAGAACATAAAAGAAGCAACCAGAACGCGACCACAGGTGCGTCGCCTTCTGAGCAAGAAGGTGACGGCCAACCTGTCGCCAACAGGTTGTGACGAACAGGGTGCCGCCTTCTTATCTTAACATGACGTATTGACCTGTCGCAGTCAGCATCAGAAGGCTGAACCCCAAAGCAAGACAGTAGACCCGCAGCCAACAACCACCAAACTAGAAGGCGGCAAGGACACCGTCGCTACCAGAAGGCAAAACGTGATAGGAATCCTATCGCAACTAGAAAGTGACACATAGGGTGTCACCTTCAGATTCCGAATGCGATGTATCGAACCATCTCGTTCTCTTCTGAAGGCAGAGCCCTTGAGGCAGAACCACCACAAGTCCCACACCCTAAAGGGCCACAAAGGCAAGGCCCCAACAGGAGGACTGGCCTCGTCCCAAGTTGGAGAGACCTCTCTCTAACCTACTTGGGCCCGAGCCATTCCCCGCCATGACCAAAATCGGGAAACGACAAGACAAGGAGAACATGACAGGGTCCCTGTCGCGACCAGAACACAACAGGAACTGCGTTGCCTTCTGACTGGTATTGCGACAGCCTTGCTCTCGCAATCCCAGTCTGAAACACAAACCAAAAAGTGGGGCCATTCCATGGTCCCCCAAGCTAAATAAAGCCTCCAAAAAATAGAGGGAGGGAAGCATACTTGCAAGCAAAGCTAAGAGTGGATCGAGGGGCACCAATGCCACCTCTCCTCACCCACACAACATGCACAAAGCTTAAACACGTGGAAGGAGCACCACCGGCAAGCATCCGCCCGAGCAAACCACAAGAGCACCCTAAGCACGGGGTGGATTGCTCTAAAACAAGCTCCATCCACTCCAACAAGTAAGAGAGTAAGGAAATCCCTACAGATAACGATGAAACCAACTCCTCCTCGCTCCACGACGTTCCACCGCTCCGCCACGAGCTCGCCGATGACTCCACCACGCTGAAGCCACCAGAGAGAGCAAGGGGAAGCCTCCCCTCCTCGGAGAGGAGGAGGGAAGGAGAAGGGAAAATCCAGAGAAGAAAGGAGGGTCGCCTGGCTTAAGCCCTCGGAACTGAGGTCGCGACTGGCATCCTGTCGCATCCTTAACCAGAATGCGACGTGTACATCGTCGCCTTCTCAAAAGTTCTGAAAAGTCTCCTACTAGGCTGACATCCTCCAGACCACGTGTCACACCTGTAGGCAACTCAGGTGAACATGACAGCTGGCACGTCTCCTTCACACTTGCACTGCGGACACGTGGCACACAAGCCAACAGGCAACGAGAATGTGACACAAGGGCCGTCGCCTTCTCAACTAGAAGGCGATAGAGAAGACCTCGCATTCAGAATGCGACACCCCGATCCGTCGCGATCCCAAGGACAGCACCAAGGAAGCCAAAACCCGGAATGTTACAATACATCGAACAAAAAAATAATTTCATCCTTGAAATCAAGGCGAAACCTGGTCAGAGAAAACAACAGGTGCAATAGGACCACTAAGTCATACCACGACATCCCGGTGGTCAACACCATGACCTTGCCAGAAACGGAGTGCCTAACCAGACATCTGACAGCTCACACAGTGCACACCAACCGGCACAGAGCACACAATTGGATGTCGACAACTCCACAGGCGCGGCACGCACCAAGCCGACTTGAACTACTGAAAACGCCAGTCGGAAACCACGCGACTAAACCCTCAACAGACCACAATGCTGAGACCAACCGGTCAGTAACTCCCTCTGTCACCAACGACTAGATAGAGGTCACAGCTATTGACGGCACGATAATCGGGGAAAACACCAAGAGGGCATCCACAAGACTCCACTGAATGGCTCTGCACAACTAGCAACTGCCAGTGCCTACGATAAGGCTAAACAAGAGCTTCTTAAGGCGACCCAAAACCAAGCGATAGCATGCACGAGGAAAAACACCACGGCTCACAGAACAGTGTCCACTAGCACCACTTGATCTTACCCAGATCGTCCTCGTGGTCCGACAAGGACACACAACAACTGTGGAGCCACAGAAAAACTAAACCCATGCTCCACAGGCACACACAGAGTGTAACACCCCGAAAATTTAGTGATTTAAAAGTTTTAGAAATAAAGGGGGATCAATAAATTCCGCAATTATCGGAATGATAAAACTTACGTACTATTATCGTACGAGAGAAAACACATCGGAAAATTCTGTAAAAATTATAAGTCAACCCCAAATATTGTCCCAATGTGTTCTACGAAGGAATTCGTGCAACGGAAAATCTGATTGGTTGAGTGTACGTCACACGTGACTAAGTTACCCGAATTAGGAAACTAAGTCGGAAAATTGTTAACACGGAAAAATGACCCAACCATAAATTAAATAAGCATATTGGAGAGACTTCCAATATCATGTATTAAGAACCCATTAACAAGATTGGGCCAATGGAGCACATTTGGCCCAAGGATAAAAAATTGGGACAAGAAAATACCCAGAAATTCGTGTATGTAATTATGCAATAATTAGGGAGGGCAATTTATGGTTAAAATTACGTTAATTAGTCATGTATGGTAAGCCAAAACCGGACCCAACCCTAAGAGGAGGTTTCGTAAACCTTTGCTACCTCCTTTGGGAGAGAGAATCCCAGATTTTTGGAAGGTAGGAACCAGAATTTGCAGCCCCCTTTCCTAGTCCCATTGAGACATGAATTAGAACACTAAAACTATAAGGACTCCTCACAAAACGTTTAGGGAAGGGTTAGCAATAAGTTGGAGTCATGAGCAGTAAGGTTGGAGCGTTGGAGGAGTGGAGAACGACTGAGGAAAACGTGGTCTTCCTTAACCTCACTCTACATCAACCCAGAAATCTGCAGAGAGTTATTAGCAATCAAAGGTAAGTGTTCTCGGGCCAAGATTAAAGAAAATCAACACCATCATGTAGTTCTTCAAGTCTAGGTTCATTTGCACTTGGTTTGACTAATTTTCATGGAGTATACATTGTTTATTCGTAGTTGTCCTTATGTCTCCCACAGTTAGGGCTTTTCCCATTCTTCTTATTATGCACACGATTTGATGCCAAATAAGACTAAACTTCCTTCATGAACATTCTTCTACTTGTAGTCATGATCATTTTTTATGTTGGACATTTTATCCAAAAGTCTTTCATTAGAGAGTTATAGGCATGGTAAGAGAGTCACTGCATGATAATGCGATTTTAGGCTGCACTTAGCTTTATGTTCTTCATATATTTCTCGCGATTCAAGATGGAATTAGATCAAACCCCAAACATCAATGTTCTTCTACTAGTTGTCCTTGTCATATTGCATGTTGAACATTTTGTCTTAATGTCATTCGTTAGAGAGTTATAAGAGGGGTAAGTAAATCGCTGCATGAGACATGTTTTCGAGTTACACTTGACCTATATGTTTTCTGGGAAGGCCTCTAGTGTCGACACACTGTCCCAAATTAGCCCAAAATGTGTTCTGGGTAGGCCTCTAGTGTCGACGCTACTTGATCTAGTGTCGACACACTGTCCCATACTGGCACAACAGGTTTTCAGGGAAGGTCTCTAGTGTCGACACTACTTGATCTAGTGTCGACACCCTGTACAGACCTGTTGACTGGGTTTTCTAGGAGCTGTCTCTAGTGTCAACACTACTTGATCTAGTGTAGACACTACTTGACCAGTTATGCATTATTTTGCCTTGTGTGTGAAGCATTGTGTCGACACTAGTAAGGGGTGTGTCGACACTACCCTTGCAAAAAAATTGCATATCATGGGTCTGATCATTACATGATGTCTACTAGCATGTGCATGATGTTATATAGTATGCATTGACCTAAAAGAAATCAACCCATTGAAAAATGGTAATAATACGAATATGATTCTAATGTGTAATTGTGATTGTCCTTATGTTCATTGGATTATCTTGTGATCTTTCCTATTGTCAATTGAAATGATAAGAATTTGTTGTGAATATGGGGATGAATACATGTTAGTATGGACTTGTTGTTGAAGTTAATATCATGATTTGCATATGAGTTTCAATAGTTACATGCTTTCTGGTGTTCCATTAATTATTTATCCACATGCATACATGCTAGGAATGATCCGTGACTCGTCACTTACACATTTGCACGAGTAGGCACACCCTTCTTTGGGAATTGGGAGCTCTCTGCCGGTTATTCTGAATTGGTAGACTAGCGACCTTTCCCTTAAGACCTTCGTAAGTCTCCGCTCTCTATGGATTTCCACATAGATGCCGAGCTGGTTGTACCATGAAGTACCCTGGAGATAGAAAGCACATGTCCTGCATACGATCTGTCTTTAGAAACATCCTCATGTCAAGACATTAATGGATTATGAAACATGATACGTCGTTATACTTCCTTTTGTTCTCTTGAGCTATTTGTCATACCTTGACTCTATGAATGATCATGTTTCCCTTTTACTATGATCTTTTCATTGAAACTCTGTGGCCATAATATGATTATGTTTGTTCGGCACAACGTGGGACTTCGGTCCATTTGACCAATGCTTGTGCAATAGGGGCCCTGTCTGGTCCTGGGGAGGAGTGCCCCAACGTACTTATTAACCACGGGAGTATGGACTCTTGGTGCTTGGCATAGCACAACGAACAAGCAACATTGTGAAAATGTGCCTTTGTTTGATATGATAAGTTTGATTTGATATGATATGATAGGATTTGATATGATACGTCTGATCATGTGAACGCATGATATCTGTTGGAATATGGCCAATCTCTTTTGATACGATTCTACTCTTGAAATATCTGTCCATTGTATATGCAACTCGACATGTGATATGAAATGATACCCGTTCTACTCTGCTATTCAATCTGTTAGTATTGCATGCATTGTCATCATATACATGCTCATATCTTGCCTAATTAAAATGTTAATCACGTATATTAGTGCCCGCACAATAATGAGATGTAAATCCTACTGAGCTAGTTCGCTCACCCTATCATCCTGCCCTTTTCAGGTAGTGATGAGGAACCAGTGGAGTCTGATGGGGCCGGGCAAGAGTGATGAGCACTCGCTATATGAGGAGTTGATAGTTTAGAAATAGACATTTGAGTAGTCGATGTATTAGAGAAACATTGTTATTTGAATAATGAACCCTTTTCAGTGAGTTCTTTCTATGTAAGGTTTTAACTAGTGGATTGAAATGGAATAAAGAGTACCTTTGATGACGTTATTATGATCTGAAATGTGTTGTTATATGTAATTGTTACTCTGCGTTACTCAACTGTGATACGTCTATTTGTATCATTCACGCCTCCCGATATTTATTCCGCTGCTAAATATCGGGGCATGATAGTTGGTATCAGAGACCTAAACTTTAGGGTCCAAAGGAATAGGAACATAGGATGAAACTATATCACACGAGTCAAAATCTGTCGTACCTAATGTGAGCTTGGGTAGAACCATGGGAATGGAAGTCACATGTGATATATTTAGATGACTGACTTATATTATTATCTTGAAGGTATTTATTATCTCAATGGCCGCTGAACGTGCCCAGGCTAGGAGCATGCAACAAACAATACAGAACTTGACTCAGGCTATCCTGCAAGCCACCCAGGGTGGAGGTAACTGCGGAGCTGGTGATCTCCATCAGAATTTTCGGAATATGGATCCGCCTAGGTTTGAAGGGAGTATTGACCCAGATGTTGCTGAACACTGGGTTAAGGAAATTGAAAGGATATTTAGGGTCATGCAATGCACAGACCAGAACAAAGTACTACTGGCGACTTTCCAATTGGAAAAGGATGCCAGGGCATGGTGGGAGTCGGTAGAAGCAACACTGAATGGCCAGCAACTAACATCGGCTCAGTTCATTGAGAAATTCAACACAAGTATTTTTCTGAGAGGGTCCATGAAGGGAAAGCGCCAAATTTGCGGCTTTGAAGCAGAGAGGGCTTAATGTGGCCGAGTATGAGGCCCAATTCTCTCGTCTGTCCCGATATGTTGTTCACTTGATTGGGACAGAAAGGATGAAGGCAAAACGCTTTCTGAATGGCTTGAGGCCCCAATTCATCACTCAACTGGCGCCAATGGACATTCAAACTTATTCTGACATGGTAAAGAAGGCTCAGTTATTGGAAGATGCCATGGAGACTGCCGAAAGAATTAAGGGAGAATAAATTATATGCCAAGCTAAGTAAATATGAATTTTGGCTTGAGGAGGTATCCTTTTTAGGGCATGTGGTAACCAAGGATGGTATCGTTGTTGATCCATCAATGGTTGAGGTTGTACTGAAAGGGGAAAGACCGACAAGCGTCACAGAGATCAGGAGCTTTCTAGGATTAGCAGGATATTATTGAAGGTTTATAAAGGATTTCTCAAAGATTGCAGTGCCATTAACCAAGCTGACCCGGAAGGAAAATCTGTTTGTGTGGACCGAAGAATGTGAAGGAAGCTTTAACAACTTGAAGAAGTGTCTGACTACTGCTTCTGTCCTCGTCTTACCCACTGAAGAGGGAGGATTTGAAATTTATTCAAATGCTTCTAGAACAAGTCTGGGATGCGTCTTAATGCAACAAGGGAATGTAATAGCTTATGCCTCAAGACAGTTGAAGATCCACGAAGTGAACTACCCGGTTCATGACCTGGAGGTGGCAGTTGTAGTATTTGGCTTGAAGATTTGGAGGCATTATATCTATGGTGAGCAATTTAAAGTCTTTTCTGACCACAAGAGTTTGAAATACTTGTTCTCACAGAAGGAGCTTAACATGAGACAAAGGAGGTGGTTAGTGTACCTGAAGAACTTTGACTTTTCCATCCAATATCACCTTGGGAAAGCCAATGTAGTGGCAAACACTTTAAGTAGAGAACTAGGAGCTATGCTAGCTAGTATGATGTTGGGCGAATGGAAGTTTCTGGAGCAATTTGCAAGCTTGAACTTAGACATGGGAAGGAAGGAAAAACAAGTAATAATGTCCAATCACTAGATAAAATCCGATCTACTGACCGAAATCAAGGAGAAACAAGGAGAGGATCCATTCTTAGTTGAGATTAGGGAGAAGCTAGAACAAAGACCTGACTTTACTCTATCAGCTGAGGGAAGATTGCTATTCCGAGGTAGAACATGTGTCCCTAATCATGGAGAACTCAAGAAGAGGTTATTAAATGAACCTCACCAGTGAAAGTACACGATTCATCCTGGATCAACAAAGATGTACCAAGACTTAAAAAGGTCATACTGGTGGCCGAACATGAAGAGGGATGTGGCCGATCATGTGTCATACTGTTTAACATGCATGAAAGTCAAGGCAGAGCATTCTCTGTACAGCTGGTGGACTGCTACCATTAGAAATCCTGGAATGGAAGTGGGATAGCATCGGTATGGACTTTATCATGGGATTGCCCAAGACTAGGGGTGGTATGGATGCAATTTGGGTAGTAGTTGATCGATTGATTAAGTCGGCTCATTTCTTTCCGATTAAGAGTACCTGGTCTGTGGATGTATTGGCTGCACTATATGTTAAAGAAGTAGTTAGATTGCATGGGGTTCCATCTAGCATAATATCAGATCGGAACCCTAGATTTACTTCACACTTCTGTAAGGGTTTACAAGCAGCAATGGGTACTTAACTAAACTTTAGTACCGCCTTCCATCCTCAGAATGATGAACAAACCGAAAGGACCAATCAAATTGTGGAAGATATGCTTCGTGCTCTGGTGCTGGATTTTAGAGGTCGATGGGATGATCAGTTGTACCTGATGGAGTTTGCATATAACAACAGCTATCAGGCAAGTATCAAGATGGCTCCGTTTGAAGCCTTATATGGCAGGAGTTGCAGAGCACCCCTTTGTTGGGAAGATGTTGGGGAGAACCAATGGGCTGGACCCGACTTAATTGAGGCGACTGTCAGATAGGTTCAAATTATCCGGGAACGACTAAAGATAGCACAATCTAGGCAGAAGAGTTATGCAGACAAGAGAACGAGAGAACTAGAATTTCAGGTTGGCGAATATGTTTTCTTGAAGGTTTCACCTTCAAGCGGAATACAAAGATTTGGGATCAAAGGAAAGTTGAGTCCCAGATTCATAGGGCCATTTGAAATCCTAGAAAGGATTGGTCAGGTGGCGTATAGACTTGCACTACCTCCACAGCTGGCGAACGTGCATAACATGTTGCACATATCCATGCAGAGGAAGTACTTATTCATTGCCGACCTTGTAATCAACCATGAGGACTTGGAGATTCGGAAGGACCTGACTTATGAAGAGAAGCCGATCAAACTGTTGGATCGGAAGATTCAACGACTCATGAATCGTACCATACCTATGGTGAAGGTCCAATGGAGTCGAGACGGAGTTACTAATGCTACCTGGGAAACAGAGGAAAGAATGAAGAAAACCACCTAGAACTATTCTCAGGTACGAACTACACCATTATGTGTAAATTTGGGGACCAAATTTCTTTTGTGGGGGAGGATGTAACACCCCGGAAATTTAGTGATTTAAAAATTTTAGAAATAACGGGGGATATAAATTCCGAAATTATCGGAATGATAAAACTTACGTACTATTATCGTACGAGAGAAAACACATCAGAAAATTCCGTAAAAATTATAAGTCAACCCCAAATATTGCCCCTAAGTGTTCCACGAAGGAATTCGTGGAACGAAAAATCTGATTGGTCGAGTGTACCTCACACGTGACCAAGTTACCCGAATTAGGAAACTAAGTCGAAAAATTGTTAACACAGAAAAATGACCCAACTATAAATTAAATAAACATATTGGTGAGACTTCCAATATCATGTATTAATAATCCATTAACAAGATTGGGCCAATGGAGCACATTTGGCCCAAGGATAAAAAATTGGGACAAGAAAATACCCAGAAATTCGTGTATGTAATTATGCAATAATTAGGGACGGCAATATACGGTTAAAATTAGGGTAATTAGTCATGTAAGGTAAGCCAAAACCGGACCCAACCTAAGAGGAGGTTTTCTAAACCTTTGCTACCTCCTTTGGGTGAGAGAATCCCAGATTTTTGGAAGGTAGGAAGCAGAATTCGCAGCCCCCTTTCCTAGTCCCATTGGGACATGAATTAGAACTCTAAAACTATAAGGACTCCTCACAAAACATTTAAGGAAGGGTTAGCAATAAGTTGGGGTCGTGAGCAGCAAGGTTGGAGCGCTGGAGGAGTGGAGAACGGCTGAGGAAAATGTGGTCTTCCTCAACCTCGCTCTGCATCAACCCAGAAATCTGCAGAGAGTTATTAGCATTCAAAGGTAGATGTTCTCGGGCCAAGATTAAAGATAACCAACACCATCATGTAGTTCTTTGAGTCTAAGTTCATTTGCACTTGGTTTGACAAATTTTCATGGAGTATACATTGTGTATTCGTAGTTGTCCCTAAGTCTCACACAGTTAGGGCTTTTCCCGTTCTTCTTATTATGCACATAATTTGATGCCGAATTAGACTAAACTTCCTTCATGAAAGTTCTTCTACTTGTAGTCACGATCATCTTTTATGTTGGATGTTCCAAAAGTCTTTTTTTAGAGAGTGATAGGCATGGTAAGAGAGTCACTGCATGATACTGCGATTTCGCGCTGCACTTAGCTTTATGTTCTTCATATATTTCTCAGGATTCGAGACCGAATTAGATCAATCCCCCAACATCAAAATTTTTCTACTAATTGTCCTCGTCATATTTGATGTTAAACATTTTGTCTAAATGTCATTCGTTAGAAAGTTATAAGAGGGGTAAGTAAATCGCTGCATGAGACGTGTTTTTGGGTTACACTTGACCTATATGTTTTCTGGGAAGGCCTCTAGTGTCGACACTACTTGATCTAGTGTTGACACACTGTCCCAAATTAGCCCAAAAGTTGTTCTGGGAAGGCCTCTAGTGTCGACAATACTTGATCTAGTGTCGACACACTGTCCCATACTGGCACAACAGGTTTTCTGGGAAGGTCTCTAGTGTCGACACTACTTGATCTAGTGTCGACACCCTGTACAGACCTGTTGAATGGGTTTTCTGGGAGCTGTCTCTAGTGTCGACACTACTTGATCTAGTGTCGACACTACTTGACCAGTTCTGCATTCTTTTGCCTTGTGTTTGAAGCATTGTGTCGACACCAGTAAGGGGTGTGTCGACACTACCCTTGCAAAAAAATTGCATATCTTGGGTCTGATCATTACATGATGTCTACTAGAATGTGCACGATGTTATATAGTATGCATGGACCTAAAAGAAATCAACCCATTGAAAATTGGTAATGATACGAATATGATTCTAATGTGTAGTTGTGATTGTCCTTATGTTCATTGGATTATCTTGTGATCTTTCCTATTGTCAATTGAAATGATGAGAATTTGTTGTGAATATGGGATGAATACATGTTAGTATGGACTTGTTGGTGAAGTTAATATCATGATTTGCATCTGAGTTTCAATAGTTACATGCTTTCCGGTGTTCCATTAATTATTTGTCCATATGCATACATGCTAGGAAAGATCTGTGACTCGTCACTTACACATTTGCACGAGTAGGCACACCCTTCTTGGGGAATTGGGAGATCTCTGTCGGTTATTCTGAATTGGTAGACTAGCGTCCTTTTTCTTAAGACCTCCGTAAGTCTCCGCAATCTATGGATTTCCACATAGATGCCGAGCAGGCTGTACCATGAAGTACCCTGGAGATAGAAAGCGCATGTCCTGCATACGATCTGTCTTTAGAAACATCCTCATGTCAAGACATTAATGGATTATGAAACATGTTACGTCGTTATACTACCTTTTGTTCTCTTGAGCTATTTTTCATACCTTGACTCTATGAATGATCATGTTTCCTTTTACTATGAGCTTGTCATTGAAACTCTGTGGCCATAATATGAATATGTTTGTTCAGCACAACGTGGGACTTCGGTCTATTTGACCAATGCCTGTGCAATAGGGGCCCTGTCTGGTCCTGGGGAGGAGCGCCCCAACGTACTTATTAACTGTAGGAGTATGGACTCTTGGTGCTTGGCATACCACAATGAACAAGCAAGATTGTGAAAATGTGCCTTTGTTTGATATGACAAGTTTGATTTGATATGATATGATAAGATTTCATATGATACGTCTGATCATGTGAACGCATGATATTTGTTGGAATATGGCCAATCTCTTTTGATACGATTCTACTCTTGAAATATCTGTCCATTGTATATGCAACTCGACATATGATATGAAATGAAACCCGTTCTACTCTGCTATTCAATCTGTTCGTATTGCATGCATTGTCATTAAATACATGCTCATATCTTGCCTAATTAAAATGTTAATCACGTATATTAGTGCCCGCACAATATTGAGATGTAAATCCTACTGAGCTAGTTCGCTCACCCTATCATCCTGCCCTTTTTAGGTAGTGATGAGGAACCAGTGGAGTCCGATGGGGCCGGGCAAGAGTGATGAGCACCCGCTATATGAGGAGTTGACAGTTTAGAAATAGACACTTGAGTAGTCGATGTATTAGAGAAACATTGTTATTTGAATAATGAACCCTTTTCAGTGAGTTCTTTCTATGTACGGTTTTAACTAGTGGATTGAAATGGAATAAAGAGTACCTTTGATGATGTTATTATGATCTAAAATGTGTGGTTATATGTAATTGTTACTCTGTGTTACTCAACTGTGATACGTCTATTTGTATCGTTCTCGCCTCCCGTATTTATTCTGCTGCTAAATATCGGGGCGTGACACAGAGACAAAACCAGGAAAGATGTCTGAGGTTGGCAAAGCCAAACATCCCAAGACGTCGACAAACCTGCACGGGGAAACAAAACAACTACAAAGGTCAAAAGCAATATGATGCGCAACCCACGGCGCTAACACAAGCACGAGGTGTAACACCCCAAAAATTTAGTGATTTAAAAATTTTGGAAGTAAAGGAGAATAAATTAAATAAACATATTGGAGAGACTTCCAACACCATGTGTTAATGACCCATTAACAAGATTGGGCCAATGGAGCACATTTGGCCCAAGGATATAAATAAACTAGGACAGAAAATTACCCAGAAATTCGTGTATGTAATTATGCCATAATTAGAAAGGGCAAGTTAGGGTAAAAATTAAGGTAGTAGTTATGTAAGGTAAGCCAAAACCGGACCCAAGTCAAAGAGGTGGTTTCCTAAACCTTTGCTACCTCTTTTGGGCGAGAGAATCCCAGATTTTGTGGAAAGTGGGAAACAGAACTCGCAGCCCCTTTCCTAGTCCCGTTAGGACTCATAACTACACCGTAAAACTATAAGAACTCATCCCTAAACTCTTGGGGAAGGTTTAGCAACAAGTTGAGGTCGAGAGTAGCAAGTTTGGAGCGCTGGGGAAGTGGAGAATGGCTGGGGAAAATCGTGGTCTTCCTCAACCTCGCTCTGCATCAACCCATAAATCTGCAGAGAGTTCTTAGCGTCTAAAGGTAGGTGTTCTAGGGCCAAGATTAAAGAAAAGCAACACCATCATGTAGTTCTTTGAGTCTAGGTTCATTTGCACTTGGTTTGACTAGTTTTCATGGAGTATACATTGTGTATTCGTGGTTTTCCCGAAGTCTTGCACAGTTAGGGCTTTTCCCGTTCTTCTTTTTATGCATGCGATTTGACACCAAATTAGACTAAACTTCCTTCATGAAAGTTCTTCTAATCGTAGTCCCTATCATCATTTATGTTCGACTTTTTGTCCAAAAGCCTTTCTTTAGAGAGTTATAGGCATAGTAAGAGAGTCACTGCATGATACTACGATTTCGGGCTGCACTTAGTTTTATGTTCTTCATGTGTTTTATTGGGTTTCGAGATCGAATTAGATCAAACCCCCAACATAAAAGTTCTTCTACTAGTTGTCCTGGTCATCTTTTGTGTTATACGTTTTGTCTAAATGTCTTTTGGTAGAGAGTTATAAGTGGGGTAAGTAAACCACTGCTTGAGATGTGTTTTCGAGTTACACTTGATCTATGGGTTTTGTTCTGGGAGGGCCTCTAGTGTCGACACTACTTGAGCTAGTGTTGACACACTGTCCCAAAACAGCCCAAAAGGTGTTCTGGGAAGGCCTATAGTGTCGACACTACTTGAGCTAGTGTCGACACACTGTCCCAGATTGGCCAGATGTTTTTCTGGGAGCTGTCTCTAGTGTCGACACTACCTGATCTAGTGTCAACACTACTTGACCTTTTTGCCTTGTATTTGAAGCACTGTGTCGACAATACATGACCTTTTTGCCTTGTATTTGAAGCACTGTGTGGACACTACTTGACCTTTTTGCCTTGTATTTGAAGCACTGTGTCGACACTACCCGATCTAGTGTCGACACTACTTGACCAGTTTTGCATTATTTTGTCTTGTGTTTGAAGCATTGTGTCGACACCAGTAAGGGGTGTGTCGACACTACCCTTACAAAAACTGCATATTTTGGGTCTAACCATTTCTTGATGTCTACTAGCATGTGCATGATGTTATATGGTATGCATGGACCTAAAATAAATCAACCCATTGAAAAATAGTAATGATATGAATATGATTATAATGTGTAATTGTGATTGATCTTATGTCCATTGGATTATCTTGTGATCTTGCTTATTGTCCATTGATAAGATAAGAATGTGATTTGAATGTGGGGATGAATACATGTTAGTATGGACTTGCTAGTGGAGTTAATGTCCTAATTTGCATATGAGTCTCAATAGTTTTATGTTTTCCGGTGTTCAAATAATCATTTGTCAATTGCATACATGATAGGAAAGATCCGTAACTCGTCACTTATATATTTGCACGAATAGGCACACCCTTCTTGGGAAATTGAGAGCACATGTTCCGCATACGATCTGTCTTTAGAAACATCCTCATGTCAAGACATTAATGGATTATGAAACATGATACGTCATTATACTGCATTTTGTTCTCTTGAGCTATTTTTCATACCTTGACTCTATGAATGATCATGTTCCTTTTACTACGAGCTTGTTATTGAAACTCTGTGGTCATAATATGAATATGTTTGTTCGGCACAACGTGGGACTCCGGTCATAATTTGATCGAATGCCTGTGCAAAAAAAAGGGGCCTGGTCCGGTCCTAGGGAGGAGCACCCCAACGTGCTTATTAACCGCGAGAGTATGGACTTCTGGTGCTTGGCATAGCACAAACAATTAAGCAAGATTAGTGTGAATGTGCCTTTGTAGGATATGATAAGTCTGCTTTGATCTGATATGATATGATTTGATATGATACGTCTGATCATGTGAACGCATGATATCTGTCTGAATATGGCCAATGTCTTTTGATACGATTCTACTCTTGAAATATCTGTCCATTGTATATGCAACTCGACATTTTGATCTGATATGATATCCGTTCTATTTTGCTATTCAATCTGTTAGTATTGCATACATTGTCATCATATTCATGTGCATATCTGCCTATTTAAAATGTTAATCATGTATATTAGTGCCCGCACAATATTGAGATGTACATCCTACTGAGCTAGTTCGTTCACCCCTATCATCCTGCCCTTTTCAGGAAGTGATGAAGAACTAGTGGAGTCCGATGGGGCAGGGCAAGAGTGATGAGCACCCGCCATATGAGTAGATGACAGTTTAGAAATAGACAATTGAGTAGTTGATGTATTAGAGAAACATTGTTATTTGAATAATGAACCCTTTTCAGTGAGTTCTTCTTATGTAAGGTTGTAACTAGTTGAATGGAATGGAATAAAGTATACTTTTGGTGACCATATTATAGTCTCGAATGTGTTATTATATTCAATTGTGACTCTGCGCTATTCAACTGTGAAACGCCTATTTGTATCGTTCACGCTCCCGGTATTTATTCCGCTACTAAATATCAGGGCGTGACAGTTGGTATCAGAGCCTTAAACTTTAGGTCCAAGGGAATAAAAATATAGAATGGAACTAGATCACACGAGTCAAAATCTGTCGTACCTAATGTGAGCTTGGGTAGAACCATGGGAATAGAAGTCACATGCGATATATATTTAGATGACTGACTTATATTATTATCTTGAAGGTACTTATTACCTTAAAGTCCGTTGAACGTGCCCAGGCTAGGGACATGCAACGAACAATACAGAACTTGACTCAGGCTATTCTACAAGCCACCCAGGGTGGAGGTAACCGCGGAGCCGTTGATCTCAATCGGAATTTTCGGAATATGGATCCGCCTAGGTTTGGAGGGAGTACTGACCCGATGTTGCTGAACACTCGGTTAAGGAAATTGAAAGGATATTCAGGGTCATGCAATGCACAGACCAGAACAAAGTACTGCTGGCGACTTTCCAATTGGGAAAGGACGCCAGGGCATGGTGGGAGTCGGTAGAAGCAACACTGAATGGCCAGCAACTAACATGGGCTCCGTTCATTGAGCAATTCAACACCAAGTACTTTTCTGAGATGGTCCAAGAACGGAAAGCAGCAGAATTTGCGGCTTTGAAGCAGAGAGGACTCAATGGGGCTGTGTATGAGGCTCTCGTCTATCCCGATATGCTGTTTAGTTAATTGGGACAGAAAGGATGAAGGCAAAACGCTTTCTGAATGGCTTGAGGCCCCAGTTCATCACTTAACTAGCGTCAATGGACATTCAAACCTATGCTGACATGGTAAAGAAGGGTCAGTTACTGGAAGATGCCATGGAGACTACTGAAAGAATTATGGGAAGACCCGTGAAAAGGGAGCAAGTGTCTTCTACAGGACGGTATCAGCCGACCATTGGGAAGAAAAGGCCCAGTGGCGGGGTGAATGAACCAGCTGATAAAAAGCCAAAGGAGATAGGTAAACAGATAGTGGTGACAACAGGAGAAAGGTGCAAACACTGTGACAAAGCTATCACCGGTCTGAACAATGCTGGAGAGCACAAGGGAGGTGTCTGTGTTGTGGTAGTCGTGACCATAGGATCTCAGACTGCCCAATATTGAAGGAACAAACCCCTCAGGATAAGCGTCCGAATGGACAGAAGAGGCAAGGCCGATTGCAATGTATTCAGGAACCGGAAGCTGCTGAAGAAGGAGGTATCGTGGAAGGTACATTCACTATTCTTTCCCGACCCACATATGTTCTCTTTGATACGGGAGCAACGCATTCCTTTATATCTCAAACATTTGTTGATACCCTACCTGTGAAACCCGTCCCAATGAAATCCGGAATAGTTGTGTCAACCCCGATTGGTCCTGGCACCAATCTTACAAACCATATACCCTCTAGTGAAGTGTTGATTGAAACTCAAAACCTACCAGCAAATTTAATATGTATGGATATGGAGGGGTATGATGTGATACTGGGAGCAGACTGGTTGTCTGAACATGGGGCTAGTATCAACTGCAGGAGAAGTCGGGTAACCTTTAGCCATTACCCAAAACTAGTGTTCACAGGGGATAGAAACCGCAGGAGATTGTCACTTATCTCTGCACTACAAGCCAAAAGGATGATGAGGAAAGGTTGTATGGCCTTTCTTGCTGCTGTTGTCATCACAAGGAAGGAAGTCAAAGTTGAGGACATCCATGTTGTCAGCGAATACGCTGATGTTTTTCCCGAAGACTTGCCAGGAATTCCTCCTGAGCGAGAGGTCGATTTTACCATCGAGTTGGTCCCTGGAGCAGCACCAGTATCTAGGGCACCATATAGAATGTCCCCCGCAGAACTGAAGGAATTAAAAGAGCAACTGATGGAACTGTTAGAAAGGGTTTCATCCGACCAAGTACATCGCCATGGGGTGCACCTGTCCTCTTCGTCAAAAGAAAGATGGGTCGATGAGGCTATGTATAGATTACAGACAACTAAATCAGTTAACCATCAAGAACAAATACCCTCTGCCAAGGATTGATGAGTTGTTTGACCAATTATCTGGAGCTAGATACTTCTCTAAAATAGATCTCAGATCCGGTTATCATCAATTGAGGATCAAAGGAGAAGACATTCACAAGACAGCCTTCCGAAGCAGGTATGGGCATTATGAATTCATTGTTATGCCTTTTGGACTAACGAATGCCCCTGCAGTTTTTATGCAGTTGATGAATAGCATTTATCGCCCATATCTTGATAAATTGTGGTGGTATTCATCGATGATATATTGATTTATTCCAAGACAAAGGAAGAGCATGAGGAGCATTTGAGGATTTCATTACAGATTTTAAGGGAGTAAATTATATGCCAAGCTAAGTAAATGTGAATTCTGGCTTGAGGAGGTATCCTTTTTAGGGCATGTGGTAACCAAGGATGGTATCGTTGTTGATCCATCAAAGGTTGAGGCCGTACTGAAATGGGAAAGACGAGAAGCGTCACAGAGATCAGGAGCTTTCTCAGATTAGCAGGATATTATCGAAGGTTTATAAAGGATTTCTCAAAGATTGCAGTGCCATTAACCAAGCTGACCCGGAAGGAAAATCCGTTTGTGTGGACCGATGAATGTGAAGAAAGCTTTAACAACTTGAAGAAGTGTCTGACTACTGCTCCTGTCCTTCCTTACCCACTGCAGAGGGAGGATTTGAAATTTATTCAGATGCTTCTGGAACAGGTCTGGGATGCATCTTAATGCAACAAGGGAAAGTAATAGCTTATGCCTCAAGACAGTTGAAGATCCACGAAGTGAACTACCCGGTTCATGACCTGGAGTTAGCAGCTGTAGTATTGCCTTGAAGATTTGGAGGCATTATATCTATGGTGAGCAATTTAAAGTCTTTTCTGACCACAAGAGCTTGAAATATTTATTCTCACAGAAGGAGCTTAACATGAGACAAAGAAGGTGGTTAGAGTACCTTAACGACTTTGACTTTTCCATTCAATATCACCCTGGGAAAGCCAATGTAGTGGCAGACACTCTAAGTAGACAACCAGGAGCTATGCTAGCTAGTATGATGTTGGGCGAATGGAAGTTACTGGAGCAATTTGCAAGCTTGAACTTAGACATGGGAAAGAAGGAGAAACAGGTAATGATTTCCAATCTCCAGATACAATTCGATCTACTGACCGAAATCAAGGAGAAACAGGGAGAGGATCCATTCTTAGTTGAGATCAGGGAGAAGCTAGAACAAAGACCTGACTTTACTCTATCAGCTGAGGGAAGATTACTATTCTGAGGTAGAACATGTGTCCCTGATCATGGAGAACTCAAGAAGAGGTTATTAAATGAAGCTCACCAGTCCAAGTACACGATTCATCCGGGATCAACAAAGATGTACCAAGACTTGAAAAGGTCGTATTGGTGGCCAAACATGAAGAGGGATGTGGCCGATCATGTGTCATACTGTTTAACATGCATGAAAGTCAAGGCCGAGCATTTCCGTACAGCTGGTGGACTGCTACCACTAGAAATCCCGGAATGGAAATGGGATAGCATCGGTATGGACTTTATCATGGGATTGCCCAAGACTAGAGGTGGTATGGATGCAATTTGGGTAATAGTTGATCGATTGACTAAGTCGGCTCACTTCTTGCCGATTAAGAGTACCTGGTCAGTGGATGTATTGGTTGCACTATATGTTAAGGAAGTAGTCAGATTGCATGGGGTTCCATCTAACATAATATCGGATCGGGACCCTAGATTTACTTCACACTTCTGGAAGGGTTTACAAGCAGCATTGGGTACTAAGCTGAACTTTAGTACTGCTTTCCATCCTCAGACCGATGGACAAACCGAAATAATCAATCAGATTGTGGAAGATATGCTTCGTGCTCTGGGGCTAGATTTTAGAGGTCGATGGGAGGATCAGTTGTACCTGATGGAGTTTGCATATAACAACGGCTATCAGGCAAGTATCAAGATGGCACCATTTGAAGCCTTATATGGCAGGAGTTGCAGATCACCCCTTTGTTGGGAAGAGGTTGGGGAGAACCAATGGGTTGGACCCGACTTAATTGAGGCGACTGTCAGGAAGGTTCAGATTGTCAGGGAACGTCTGAAGATAGCACAATCCAGGCAGACGAGTTATGCAGACAAGAGAAGGAGAGAACTAGAATTTCAGGTTGGCGAACATGTTTTCTTGAAGGTCTCACCTTCAAGGGGAATACATAGATTTGGGATCAAAGGAAAACTAAGTCCCAAATTCATAGGGCCATTTGAAATCATAGAAAGGATTGGTCAGGTGGCATATAGACTTGCACTAGCTCCACAGCTGGCGAACGTACACAACGTGTTCCACACATCCATGCTGAGGAAGTACTTATTCAATGCCGACCATGTAATCAACCTTGAGCACTTGGAGATTCGGGAGGACCTGACTTATGAAGAGAAGCCGATCAAACTGTTAGATCGGAAGATTCAACGACTCAGGAATCGTACCATACCTATGGTGAAGGTCCAATGGAGTCGAGACGGAGTTACTAATGCTACTGGGAAACAGAGGAAAGAATGAAGAAAACCACCCAGAACTATTCTCAGGTACGAACTACGCCATTATGTGTAAATTTGGGGACAATTTTTTTTAAGTGGGGGAGGATGTAACACCCCGAAAATTTAGTGATTTAAAAATTTTGGAAATAAAGGAGAATAAATTAAATAAACATATTGGAGAGACTTCCAACACCATGTGTTAATGACCCATTAACAAGATTGGGCCAATGGAGCACATTTGGCCCAAGGATATAAATAAACTAGGACAGGAAATAATCCAGAAATTCGTGTATGTAATTATGCCATAATTAGAGAGGGCAAGTTAGGGTTAAAATTAAGATAGTAGTCATGTATGGTAAGCCAAAACCGGACCCAGCTCAAAGAGGTGGTTTCCTAAACCTTTGCTACCTCTTTTGGGCGAGAGAATCCCAGATTTTGTGGAAAGTGGGAAACAGAACTCGCAGCCCCTTTCCTAGTCCCGTTAGGACTGATAACTACACCCTAAAACTATAAGAACTCATCCCTAAACTCTTGGGGAAGGTTTAGAAACAAGTTGGGGTCGAGAGTAGCAAGTTTGGAGCGCTGGGGAAGTGGAGAATGGCTGGGGAAAATCGTGGTCTTCCTCAACCTCGCTCTGCATCAACCCAGAAATCTGCAGAGAGTTCTTAGCATCTAAAGGTAGGTGTTCTCGGGCAAAGATTAATGAAAACCAACACCATCATGTAGTTCTTTGAGTCTAGGTTCATTTGCACTTGGTTTGACTAGTTTTCATGGAGTATACATTGTGTATTCGTGGTTTTCCCGAAGTCTTGCACAGTTAGGGCTTTTCCTGTTCTTCTTATTATGCATGCAATTTGACACCAAATTAGACTAAACTTCCTTCATAAAAGTTTTTCTACCTGTAGTGACGATCATCTTTTATGTTGGACATTTTGTCTAAAAGCCTTTCATTAGAGAGTTATAGGCATGGTAAGAGTGTTGCTGCATGATACTACGATTTCGGGCTGCACTTAGCTTTATGTTCTTCATATGTTTTCTTAGGTTTTGAGACCAAATTAGATCAAACCCCCAACATCAATGTTCTTCTACTAGTTGTCCTCGTTATCATTAGTGTTGAATGTTTTGTCTAAATGTCATTTTTTAAAGAGTTATAAGTGGGGTAATTAAACCGCTGCATGAGATGTGTTTTCGGGTTACACTTGACCTATGGGTTTTGTTCTGGGAGGGCCTCTAGTGTCGACACTACTTGAGCTAGTGTCGACACACTATCCCAAAACAGCCCAAAAGGTGTTCTGGGAAGGCCTCTAGTGTCGACACTACTTGAGCTAGTGTCGACACACTGTCCCAGATTGGCCAGAAGGTTTTCTGGGAGCTGTCCCTAGTGTCGACACTACCTGATCTAGTGTCGAAACTACTTGACCTTTTTGCCTTGTATTTTAAGCACTGTGTCGACACTACTTGATCTAGTGTCGACACTACTTGACCTTTTTGCCTAGTATTTAAAGCACTGTGTCGACACTACCCGATCTAGTGTCGGCACTACTGACCAGTTTTGCATTATTTTGTCTTGTGTTTGAAGCATTGTGTCGACACCAGTAAGGGGTGTGTCGACACTACCCTTACAAAAATTGCATATTTTGGGTCTGACCATTTCATGATGTCTACTAGCATGTGCATGATGTTATATGGTATGCATGAACCTAAAATAAATCAACCCATTGAAAAATAGTAATGATATGAATATGATTCTAATGTGTAATTGTGATTGATCTTATGTCCATTGGATTATCTTGTGATCTTGCTTATTGTCCATTGATAAGATAAGAATGTGATTTGAATGTAGGGATGAATACATGTTAGTATGGACTTGCTAGTGGAGTTAATGTCCTAATTTGCATATGAGTATCAATAGTTTTATGTTTTTCGGTGTTCAAATAATCATTTGTCAATTGCATACATGATACGAAAGATCCGTAACTCATCACTTACATATTTACACGAATAGGCACACCCTTCTTGGGAAATTGAGAGCACATATTCCGCATACGATCTGTCTTTAGAAACATCCTCATGTCAAGACATTAATGGATTATGAAACATGATACGTCATTATACTGCCTTTTGTTCTCTTGAGCTATTTGTCATACCTTGACTCTATGAATAATCATGTTCCTTCTACTACGAGCTTGTTATTGAAACCTGTGGCCATAATATGAATATGTTTGTTCGGCACAACGTGGGACTCCTGTCCAAATTTGATCCATTGCCTGTGCAAAAAAAAAGGGGCCTGGTCCGATCCTGGGGAGGAGCACCCCAACATACTTATTAACCGCGGGAGTATTGACTTCTGGTGCTTGGCATAGCACAAACAAATAAGCAAGATTTGTGTGAATGTGCCTTTGTAGGATATGATAAGTCTGCTTTGATCTGATATGATATGATTTGATATGATACGTCTGATCTTGTGAACGCATGATATCTTTCTGAATATGGCCAATCTCTTTTGATACAATTCTACTCTTGAAATATCTGTCCATTGTATATGCAACTCGACATTTTGATCTGATATGATATCCGTTCTATTCTGCTATTCAATCTGTTAGTATTGCATACATTGTCATCATATTCATGTGCATATATGCCTATTTAAAATGTTAATCATGTATATTAGTGCCCGCACAATATTGAGATGTAAATCCTACTGAGCTAGTTCGCACACCCCTATCATCCTACCCTTTTCAGGAAGTGATGAAGAACCAGTGGAGTCCGATGGGGCAGGGCAAGAGTGATGAGCACCCGCCATATGAGTAGATGACAGTTTAGAAATAGACAATTGAGTAGTTGATGTACTAGAGAAACATTGTTATTTGAATAATGAACACTTTTCAGTGAGTCCTTCTTATGTAAGGTTGTAACTAGTTGAATGGAATGGAATAAAGTATACTTTTGGTTACCATATTATAGTCTCGAATGTGTTATTATATTCAATTGTGACTCTGCACTATTCAACTGTGATATGCCTATTTGTATCGTTCACGCCCCCGGTATTTATTACGCTGCTAAAAATCGGGGCATGACACGAGGAGCCACCCAAGGTGCAACACAATGCACTAGTGCTCCAGACGGAACAGAACAAACCACTCGAGCACGAGCACATGGTGCCACCACCAGCACTAAAACTATGCAAGATGTAACATGATTGCACCAAAGGCTGGAACAACACAGGATAACAGGAAAGACCCTCTACAAGAGACCTGCCACAAGCCACACACAAGAAGCCACAAGTCTAAAAGGGCAGAATAGGCCACACCGGCCCCAAACCCTCAAGGCACAAGGACACGAAGCATCGAAAAGGAAACCACGCTCAAGGTGCAGTCCGCAACCGCACCAATGGCCTAAAATGATTCAAGGCCAACCGAAGGGACTCTCCACCAGAGACCCACAAGAGAAACGCGCGGAAAACTAACAGCTTCAAGAGCGCAATAACTACATTGGCTCTTAGAAGCATGCAAACACAGAGCACCGCTCCTACCACCACAGGTAGAGAGGTCACACACCAAATGGCGACAAGCACCTCCAAGCATAGCTAAGGCACAAGAGGAAACACACACCGGGAAGATGCTTGCACAAGCAAGCCAAGCAACAGAAACCGTGTTGGGTTTTCATTCTAATGTTTTTAACAACATGTTTTTGATGATGAATAAGTTTAATTGAGGTTTGATACATGACAAAGAACCTCATACAATACTTGGTTATCTATGTATTCATTATACTTCACAATACATGTTTTATCATGTAGGTACAAATGCATAAAGCCAAGCTCTCACAAAACAAGTGAAAAAGATCACAAAAGCAAGGAACTAGGTCACCTGTCGACAGACCCCAATGTACCTATCGACAGATTGCACAGGTGTGATCAGCCAAAAGAAACAAAGCTCAGAAAACATCCATCTGTCGACAGATGCCAAGTCGTCTGTCGACAGATCCCACAGACCTGAACTTCTAGACATCTGTCTTTTGCATAATTGCAGCTATCTATCGACAGATGCCCATCGGCTATCGACAGATTGCACAGAACTAAAGTTCCAGACTTCTGGCATTTGCAAAACTATTGCTGCCTGTCGACAGATGCACCCAGACCTATCGACAAACGAAGGAGATCTTCAGATACGGAAAGTTTCCAAGTTGCCGTAGATGGTGTTTCTCTCTACCACGACTCTCCATATGTAAACACCAATATATAAGCAACTTTTGTCAAGTGGATCTCGTATAGAAGCAGCCACAACCAAAAACCCTAGAGCAAGTCCAAGATCCAAAGAAGTTGTTGCTGCTCTGCTTCAGACTGCTGTTCAGAGACCGAGAGATCCTTCGATCTAGCAGTTCCTGAAAATAGAACGTCGAGGATTCAACCTTCTCCATCGATCTGAAGCATTCAAGTCGAAGTTTGAACTCCCTCTAGGCATTCCTAGAAGAGTTCTACATCAGGATTCATTCTTTCACTCTGAACTCTTCATGTTTTCATACTTTCACCATCCGTGTGTGTGATTGAGTGATTCAAGCGACCCTTGTGCTTGAAATCACGTGTGTGTTTTGTTCTGATCGTGCGCGCACATCAGAAAACACGTGTGTGAGTTGTAGTCACCGAACTCGCTCATAAGCAGTTTTCTCTGCGTGTGGTGTGTCGTGGACGTAGGATACACGATTTGTGTACTCCGAACCACGTAAATCATCATGTCTCGTGGTTTGAACATTTTCACGTTAGATGTTTGATAGGCACGTTGCATCTATACACACTAGATAGACTACTATTTGATCCACACATCACCAACACATCTAAGTCTTAGTTTGATTCTACTGCAAATTCAGAAAGACTTTGTTGTGATTAAAAAGTGTTGTATTAAACTTTTAATTGTCAGTAATCTATTCAACCCCCCCTTCTTGATTTACTATCTTATTTGTTTGATCTTACGATCAGGGGATTCACGGTCTAATGGAATCTAGCAAGGGATTTATGGCTGAGGGTCACTCAGTGACCAGGCCACCATTTTTTGATGGAACTAACTACCCATACTGGAAGAATCGTATGCAGGTGTTCCTGAGAGCACAAAACTACAAGATGTGGAAAATAGTCCACAAAGGTGAATATTCCCTTCCTGAGGATGAGAGTACCTGGACCAAGGACCAGATCGTGAAGGGGACACTCAACTGGAGGGCCCTCAACATGATGCAGTGCGCGGTCCATTCCAACGAATACTCGAGAGTTTCTACGTGCACATCAACAAAAGAGATGTGGGACAAACTTGAGCTAATTTATGAAGGTACGTCCGAGGTAAGGGAAACTAAAGCAAGCATGTTGGTTTCCGAATATGAAATGTTTAAAATGAACTCTACTGAAACCATCTCTGACATGTTTGCGAGATTCATGTTAATCATTAATGGCTTGAAAGGTCTGAAAAAGGAATCCTCAGAAAGTGATTTGGTGAGGAAGATTCTTCGGTCTCTTCCATCCTCATGGAACACCAAAGCCACTGTCATTGAGGATTCCAAGGACCATTCAAAAATGAAATTGGATGAACTCATTGGCTCACTGATGACCTATGAAATCAACATGAAAAGAAAGGAAACTGAAGAAAATCCTAGGAAGCCACTTGCATTGTAGGCTTCCAGGAAAAATTCCTCAGTTTCCAAAAAGGAGGTCATTCAGGAAAGTGATGAGTTTGAATCGTCTAGTGAGAGTGAAAATGACGAAATGGCCATGCTCACTAGGCAATTCAAGAAATTCCTGAAATACAAGAGGAGAGGTATAGGTAACTTTAAACCTTACCAAAAGAAGGAATTTTCCAATAAATTTGATACTAATAAAAAATCTAAGATTGTGTGTTACGAGTGCAATAAGCAAGGGCACATGAGATGAGAGTGCCCTGAGCTCAAGAAGAAGTTGAAAAAGGACAAGTTCACGTTCAAGAAAGCCAAGGCAATGCTGGCCACTTGGAGCGATGAAGACGAGGACGACAACAGTCAAGCTACCTCCGGAGATGATGAAGTCCACTGTCTCATGGCGAGAAGTGAGGACTCAAATGAGGTAACTCTTCCTTTGAAAGCTATTCAGTTGATGAATGGGATGAGGCTTATACTGTAATGTTTGAAAAATTTGTGAACTTAAATCTGAAAACAGGCACTCAAAAAGAAAGTTAACTCTCTTACTAACACACACAATGATGAACAAGTTGCATCATTACTCAAAGACATTGAAATGATGAGGATTGATGAGGAAGCTCACCATGAGGAGATGGATAGCCTGAAACTTAAACTTCAAGAAGTTCAAAAGGAAAAAGATGATTTAATGAACTCCTTTGAAACTCTTTAAGGTGAGCATGATAAACTGAAAGAAAAATTGGAAAAGGATGAAGAAAATCTAAAGAGCAAATCTGAAGACTTGTCAAGGTTTGTTAAAGGGAAATAAAACATTGATGCAATCTTGGGGTCAAATGTTTTTGTTCCAAAGCATGGGCTTGGGTACCAACCAGTAAAACAAAAGAAAATTGGAGAAAATTTGATAACGTCTTTTGTTGAATGAAGCCCAAGCACAAGTAAGTATACCCCCACAAAGAATAGCAAAACCCAAGTTAAGGGTAAGCAACCCCAAAATAAGGCAAAGAAGCCTAATGCTGGCACAATTCCAATATCTGTCAACAACCCCAAAGAGAGCTGTCGACAAGTGTGGAAATCAAGCCCAAAAGAAAAACTAACAAAGCAGTAGAAAGGGAAAATGCCAATGCATGCTCCAAAGAATATCAAGCCCAATATTGTTAAGAAACCATCTTTATGCAAAACCAGTAAAAAGATTGGGCACATTGAAAAACAATGCTGGAACAATCCACACAATCAAAAATTCAAACAAGTTTGGATTCCAAAGCATTTACTGTTTGGCATGAATGATACCTTGGCACCCAAAGTAATTTGGGTACCAAAACCTCTTGTCTAATCCACATGTGCAGGAATGCCTAGCAGTCCATAATCAAAACAAATGGTACATGGATAGCGGCTGCTCGAGGCACATGACGGGCGACAAAGGAAAATTATGTATGCTCGTGGAAAAAGACGGAGGACAAGTCATATTCGGAGGTAACAACAAAGGCCATATCATCGGCTCAGGTAAGGTCGGTAAGTTTGCCTCTAACTCAATAGACAATGTGTTGCTTGTTGATGGCCTTCATCAGAATTTGCTTAGCATAAGTCAATTGTGTGATAAGGGTCATAAAATTGTCTTTGAGTCTAATTCATGTCAAATTCTTGATAAGGAAATAGGAAGTCTGAAGTTTTCTGGAAAAATGATAAACAACATCTATATGGTTGACTTAGATGATCCAGAAAATAATGATTTGTGTCATGTAGCAAACAAACAGGACGAGCTTACATTATTGCATCGTAGGCTTGGTCATGCTAGTTACAATGTGTTGCACAAGATCATGAGGCTCAAACTGGTAAGTGGACTTCCTGAAATCCCATTCAATAAAAATGAAAATTTATGTGATGCATGTGCACAGGGAAAACAAACCCGGAAATCCTTCAAATCAAAAGCACTGGTGAGTACTTCTAAAGCTTATGAACTGTTACACATGGACCTATTTGGACCTACGAGAACACTAAGTCTCAATGGTAAGAGTTATGGTTTTGTCATTGTAGATGATTTCTCTAGGTTCACTTGGGTGCAATTTCTGGCTCACAAGAACGAAGCACTGAATGTTTTTGAAGAAATTTTAAATAAAATTGAGCATAGAAATGTCAACAAAATATGCTCCATCCGCACTGATCACGGGGGAGAATTTGACAACAACTCCTTCACTGATTTTTGCAGGAACCAAGGTATATAACACTTGTTTTCCTCCCCAAGAACTCCAGAGCAAAATGGGGTTGTGGAGAGGAAGTATAGAACCTTGGTGGAGATGGCTCGCACGCTTCTGGTTGAGAATCAACTTGCAATAACCTTTTGGGCAGAAGCGGTAAAAATGTCATGCTACATTCTTAACAGAGCCATAGTAAGACCGGTATTCAAGAAAACTCCCTACGAACTTTTGAAAGGTAAGAAACCAACAATTGGGTATTTCAGAGTTTTTGGTTCAAAGGTGTTCATACATAACAATGATAAAAATGATCTGGACAAGTTTGAAGCCAAAAGCGATCAAGGTATTTTTCTTGGATACTCAGAACACTCTAGAGCCTATAGGGTGTTTAATCTGAAAACTAGAACTGTGGAAGAAACTCCACATGTAATTTTTGATGAATCTCAAATCAAGCCTAACATTGCAAATGCTTACAGGTTTGATGAAACTGAAGGAACAACCCTTGAGGAACTACAAAGAAAAGGAAAAGAAAATTCTCAAGTTGTTTCAAAATCAAAGAGTGGACTCCTTCGCAGGTATGATGATGAAGATGACATTATTCTATTTAGAAATCAAGAAGATATACATGAAAAAGATCCACAAGAGGAAGAACCTCAAATTGAACCACCTCAAGCACTTCCTCCTCCAGAACAACCTCCTCAAATACAAGATCTACCCGGGCCTTCAACAGTCACTAATGTGAGGTACTCTAAAGATCACCGCCTTGAGAATGTGAAAGGAGACTTAAATGAGTCGGTTCAAACTAGATCTAAGGTTAATCAAATAGTTGAACATGACCATTTAGCTTTTGTCTCTCAAGTGGAACCAAAGAATGTTGAAGAAGCCTTAAAAGAAGATTCATGGATTGATGCTATGCATGAGGAGCTTGGACAATTTCAAAGAAATAATGTCTGAAGTTTAGTTTCCCAAAACCCCTAAATTTCTATCATAGGTACAAGATGGGTCTTTAGAAACAAACTCAATGAAGAGGGTAAAGTGGTGAGAAACAAGGCTAGACTGGTTGCAAAGGGATATTATCAGGTGTTTGGTGTGGACTTTGAAGAATCCTTTGCACCTGTAGGTAGGCTAGAAGCAGTTAGAATCTTATTAGCATATGCATGCTCAAACAAGTTTAAATTGTATCAAATGGATGTCAAAACTGCCTTCTTGAATGGCTACATAAAAGAGGAAGTCTATGTCTCTCAACCACCGGCTTTGAAGATCATGAGAAACTAACCATGTCTATAAGCTGCACAAGGCTCTCCATGGTTTGAAACAGGCACCCCGAGCTTGGTACGATAGACTAAGCACGTTTCTGGTAAGCAAAAACTACTCAAGAGGTAAAGTAGACCAAACACTCTTTACACAGAATGTTCGCACACACATCATTGTTGTTCATGTTTATGTGGACGACATCATTTTTGGATCTACTAACCCTTCACTATGTGAGGAATTTTCCAAACACATGCACAGTGAATTTGAGATGAGTCTAATGGGGGAGCTTCAATTCTTTCTTGGTTTGAAGGTGAAGCAAATGGAAAATGGGTTCTTCATAAACCAAGAAAAATTTGTCAAAGAGTTAATAAACAGGTTTCAGTTTGAACAGTCAAAGTCTGCCTCAACACCCATGAGCACAAGTATAAAACTGGAAGAAGATGAGAAAGGTAAATCGGTTGACGCCAAACAATTCTGAGGTATGATTGGCTCACTACTCTATCTTACTGCAAGTAGACCGGACATTCAGTTCAACGTTTGCCTTTGTGCTAGATACCAATCTAGTCCAAAGGAAAGCCATTTAATTACAGTTAAGAGAATTTTAGATATCTCTCAGGTACGTATGACTTGGGTCTTTGGTATCCAGCAGGTAGTAGCTTTGACTTGATTTCATATTCTGATGCTGATTATCCTGGCTGTAAAATAGACAGGAAAAGCAATAGTGGCTATTGCCAAATCCTTGGTGGTTGCATGGTTTCGTGGGCATCCAAGAAGCAACACTCGGTTGCACTCTCCACTGCAGAGGCAGAATATGTTGCTGCAGGGAGTTGTGCGGCACAAGTGTAGTGGATAAAAAGTCAATTGTGTGCCTATAACATCAATATTGGATGCACACCTATCCTATGTGACAACACTAGTGCAATCAATCTATCAAAGAATCCTATTCAACACTCTAGGACAAAACACATAGAAATTCGTCACCATTTCTTGAGAGATGAAGTTGCCAACAAATCCTTGGAAATTAGCTTCATACCCACTGAAAAACAATTGGCTGATATCTTTACCAAACCACTGGCTGAAGATAGATTCACCACATTGAGACGGGAATTGGGATTGTGCAAATTGCAATGAAACTTATCCGGATACTAAGTATTTGTCCCTTATGTGCTCCAACTATGAGGTATATCAAATGGTGAAGTGTAGAAGAACAAGTCATGCTTGTTTGGAAACTTTCATTATGTGTGAGAAAATATCTCCGCCAAGTATCCATAGTTAAGTTGCATGGAATGGTCATTTACTTTCTATAAGGAATTAGTTTCTTTTCACTTTGCTCATTCCCTCTTCCTTTCAAAACTTGAATCTCTTCATAATCTGCTCTTATACATGAACTTGTGTGCTGTTGGTTGATTTATTTGTGAAAGTGTGTTGTTCATTTCCTTGCTTGTATGTGGATACATAAGCACACACTATGGGGGGGTAAAATCAGGCTAGATGAGTGTTTTAGTGAAGGAAGTCATTCATATCTCATTCATGTTAACTTCTCTCACTTGTTCTATTCATTTAATCCCTCATTCAAACCTTGATTCCACTCTGCACAAGCTGCTGTCGACAGCCATGAACCCCCTGTCGACAGATCAGGCTCCACAGACATCCATCATTGAACTCTGTGTACACCTGTCGACAGACGACAACTCATCTGTCGATAGCTAGACATAGTTCTGAAATCCCAGTCTACTGTCTATGCTCACCTGTCGACAGGCTCCCTCTAGCTGTCGACAACCACACTCTTTCTTGTCAATTCATGCCTATATCATAACAAACTCATGAGCAGGTTCATGTCCTTCATCTAAGATGTTTATTGGGTGTTTATACATGTTTGACTCCATCATATTCACATGATATTGATGTTATTCCCTAAACCACCATGATTTGGACATACTACTCATGCAAGGGTTTAGGTTACATCATTTAGAAAACATTGAACCATCGTAGAGGATAAACACCTAACTCTATTGAATAATTTCCTTGTAGGCAAACACTATTCTCAAGTAACTTGAAAAGTCTTATGGTCATTGAACTTCATGTCTAATATTGACTAGTAATCATATACATTCTTTGATCTGGAATTTTAATCTTAATTAGAGAAAAGCTACCTATTTCTGAAAAACAAAAAAAAAATAGACAAAAGTCAATCTACAATTCGGTAAAAGGTAGAGCAATGATGTGTATTGCTGAGTAACCGGGGAGATAGGCATCACAAATGTCTGCCCTCACGTCAAAAAGCTATCTCATCAACTCTATACAACGGTATGATGGACACTTCCACTGAGTAACTGGGGGTACGGGCACTTATCATGTCTATCCTCACGTCAAAAGGTATGAAGTTATCTTAAATACCACTTTTCTCATTGCATTCATTTGTTGCAAGCAAAAAAAATTAAAAATTGAAATAGAGTGAAGCCTCCACAGTGTCTCAAATCACGAGGTCATTTAGTGTCTATGGTTATCAAGAAGTTTAGGCATTCAATTCAATCATCATTTGATCATCATCAAAGTAAGGATAGTGTTGGTCTACAATGTCCTTAATCAAACAAGGGTATTGGTGTCTATTCTCTAAGACCGTAAGGTGTTCTCTTAATGCTCTAATTTGAAACTCCCTGGGTATTATGTTTAGACCATTTAGGTAAATGGGAGGGCTTTAATATCCATGGCTATGGTGGGTTCCAATGTGTGTATACCCATTTTACACCTTATTTATACAATGTGTAACCATTGCTCACAATTTCTCTTTGAAAATCCACACAAAAAAAGCTTTCTGGCAGATTTTCTGAAGCATCTGTCGACAGATCCCCTAGCATCTGTCGACAGCCGGCGACAGACCCGATTTGGGAAAGCCAACGGGCACGGCATTTGGGGACGGATTTGGTGGGACCCTTGCCTTCTAAACTTCCACCCACCCTCTTTAAAAAGGCAACCACGTCCCTTTCTTCTTCCCCACCTTCAAATCCCTCTCTTTCCTCTCCAAACCAAGCCTCTGCTTCCTCCTGGACGCAAACCCTACCTCTCATCTCTCCTGTCCTATCTCTACAGTGGGCCTCTTTTCTTGATCCTCCCTCTTTGCACTTCGTCCCTCCACACTCGCCATGGCTCCCAAGGCAAAGAAACTAGCATCTCGCTGCCGTCCCTCCTCATCTCAAGCCAGCGACGATGATCGGGCTCCTGTTGAGCGCCGAACGAAGCTTCGGGATGACCGCTTGCCCGAACTTGTGGTTCCTCCCCATCTCCATCTCACTCATTCTAAGGGATCATTCAGCAAGTTTGTTCATCTAGGTATGTCGATTTTGTGTCCTTGGCAGATCTATTTCCCAACCTCCAACCCCCATTTGACACTCAGGAGTTGGGTTTTCATGACTTGGCTTCTCTCAGGACAAGCATTTCTACACAACTGTGAAGGGCATGACTTTCCAACTCACTGCCAACCTTATTAGCACGGCCCTTCAAATCCCCAACTCCGGAGACGACATCCTCACCCATACTTTGGATGCTTCTGTGTACTATCACCTCCTCACTCTTGAAGATTATGATGGCACAAAGAAGATTGCCAAAATGAATGCCAATTCCTTCCCTCCATTGAACCGAATGATCCATCACATCTTCACAACCATGATTGCGCCAAAGCATGGTAGTCAGGAACTTGTCACCGATGTTCATAAATCACTCTTCACCTTTTTCCTCCAGTGTGAACCCATCAATCTCCCTCTTCTGATGCTTGGTCTCATCCACCAATGCTTCTACCAACCCCGGAGGTCCATGCCATTTGCTTGTCCACTCACCTCCCTTATGAAGTTTATTAGAATCGACATTCTGGACAGTGAATGCATCACGCTCAACTCCCACAGTAGTTTCAATCTCACTACTGCACATAGAATGGGATACAAGATCATTGATGGGGTCGTCACTCGCGAGCTCAAAGGAAAGGCGCCAGCTGTTGCCATGGATGTAGATCATGAGATTGATGATGCTGATGCGAATGTTGCTGATGATGATGAAGAAGCAGATGATGAAGACTCCCAATCTGAGCCTCTTGATGCTCCGGGAGATAATGCTAGTGATGCAGATGTTGAGCTTTCTCTGCGTGATCTTCTTGCTCAGATGCAACTCCAGATGTCCACTGGATTTGACAAGCTCCATGCACGTTTGGACACAGTGGATATGAGCATTGAAGCACTCACGGACACACAAGTCCAGCTTCAGCTCTGACTCACCAGACTTCATACTGAGCTTCAGGATACCCGTCACGCTCCAGCACCGCCTGCAGATGATGCTGCTTAGACAGCTTATGTGTCTAGGAGTGGGTCACGTAGTGTCTTAGTCTTGTCGTGTCTTGTGTCATGTTGCTTTCACTTTGTTATCATGTAATCTCTTTCCCTTTCATGTCTATTCAGTCAAACACTTTTTGTACTGTGTATGCTTAATTTCATATCAATAAATTCACAGTGCTATGTTATCTACATGTGTGACTAATGTGAATGCTTTTCGATGTTGTCAAAAGGGGGAGAAACCTCAATTGTGCACTAATTTAATAATTTTCACATCATCAAAAAGGGGGAGAATGTTGGGTTTTCATTCTAATGTTTTTAACAACATGTTTTTGATGATGAATAAGTTTAATTGAGGTTTGATATATGACAAAGAACCTGATACAATACATGGTTATCTATGTATTCATTATACTTGGCAATACATGTTTTATCATGTAGGTACAAATGCATAAAGCCAAGCTCTCACAAAACAAGTGAAAAAGATTACAAAAGCAAGGAACTAGGTCACCTGTGGACAGACCCCAATGTACCTATCGATAGATTGCAACAGGTGTGATCAGCCAAAAGATACAAAGCTCATAAAACATCCATCTGTCGACAGATGCCAAGTCGACTGTCGACAGATCACACAGACCTGAACTGCCAAACATCTGTCTTTTGCATAATTGCAGCTATCTATCAACAGATGCCCATCGGCAGTCGACAGATTGCACAGAACTGAAGTTCCAGACTTCTGGCATTTGCAAAACTGTTGATGCATGTTGACAGATGCACCCAGACCTGTCGACAAACGAAGGAGATCTTCAGGTACGAAAAGTTTCCAAGTTTCTGTAGATGGTGTTTCTCTCTACCACGACTCTCCATATGTAAACACCACTATATAAGCAACTTTTGTCAAGCGGATCTCGTACATAAGCAGCCACAACCAAAAACCCTAGAGCAAGTCTAAGATCCAAAGGAGTTGCTGCTGCTCTGCTTCAGACTGCTGTTTAGAGACCGAGAGATCCTTCGATCCAGCAGTTCCTAAAAATTGAACGTCGAGGATTCAACCTTCTCCATCGATCTGAAGCATTCAAGTTGAAGTTTGAACTCCCTCCAGACATTCCCAGAGGAGTTCTACATCAGGATTCATTCTTTCACTCTAAACTCTTCCTGTTTTCACATTTTCACCATCCGTGTATGTGTTTGAGTGATTCAAGCAACCCTTGTGCTTGAAATCATGTGTGTGTGTTGTTCTGATCGTGGGTTCACATCAGAAAACATGTGTGTGAGTTGTAGTCACCGAACTCGCTCATAAGCAGTTTTCTCTGCGTGTGTGTGTGCCGTGGACGTAGGATACACGATTTGTGTACTCCGAACCACGTAAATCATCGTGTCTCGTGGTTTGAACGTTTTCACGTTAGATGTTTGATAGGCACGTTGCATCTATACACACTAGATAGACTACTATTTGATCCACACATCACCAACACATCTAAGTCTTAGTTTGATTCTACTGCAAATTCAAAAAGACGTTGTTGTGATTAAAAAGGGTTGTATTAAACTTTTAATTGACAGTAATCTATTCAACCCCCCCTTCTAGATTACCATATTGGGAATTCCACAAACCTTTCAAACCGATGCCGCCTCACACTGAACACAATGCACGCTGCCCTACATCGTCCAGTCAGGCGACAAGAAACCAGCACAGCAAGCGACAGGACAATAGGTCACCAAAACCTATCGCACCACAAGGAAACCACACGCACGAGGGGAGCAACCAGCTCAACCTCAAGATAGCACAAGGGGAGGGACCTTCAACGCAAAGGTCGCCACTGTGCGCGACATGGCACCAAATGCCATGTGAAAGCACCAACACCCCGAGCAACCAACGAAAAGCAAGGGAGGATAACTCTCACAACCAGTCTCTTCCACACGTAAGGGAAAAACCACTAAATGAGACTGGCACTTCCACAGAAGCACAACCATCTGGACACCCATGGCACTCACCAGACCACCATCTGGCAGAGCCCACAGGGCGCGAGAAACGAAGCCAACCACCCGATCTTGAGAACACACGAAGTCCCACCAGCATAGTCGGGAAACCCGAAAAAATGATCAAGAAGACAAACTGGCCAACACCGCAGCCAGACACACAGTCAGAGGCACCACACCTTGACCCACAACACCTAGGTAGACTGTAACACAGACAGACCAACTGGAAACAGCGATAGATCATCTCCACAGTGTGAGAGAGCAGCGACAAACGAAACAACACAAGGCAGCTAGGGGGGGGAACCTCCACCCAAAGCGCCAAGAGCCGATCTGGAAACCATCACCAGAACCTATCCCAAACAACTGGCCAACAGAAAGAACACAACAGACAGTGGAAGCAACATAACTGGTTCTGGGAAAACCTCCACCAGAACCACCAAGGCGCCATTCTGGGAAAACCCACCAGAACGCAACGACCAACACAACAGTAGCATACCTCAACCATGAGGAAGCACAACAACCGGCAGAAACAAGCCCGTAAAAGTCCTGAGAGCAACCCTCACCAGGAAAACAACCAACGGTTCTGGAAAACATCACCAGAACACAAGGCAACCAAGCGATGCATCTCAACTTCCAGGGCAACGCAACGGCAACCAACCACACAACAGAGACCTCAAGCCATGGAGGCAGCACAACAGAAGACTTCAATGAGCACAGAAGCAGTCCTAGAGGGAGAAGAACTCTCACTAGGACATCAACAAACAGTTCTAGGAAACACCACCAGAACACAGTAGCCAAGCGATGCACCTCAACCAGAGGGCAACGCCGCAACAACCAGAAACTAGCACAACAAAGTTCTGGGGAAAACCTCACCTCCACCCGAACCAACAGAGAAGAACTCCGGGAGCACCTCACCAGAGTTCACAACCAGTCAGCACCCGGCCGACAACAACCATAAACAGTTGTCGTAAAGCTCAACCAGCGGTGCAACACGGCACGCAAAGCATCTTCTTGTTGGGTTGAGTGTGTTTTGGAATTTCCTAAACTTGTATTTTAATGATGACCAATGAACATCACTCATACCTTGATTTTGATGATGACATATTGAACATGTTATACATTTTATACATATCACAACAATGCATAAACAACATGTTTTTGATGTTTAATATCTCACACTTTAATGATAATATCTTGTATTAATGGTTTACACCTTATATTTTCATGTTTACACAAATTTGTCACAGTGGTGTCAACACAGTCCACCTGTGTGTCGACACTAGTTCACTGTACCAGAAGCCTGTTCTAAAGTAGTAGCCAGTGGTGTCGACACAGTCTACCTGTGTGACGACACAGTCTACCTATGGTGTCGACACAATGCACCTGTGTGTCGACACTAGTTCACTGTCCCAGAAGCCTATTCTGAAGTAGTAGCCAGTGGTGTCGACACAGTCTTCCTGTGTGTCGACACACTGCGACTGAAACCCAAGAACATGAATTTTTCTGGACACGTGGCTTCTTAGGAATCAAGGGATTTGACCTATAATTTTGTGCCCATGCACCCCAAGGCACCTTATGGACATATGGGGCTATAAATACCCATGATTCTTGTGCTACAAAGAAGGGGAGAGCCCATACACTTCCAGAATAAGCTTTTTCGCGAAAAAAAGTGGTTTTCCAGATCTGGCTCCATCTCCAGAAGCTGCAGGCCATCCTTTCAAGAGGAAGGACGTGGGAATCAAGGGGAATCTCTGGAGAGAAGTTTGCTATGCTAGGAAAGGATGCAGATCCAACTGAAGAGGAGCAGTAGAAGAAGGATTTCTGGTGTTTCAGATGCCATAAAAGCAAAGTATCGTCGATTGAGGAGAATCTCCATCGAATTCCATCAAGGCTCCTCAATTCAAGCATCTGCAAGACTTCTTCATCGAAGAACATCCAATTCATACCTCTTTCACCCAAATCTTGGAGTGTTCATCTTATTTCTTCTTGTGAGATCTGTACATGAAGTTCTGTATAGATTTTAGAGATTATTGAGTCTGTGAATCAGATCATTGCTAGAGGATCTAATTTCTTTCATGTTTGATCTAGCTTTTGTATTGTGAGCCGTCGAGCTCTGGTTTGTGAGTCGTCGCACTCACTATGTACTTTGAGCCATCGTGCTCAATTTGGAGTCGTCGTGCTCCGGTTGTTGTTTGAGCTGTCATGCTCAGTTTGTGAGTCGTTGAACTCAAGGTTGTGTGTTGAGCCATCATGCTCAAGGGTGTTTGGAGGTGTTGTGCTCCGGTGTGAGTTGTACTCTTTTGAGCAGTGGAGGCTCATTGTGTGTGGGGTGGATGTAGCAATCATTAGTGTGATTTCCGAACCACCTAAAAATCCTTTGTGCAATGGTTTGATCTACTGGACTGTGCTAGATGCTTGCATAGGATTTCACTTTCACACTAAGTGTTTAATTGCTTCACACATAATCTGCACACACCCACACTTTAGATCAGTAAATTGTTTGTTTGAATTGATCTCTAATTCGAAGTAATTTTGAATTGCTTAAGGTTCCGCAGTAAATGGTGTCAGATCTATTCAACCCCCCTTCTAGATCTGATCCATCCACCTATTCGATCCTGCAATTGTTATCAAAGCAGGTTAATATTTGTTTCTGATCTGATTTGATTGCCTCTGTTTGATCTCTGTGTTAATTGCTTGGATTGTTTGCTTGCTCTTTCACTATCTCATTTTGATTGATGGATTCTCGAGGATTTGTAGCTGAGGGCCATTCCATTAATAGACTACCAATTTTTAATGGATCTGATTACTCTTATTGGAAAAAATCGCATGCAAGTTTTTCTTAGGGCTCAAAAATATGAAATCTGGAGGATAGTTGAAGTGGGTCCTTATGAAAATCAGAGAGATGAGGAGAATTGGACTAGAGAGCAGATTAGGAAAGCTACTCTTAATTATAGTGCCATGAATATGCTTCAGTGTGCTGTCCACCCTTAAGAATATTCAAGAATATCCATGTGTAAATCAGCTAAAGAAATGTGGGATAAACTTGAATTAATGTATGAAGGAAACATCTCAAGCTAGGGAAACCAAAGCAAACATACTTGTTTCTGAATATGAATTGTTTATGATGAAATCTGATGAATCAATTTCTGAAATGTTTGCTAGGTTTATGATAATTGTCAATGGACTGAAGGCACTAGGTATTGAATAAACTGATGCTGATCTGGTAAGAAAAATTTTGCATTCTCTATCATTTATTTGGCACACAAAGGCTACAGTGATTGAAGATTCTAAGGATTTATCCAAAATTTCTTTGGATGAACTCATAGGATCTTTAATGACTTATGAAATAAATCTGAAAAGAAGTGAACAACATATGCTTAAAGCTAAACCAGTAGCACTTAAGGCTTCATCAAGCAACAAAGAGAAAAATCAAGTTCTGATGAGTCTGAGTCCATTGAGGATGAACTTGCCCTCATGACTAGGCAATTCAAAAAAATTTTAAAATCAATAAGAGGAAAATTCAATGGAAAGAAAAAATATTCCTCTGGTAAAAGGAATGCTTCTTCTTCAAATTTTAATGCTGGTAGAAATCAGAAAACTGATGAAGGTATTATTTGCTACAGGTGCAACAAGGCAGGACACATGAATAGTGAGTGTCCTGAGATAAAAAAGGACAAATACAAGAAGAACAACAAATTGAAGAAGCCAAAAGCCATGATGGCAACTTCGTCGGATGAAGACCAAAGTGAAGATGAAGAAGATAACTCTTCAAGTTCTGTAAATGAGGAGTTATGCTTTATGACAAACAACAGTGATGGAAAGGTAAGTCCTTCTTTTGAACAATATACTGTTGAAGATTGGCAAGATGCATATGCATGCTTTATGACAAACAACAGTGATGGAAAGGTAAGTCCTTCTTTTGAACAATATACTGTTGAAGATTGGCAAGATGCATATGCTGAGTTGGTTGAAAAAAATTTTGAAATAAAAAAAGAAAATAAACATCTGAAAAAGAAAATTGAAATTTTCATGCATGATACTTCCTTAAATAGAAGAATTTATGAATTGGAAAAAGAAATATCTAAACTTAATGAAGAAAAGGAAGACCTTCTGAATGAAATTGATGAATTTAAAATTGCATCTCAAAAGGCCAACAATGATTTTTAAAAGCTTTCTAAAAGAATGGAATTGCTACAAGAAGAAAAGTAACAAGCTATTGATGAAATTCAAAAACATAAGAAGTTCTTGGGTGAAAAGGAACAAGTGATAAAAAACTTCACAAATGGAAAAGAAAATCTTGATGCATTGTTAGGACTTAGAATGAATTCTGAAAAATATGGACTAGGTTTCACCATAGAAAAATCATTGAAGAATAAATCTGGTGAAAAGAAAGAAAAACCTTAAAAAATTCCTTTGATAAAATTTGTCAAAAGTACTAGTCCAGAAAACAAAATTAAACAAGTGTCAAAGAAAACATCTGAAATAATCAAAAACCAAAGTGAAAAGAATGTTTCCAATCAAAAGAAACAAAATAGGTCGACACACATTGATGTTAGGTCGACACCAGATAACCACAAGTTCAAACCTGTGGCTGCTGAGTCGACACTACCTCAACACAGGTCGACCTACCCATTTCTAAAGAACAAAAAGATGTTTCACAAAAATTCAAATAAAAATATGAGAAATCATAAAAACATAAAACAAACTTTCATGATGATTATTGGATATCCAAGACATCATATCAATGTAATTGGATTAATTCTTGGAATCAATGGTATCATAATCCTCATTGGTACCATTCACAATCTTTTTATCCAAAATTTCCAAGATATCAACAGAATCCTTGGTTTGAATTTTCATATATGAACAATCATGCCAAAATTCATAATTTCCATGCTTATGAAAGGAAGAACACCGGTGTTTTCATTCCAAATCAGAATGTTAAAATGCCAAAAAGGGAAATCATTGCTAAAACAAAACAAAAAGAAAATACAACTCAAATATGGATCAGAAAAAATTTATTATTTTTGCTCAAACAAACTGATGGTCCCAACAATGTTTGGGTACCAAAATCTTTTCTTCTCTGATCTGATTTATGCAGGAAGGTCGTGCACCCAGCTCTAATGTGTGGTTTATTGATAGTGGGTGTTCATGACACATGACAGGAGACAGAACAAAATTTTCATTTCTGATTGAAAAGGAAGGAGGATCTGTCACATTTGGAGGTAAAAATAAAGGAAAAATCATTGGATTTGGATAGGTTGGTAAATCCTCCTCAAACTCAATTGAAAATGTTCTGTTAGTTGATGGTTTAGACTATAATCTTTTGAGTATAAGCCAATTGTGTGACAAAGGTCACAAGGGTATTTTTGAATCTTATTTCTGCAAAATAATTGATTCTTCAACTGAAAAATTAAAATTCTTTGGTAAAAGAGAAAATAATGTCTACATGATCAATCTTGATAAAAACTTTGCTGAAAATATTTGTTTGGTGGCAAATAAAAATGAAATTGCATGGACATGGCACAAAAGACTTGGCTATGCAAGTTTCAATATAATAAATAAACTCTTAAGGCTAAATTTGGTTAAAGGGCTTCTTGAATCTTTTCCAAATGTTGAAAATCAACTTTGTGGGATATGTACTCAAGGATAACAAATCAAAAAATCTTTTAAAATTTTCAATGATGTACTCACTTCTAAGCCACTAGAATTAGTTCATATGGACCTTTTTGGGACAACAAGAATTCTTAGTCTTAGTGGTAAAAGATATGAATTTGTCATCATTGATGATTTTACTAGATACACTTTGGTCATATTTCTATCCCAGAAAAGTGATACTTGTTTAGAATTCATGAATTTCTGCACCATTGCCTTAATGGGTTTTTCATATAAAATCAAATCCATTTTGACTGATCATGGGCAAGAATTTGAGAACAAAATATTTTCTGATTTATGTGTTGAACTGAACATTTTTCACAGATTCTCTTCTGCAAGAACTCCAGAATAAAATGGAGTTGTGGAAAGGAAGAATAGAACTCTGGTGAAAATGGGTAGATCTATGCTCTTCGAAAGTAAATTGCCCAAATCCTTTTGGGCTGAAGCTATGAACATAACAAATCACATCTTCAACAGAGCATTGGTCAGACCGAAATTCAGAAAAAAACCCCTATGAACTTTTGAAAAACAAAATGCCAACTCTGTCATATTTTAAAATCTTTGGTTGCAAGTGTTTTGTACATACAACAATAAAGAAAATCTTGATAAATTTGATGCCAAAAGTCATGAAGCCATTTTTCTTGGCTATTCAGAAATTTCTAGAGCTTATAGTGTTTACATTCTCAAGAATAAAACTGTGGAAGGATCCTCATATGTAGTTTTTGATGAAAACTCATATCAAACTGATGACTCTACATCTTGTAGGGTTCCTCAAAATAACGAAGAGGATGACTTCGTTGTCGAATCTTCACCAACTAATGAAGAGGATGAAGATCCATTTGAAAATTTGGAAAATTGTTCTAGAACTGAAAGTATCCAAAGAGGTAATTTCTGAAAATAGATTTTTAAGAGATCATCCAATTGAGAATGTAGTTGGTAATGGGCATGATAGAGTTAGAACTAGATCATATTTTCTAAATGCAATAAATGAAGACCCACTAGCACTAATTTCCCAAATTGAACCCAAGTCAATTGATGAAGCTCTAACTAGTGAGAATTGGATCAATGCAATGCATGATGAACTTCATCAATTTGACAGAAATCAAGTGTGGGAATTAGTATCTAGACCTAGTGACCAATCTGTTATTGGTACTAGATGGGTGTTCAGAAATAAATTGAATGAAAATGGACAGGTTGTTAGGAATAAAGCTAGACTAGTTGCCAAGGAGTATAATCAGGAGTTTGGAATTGATTTTGAATAATCATATGCCCCTGTAGCTAGAATAGAAGCTGTGAGAATATTAAAGTTCATCAAATGGATGTGAAGAGTGCTTTCTTAAATGGATACATCAAAGAAAATGTTTTTGTAGAACAACCTCTCGAATTTGAAAATTAAAAATATCCTGATCATGTTTTCAAACTCAATAAGGCTCTTTATGGTCATAAGCAAGTTCCAAGAGTCTGGTATGATAGTTTGAGCTCATTTTTATTGAATAAAGGTTACACAAGAGGTAATGTAGACCAAACCTTGTTTACAAGAATTGTCAATAATCAAATAATTGCTGCCCAAATCTATGTTGTTGACATAATTTTTGGGTCTACAAATAAAGAACTGTGTATTGAATTTGCTGATCACATGAAAACTGAATTTGAAATGAGTTTGATGGGGGACTTACAATTCTTTTTGAGATTGCAGGTAAATTAAACCAGTGAAGGGATTTATATAAGTCAAACAAAATATATGAAAGAACTTCTGAAAAGGTTTGACTTTCAACATCTTAAGCATTCAAGCACACCAATGGCAATAAATGTAAGACTAGAGGAAGATTCATTTAGTAAGTCAGTAGATCCAAGGACCTACAGAGGTTTGATTGGTTCTCTACTTTACCTCACCACCTCTAGACCAGATATTCAGTATAGTGTGTGTATGTGTGCTAGATTTCAAGCCAATCCTAAAGAAAGTCACATGTCAGCTGTTAAAAGGATTTTTAAATATCTTGTTGGAAGATGTGAACTTGGAATTTGGTATCCTGCTGGTTGCAAGTTAGATTTAATTGCTTACTGTGATGCTGATTATGCTGGTTATATGCTTGAAAGAAAAAGTACTAGTGACTTGTGTTTATATCTAGGTGGATGCTTAATTTCTTGGGGTTCCAAAACATTCAGTAGCTCTATCCACTGCAGAGGTTGAATATGTTGCGACTGGTTGTTGTGGCAGTCAAGTTCTTTGGGTGAAACATCAGCTTCTAGACTATAATCACAAATTGGGTTGTATTCCTATTTTGTGTGATAACACTAGTGCTATTAATTTGTCTAAAAACCCAATTCAGCATTCACGAACAAAGCATATTGAAATAAGGCACCATTTTCTAAGGGATGAGGTCGCCAAGAGATCTTTTGAACTTCACTTCATTGAAACTGAAAAACAAATTACAGATATTTTCACTAAGCCTCTTCTAGAAAACAAATTCTCATCTTTTAGAAGAGAGCTTGGTTTGTGAAAAATTTCACATTCTTCATATCTTCTATCTCTTTTTGCAAATAAAAGTCTTCCTGTTCTTGCAAATAAATTCCTCACTCTCACATTGCATTGGTATTCTTGGTATATCAAATGGTGATTTGAAGAAAGACAAGTCAGGCTTGTCTGGACACTTTCACTATGCGTGAGTATATGTCTCCACCAAATATCAAGAGTATTGTATGCAAATGTTGAGGGGGAGTTCTTATCCTTGAATAAAACATTCTGGCTCATTCTATTTACACTTCATTCCATTCCTATTTCTTCAACAATCTTCATGTTCGCCTTGTGAGGGGGAGATACATGAAAGGGGGAGTCATTGTCAAATTCCTTGACCTTACCTGTCTATCTTGAACCCCAAACTCATCAAAATTTTTGAGTCATTATGGTATTTTCTTATGAGAGAATTAAGACATTGAAACTAAACTCATTGTGCATTTAGTTTAATTTCAAAGATTCATTATCATTTCAAGGTTAAGCAATCTTAATACTGAATGACTTTAAAATGACTTGCAAAATACTTGTAGGCACATGACTGGATTTACTATTTAACATGTGCATGTTTAAGCTTCATTTTTACCACATGTTAAGAATATTTTTTCTAAATTCGTAGTCATAACTTTTCTGGTCAAAGCAAAGATATTCCTGCAAAACATCAAAAGAAAATGATCAACAATCTTGAAGGATACAAACAGATCAATGCAAAGTCTTGAACCACTGAGTGACCGGGCCATTTCACCTAAAAAGTGATTTGTTTCGCGTCAAAAAGTGGAAATCAAAATTTTCAACCCTGTATAAGATAATGAAAGTTAAACCACTAAGTAATTAGGAGGTCTTGCATTTGATCAATGTGATATCTTGCACTGAAAAGTGAGATTTAACTAATTTATTCATGTATTCTGTCCCAGTTAAAAAAAAAGAAAGAAAATCAAATTGACAGGATTGAAAAGCTTAAGACCTTAATAAACTTCATGTATACTGAGTTTAAACCTATTATTCTACATTGTGTTAAAATTAAAGCTCCTAACATTCTTGTTAAATACTTCTGCTCACTCATATAGGTCACTTTACTTCACATTTGCATCATTATTTTAACCACATTCAAATCATTATATCTTGCAATACCTTGTGATACCGATCAGTGACAACAGCTTTCTCGTCGGGGCTCGGCGATCTGATGACCCCGACGTTAAAGCTCTCGTCTGACCGATAGCTCTGAAATGAAAGGAAGTCCAGGCGGTAAGCAAGGCAGGCCTGACCAGCTCAGCGCCCATGATCTCCGCACGATCCCAGAATTCCAGGAGCATAGCATGACAACTTCCATCTGTAGCTGGCAATCAACAGCTACGATCCCCCGTGATCACGCCCTCTGCCCAGAAAAGCCTCCCTCCATCATAATAAGGGAACTCTCAAACAAAGCAACGACAGACTAATAAGACTCCACTATAAAAAGGAAGAAACACGGCCGGACGAAGGTACGCTACTCGTGGCATTAAAACTCTGGACCCCTTTTTCTCCTCTGTTCTGACTTGAGCATCGGAGTTCCTACCCATCGAGGCAACTCGGTGGTTCTTTCTTGCCGGTTGACGCCTAATCGGAGCAGCGCCGACGACAACACCCTGCCGCCACCTTTGGAGCCCACCTGGGACGACTCCGGCCGATCCCCCCCTTTGCTCATTCAGCAACATTTGGCGCCGTCTGTGGGAATTTGCTTCGAGCAAAAAGTCACTCCTCATGGCACCAAAGGCGAAGGCAGTCGTTCGCTCGTCCGGCGATGAAATACTTCTCGCCACTGTGATAGATGAGGTGGCTAGGGACAACTCAGGAGCAGGAGAACAAGATTCAACTACATCCTCACGCCTGGAACGCGTAGAGCAAATCTTGGCAAATGTTTAGCAAGTACTACTAAGGCTGGAGCAAGAGCGGCGGGCACCACCGGAGCATCGGCAGCCAGCCCCTCAGGCGGCAGATACTCGCCCCAATCAAGCCCCTCCCGCTGCGTCGGTCAGCCGCACCGACGATCAGCGCCCCCCTTCTGTTCCTTTAACGCAGGCACCCGTCCAGGTCGACGCCCCGCCACCTACCATCCCGGCGATGCAAGTAGAGCTCTTCGCAAGGACCGATGTCGTCACCGATCACTTCTCGACAGAATCCAACCCTGCGGTCGACCCTCGGTGGAAAGATGACCTCCAGGAAATGAACAGGAAAATCGAGGGGTTGCAGCGAGGAACACGCGTCCCTTCGGTGGCCACGCTCTTAGCTACCTCCCCCTTTGTCGAGGAAATCACGTCGGCAACCGTACCCGACAAATTGCAACTACGAAAATTCAGGCGATATAACGGGACGACGAACCCCGTCCATCACCTGGACCCCTTCCAAGGGCAGATGGAAATGGTAAATATCAATGATGCCCTAAAATGTCGTGCCTTTATGTCTACTCTGGATGATGCAGCTCTGCAGTGGTTCAAGTCGCTCCCCCCCCAGTCGGTAACTGACTTTGCCGACCTGGCGCAATGATTCCTGGATCACTTCTACAACACAGTGCAGCACTCCCTTTGCACCGACGATCTCTGGCTCATTGCGCAAAAAGAGGGAGAGATGTTCCGGGATTTTGCGAAAAGATTTCAGATGGAAATTATGAAGGTGGTGGACTTGGACCTGAGGACCGCGGTCAATATTCTAACGAGGGTGTGTTCGAATGCCCCGTTCGTAGCTTCCATCGCCAAAAAGCCACCGGTGAGCCTATCCGACCTGCTCTCCAGAATGCAGAAGTACGTGCGGCTGGAATCGACACTTGGAGCGGCAGGACGGCTCAGTCGTCCATCCGAGCATGGAGCTACGACTTCAGAACATAGTTCGAAGAAAGCAAAAAGAGAGGAATCCCGCGGCGAGAAGCGCCGAGATGCAGACCGACGAGAAGGGGACCGACGCGCAGAGGCAGACCGTCGCCCTGACGAATACTGACGCATCAGGGATCTTCTATGCTTCGGAAGATTGCCCTCCGAGATCCTCCAAGTCATCAAAAGGCTTCTAGAATTCAGACGGCCAGAGCCACTAACGAGACCGCCAACGGGCCGAGGAGTCAACCTGTATTGTGAGTACCACAAGGGGTTTGGACATCTCACTGACCAATGCAGGAGCTTAAAAATGGAGATCACCGAGATGCTCAAGATGGGTCTTATCGGCAAAGACATCATCGACGGACGTACGAAGGAGCGCACTCCCGAAGATGATCGAGAGGCGCACAAAGGCAAAGGGGCCGTCTTGGTCCTATCCGGAGGCCCGGCGGGTGGTGGTGATAGCGGAAGAAAGAGGAAGGCGTACGCTGTAGCCGCTGGTGGTACATCAAGCCAGCCCAACCTCAAAGAAGGAGGCGTCATCACATTCTCTTACGCGGACATCATCGGGGTCACCTTTCCCCACGACGACGCGTTGGTAATATAGGCCGACGTCGACGGATATAATGTACACCGTATCCTTGTTGAGAATGGAGCAGCCCCGGACATCTTATTTTATGACTGCTTTGTTAGAATGAATAATTTGAGCGCCGACCTCAAACCGGTCGCAACCCCCCTGTTTGGTTTTAACGGGACGCCCATCAACGCCGAAGGGTCGATAAAATTGAAAGTCACCCTGGGCACCCGACATCGTCATGTAACAGTTGAGGTTGACTTCCTTGTTGTGATGGTAAAGTTAGCGTACAACGCTATCTTTGGCCGGGGCCTGTTGGGAAAGTTAGGTGGCGTCCCATCGACTTATCATCAAAAAATAAAATTCCCAACCCTGGGAGGGATAGGCGAGGTCCTGGGAAACTAGACCGAGGCCAGACAGTGTTATGTCAATTCAATAAAAGCAAAAGCAATAGCTGATTCTGAGTACTTACCTTCTTCTGATGAAAATGTTTCAAGGCACGAACCAGCTGAACAAACCAAACTCATAACCGTCGCCAACGAGAACCTGGTGGTCGGTTGCGAACTTGGGGACCTAAATGAGGAAATCATCGACTTCCTTAGAAAGAACACCGATGTCTTCGCTTGGTCGGACGATGACCTCACCGGCATCGACCCTGACATCATCCAGCACCACTTGAACGTTAGCGCCGAGGCGAGGCTAATCTGTCAGAAGAAGAGGCCACTTTCAAGAGACCGACAAAAGGCTGTTGACGACAACCTCGTGAAATATCTACGCGCAGGGACTGTAAGAAACACGTTCTACCCCGAGTGGGTCGCTAACATCGTCCTCGTACGAAAAGCCAACGGGAAGTGGAGGATGTGCGTGGATTTCACCGACCTGAACAAGGCGTGCCCTAAGGACAGCTACCCCCTGCCTAGAATCGATCAACTCATCGACTCCACGGCAGGACATGAACTCCTCAGCTTCCTCGACGCCTACTAAGGGTATCATCAAATCAGGATGGCGCCCGACGATGAAGAGAAGACCTCATTCATCACGGAAAAAGGTTTATACTGCTTCACTCGCATGTCGTTTGGATTAAAAAATGCAGGGGCAACATACCAGCGACTCGTCAACACAATGTTCAAGGGACAGATCGGGAAGACGATGGAAATCTATATCGACGATATGCTGGTAAAAAGTCGACGCACCGAGGACCACGTCAAAGATCTAGCCGAGACATTCAAGGTGCTTAGGCAATTCGGGATGAAGCTCAACCCCGAGAAGTGCGTCTTCGGCGTACGCGCGGGAAAATTCCTAGGCTACCTCGTCTCCAACAGAGGAATCGACGTCAACCCCGACAAGATACAAGCTATCTTGAACATGACGCCACCGAGGATGATTAAAGAGGTACAACATCTCAATGGTCGTATCACTACTTTGAGTAGATTCATGTCCAGGTCAGCGGAGCGGTGCAAGCCCTTCTTCGAGGTACTACCTAAAGGACGGTTCGAATGGACCGAGGAGTGCCAGTAGGCTTTCAACGACCTGAAAACACACCTGACACATGTGCTGACACTGAGTAAGCCCATTACCGGAGAAGAACTGTTATTATACCTATCGGCAACAACCCACTCTATCAGCTCGGTGCTCGTACGAGATGAAAATGGCCACCACCTTCCAGTATACTACACCAGCAAAGCACTGCGCGGAGCCGAGCAGCGTTATACCGACCTCGAAAGGATCGTGTACGCACTCGTGATGGCAGCAAGAAGGCTACGTCCATATTTTCAAGCACACAAAATCGTTGTCCTTACCGACGTCCCAATCAAGCAGGTCCTCACCCGACCCGAGGTCTCGGGAAGGTTGGTGAAGCGGGCTATAGAGCTCAGTGAGTTCGACATCGACTACAAACCTCGGGTCGCGATAAAGGCACAGGCTCTGACGGACTTCATCTCCGAAGGAACGGCGAGGGGGATCGTGGAAGAAGAAGAAAAGGACAACAGTCGCTGGAAAGTTTTCGTCGACGGAGCATCAAATGCCCAAGGAAGCAGCGCAGGAGTAATTCCCCACCCCCCAGATGGGCTAACCCTAAGGTACGCTGTTCGTTTCGGTTTCGAAGCTTCTATTAACGTGGCCGAATACGAAGCTGTAATCTCAGGACTAAAAAGGGCGAAGTCCCTCGGAGCGGAAATAGTCTCCGTTTTCAGTGATTCTCAGCTGGTTGTAAGCCAAGTGGCGAACGAGTTTGAGGCAAAAGAGGCAAAGCTAGCCTCATACCGGACCGAGGTCAACCGATTGCTCGCTGAATTCGAGTCAGCCGAGGTAATAAAAATCCCGCGAGTAGAAAACTCGCAGGCTGACGCGCTGTCCAAGCTCGCTTCGTCATCAGAAGGACGATCTTCCATGCTTATCGAAGAGCTCATCGAGTCGTCCACGTCGGCTAAAGAGGTTATGTTCGCCATCATCCCGACGACATGGATGACTCCCTTGATAGAATTCATCAAAAGCGGCCTCCTCCCCGACGACAAATTGGAAGCCGATAAGACGAGGAGGCGGGCAGCTAGATTCTTCCTCGTCGGTGAAGATTTATACAGAAGAGGGTTTAGCTACCCGCATCTCTGATGCATCTCGGCCAGTCTGGCCGAGGAGATCATACGAGAAGTACACGAAGGAACTTGTGGAAGCCACGCGGGGGCGCGCTCCCTCGTTAGAAGGATCACGCGGCAAGGCTTTTGGTGGCCCACCATGTTGATAGACGCCGAGGGGTATGTCAAAAAATGTCACCGATGCCTACTCTTCGGTAAGTTTCACCGACAACCCCCAGCAGAACTCACCCAGCTCGTCTCACCCTGGCCTTTCGCTCAATGGGGTATGGACATCCTCGGCCCATTCCCGCCAGCCACCGGCCAAAGGAAATTCATTATTGTGGCTGTAGACTATTTCACTAAGTGGGTAGAAGCCAAATCACTGGCGAAAATCACTGACGCCAACGCCTGAGGTTTCGTTTGGAAGAATGTCATATGCAGGTTCGGCCTCCCCAAGACGATCGTCACCGACAACGGCAGGCAGTTCGACAACGCTCGCTTCCGCAGGAACTGCTCGGCCATGGGGATAGACCACCGGTTCTCCTCGGTGGCACACCCACAATCCAACGGGATCGCCAAGGTGACGAACCGAACAATTCTTGACGGAATAAAGTGAAGATTAGAACACCACAAGGGTCGGTGGGCTGAAGAACTCCTCCACGTCTTGTGGGCATACCGCACAACACCACGAGAAGCAACCCAAGAATCTCCTTACGCCCTCGCCTTCGGAGTAGAAGCCGTGACGCCAGTAGAGATGCTCGCCCCCTCGGGAAGAGTCATCGGCTTCAACCACGACCTGAACGAATCCTCGCTTCGATCCCGAGCATGAATTGATCGAAGAGAAATGAGGAAAGGCGTCGGCAAGAATGGAGGCATATTATAGAAGAGTGAAGAGAAGCTTTGACAGGAGCGTCAAAGAAAGAAGCTTCAGCGTCGGAAGCTTGGTGTTGAGAAAGCCTTCGATTTTGGACCCGAGGTCAGCCGACAGGAAACTGTCGGCCGCCTGGGAAGGACCCTACCGCTTAACGAAAAACCTCAGTCAAGGCGCCTATAGGCTCGAAATCCTTGAAGGATCTGCCATTCCGAGGACATGGAATGTAGAGCACCTGCGGAAATATTATGACAAACCAAGGTTGTGGGCAATCGTGTCGATCCGTTTAACGAGGTCGCTTCGGCACTCTAACTCTGAACGAGGTTGCTTCGGCACTCTAAATCACAGAACGAGGTCGCTTCGGCACTCTAACTCAGAACGAGGTCGCTTCGGCACTCTAACTCAGAACGAGGTCGCTTCGGCACTCTAACTCACAGAACGAGGTCGCTTCGGCACTCTAACTCGCAGATCGAGGTCGTTCCGGCACTCTCACAAAATGTGGCCGCCTCCTCACTCAAAAAAGCTGGGGTCGCCCCGACACTCACGTACGATTGTGCGCATACAATCGAGGACCTATGAATCGGTCATTTCGCTTACGTTCAAGACCATGAAAAACACCTCGAGCGTGGGTCAACAAAATGGTCGATATATCAAGTATATTACAAACCTTCGGCCACTACTTTCTCGACTGCCTCAACATATATTTCCTCGGCCGCCTTGGTCATGGCCTCGACACAACGGCGGCTGCCTCGTCCTTATCCTCCTTAGCCTCACGAGCAGCCGAGAGGTCAAGATGGGGAAAGAGCTCAGCAACACGGGCCAAGCAATCATTATAACCCTCTTGGAACAGCCCACAAATTTCCTCTGCTAACTCGTCGGAGGACCGATACTCCCGAACGGATGCCGCACGCTCGTCGGCCACACGCTGAGCCACCCTCTCCTGTGTTTTTTTGTGCGACGCAGCCTTGGCAGCCAACGCCTTCTTCTCGGACTCCAAAGACGCTCGCAGCTTGCCTTCTAGTTTCGCCGCTGCCTCCGCTTCGCTCCGACAAAGGGGCACCTCTGACGAAGCCTTCGCCTCGGCCTCGGCAATCCGTTTGTTAGCAGCCTCCCTCTTTACCTCTGCCCGATGCACGAAAGTGTCGAAAACCGACATCTGTGACAGCACCGAAGTGTAGTACTCGCTGACCAGCCTCTTCGGGGACTTCCCAAGAGCATCCGCCTTCAGCTCTGCGGGCACCGCACTCTGACCCCAGCTGACTGGGTCTAGCGGAATCTGGATGTGAGGCAGCTCAGAAGGCGCTGCCGACGAGGACGGCGTCGATGGCTGAAAGCGCTTCGCCGGCCTCTCTTCAACCGCCAGTTGCGAAATGGCGGCTCCAGAGCTTTCACCTGGTCCCGCCAAGGGTTCGAGCTTTTCAGTGGCGGGCTTCTCGGGACGCTTCTTGCCCCGACGGGCTCTCGCAATTTCGGCCAGAGAAGGGCCCGCACTCGCTCCGACTTGCCTTCTAAGCCTTCTAAGCTTCAGCAATCAGCTCGAGCAACTCGTCCGATGGTTCGATCAGGTTGGGTCTCCTTGCTCCCCTTAAATAGGTAAAGTCCAACAGCTCGGACTTGCTAAGCCGAGGTGGCCCGAACGCTTTGTTTCGGACATCTACCACGGACCACTCAGTCGGAAAAGGCCAGCCAGAAGGACAATATAGGAAGACAAAATTTCTCTTCCATCCATGGACCGACGACGGAAGACGATTGAGGATCTGACGATCGGTTCGGGCCGAGAAATAGTACCAGTCCCCAAAAGGTTTGACAACAAAGCAATAGAAGAAAAGACAAAGAGTAGGAGGCACACCGGCCGACACACATACGGCTAGAAAACCAATGACCGTCCGCCACGAGTTTGGTGTCAACTGGGAAGGAGCAGCGCCAAGCTCTAAAAGCAAAGCTACCGTAAAAGGATTGAAAGGGAAGCGCAGACCAGCGCGAACCGCCTCTGCGTATAGACAGACCCCTTTCTCTAGGACATGGTATGCCCGGAAGTGCTTGTTGGCAAAAAAGACGACGTCGGATGGAAGGGAGGGACTCAAACGTTTTCGGATCCACTTGAAAGTCGCGGAATCTGTCTGGCACCACCCGTCACCCGCATTATCGGCGGAGCGGCGATCCCCCGCAGTATGAGCAGAAGGAGCACGGACGACATAGCCCCCCGGCAGGACTCTTAGAAGAAAACCCTCCTCTACCGGACCGTAAACAAAGGTACCTGAATGCCGATCGTAGGCAGAGGGAGCATCACTATCTGTCCTAGAGGAAAACTCCTCGCGAGGTGAATGAGACGGCGAGGGACTCATCGCTTACCTCAAAGCAAAAGAAGCAAGGCTGAGCGAAAAAGACGACGTCGGGAAAACGCCGATGACGGAAGAATACGCCTCACTCGTCGAAAGTCGCCCCCAAGAAGAGAAGCTCGTAACCCTTTCTCTGCAACCGATTTCCCCTTTTTATAGGCCCAGCTACCTAAAGGTGATCGCACGATCCCAGGCGCACCAAAAAGAACGAACGGACGGAATCCCACCACGCGTCAGAAGATTAGCTAATACGAATCGATCACTCGGATCAGTAACAGTCGCTTCCATACAAGTAACGCCATCATTAATGTGGAAATCGAGGCAATCGCGCCGCGATCGACCTCTCAAATCCACCATTAGGGCGCACGATCCCCCATATGTTACGACAGGTACATTCCAAGGGCCAGCATCGGCAGAATGGACCTCAAATCACGCGTACTGCAGGCGTTGATTAGACCTCGTTGGGCTTATCATCGGGCCTAGTAGTCTCCCAGACAAAAACCCAGGGGGCCAATGATACCGATCAGTGACGACAGCTTTCTCGTCGGGGCTCGGCGATCTGACGACCCCGACGTTAAAGCTCTCGTCTGACCGATAGCTCCGGAATCAAAGGAAGTTCAGGCGGTAAGCAAGGCAGGCCTGACCAGCTCAGCGCCCATGATCTCCGCACGATCCCAGAATTCCGGGAGCATAGCATGACAACTTCCATCTGTAGCTGGCAATCACCAGCTACGATCCCCCGTGATCACGCCCTCTGCCCAGAAAAGCCTCCCTCCATCATAATAAGGGAACTCTCAAACAAGGCAACGACAGACTAACAAGACTCCACTATAAAAAGGAAGAAACACGGCCGGACGAAGGTATGCTACTCGTGGCATTAAAACTCTGGACCCCTTTTTCTCCTCTGTTCTGACTTGAGCATCGGAGTTCCTACCCATCGGGGCAACTCGGTGGTTCTTTCTTGCAGGTTGACGCCTTATCGAAGCAGCGCCGACGACAACACCCTACCGCCACCTTTGGAGCCCACCAGGGACGACTCCGGCCGATCCCCCCCTTTGCTCATTCAGCAACACCTTGAGTTGAGTGTGTCTTTGTGATTAAACTTTGTTGCACAATACCAAACACACATTCACTTCTCACATATGTCAATATCACTTTGCCTCATTTATTTTCATCATTTCTAACCATTCATTTCCTACATTTGATGTCTTGACGTCCTACAATCTTTGTTTCTCTCTCTTATCTATCTTTTTGATGTTGTCAAAAAGGCGGAGAAAGATCTTTAAAGGGGAGAATGTTTCTTACGGGAGAAAGTTGTTCAAAGGGTGAATATGGTCAAGGAGAGTTATTGCAGTCAAGGGAGTCAGGCTATTGGGAGATTGTGCATATATTTTGTCATCATCAAAAAGAGGGAGAATGTTGGGTTGAGTGTGTATTGGAATTTCCTAAAGTTGTATTTTAATGATGACCAATGAACATCACTCATACCTTGATTTTGATGATGACATATTGAACATGTTATACATTTTATACATATCACAACAATGCTTAAACAACATATTTTTGATGTTTAATATCTCACACTTTAATGATAATATCTTATATTAATGGTTTACACTTTATATTTTAAGGTTTACACAAATTTGTCACAGTGGTGTCGACACAGTTTGCCTGTGTGTCGACACTAGTTCACTGTCCCAGAAGCCTGTTCTGAAGTAGTAGCCAATGGTGTCCACAAAGTGCACCTGTGTGTCGACACTAGTTCACTGTCCTAGAAGCCTGTTCTGAAGTAATAGCCAGTGGTGTCGACACAGTCTGCCTGTGTGTCGACAACCTTCAACTGAAACTCAAAAACATGATTTTTTCTAGACACGTGGCTGCTTAGGAATCAAGGGATTTGACCTAGATTTTCATGCCCATGCACCCCAAGGCACCTTATGGACATATGGAGCTATAAATACCCATGATTCTTGTGCTCCAAAGAAAGGGAGAGCCCATACACTCCAGAAGAAGTTTTTGGCGGCAAAAAGGGGTTTTCCAGATCTGGCTCCATCTCCAGAAGCTGCAGGCCATCCTTTCAAGATGAGGGACGTGGGAATCAAGGGGAATCTCAGGAGAGAAGTTTGTTGTGCTAGGAAAGGGAGCAGATCCAACTGAAGAGGAGCAGTAGAAGAAGGATTTTTGGCATTTCAGATGCCATAAAAGCAGAGTATCTCCGATTGAGGAGAATCTCCATCGAATTCCATCAAGGCTCTTCGATTCAAGCATCTGCAAGACTTCTTCACCGAAGAACATCCAATTTATACCTCTTTCACCCAATTCTTGGAGTGTTCATCTTATTTCTTCTTGTGAGATTTGTACATGAAGTTCTGTACAGATATCTGAGTTTATTTAGTCTGTGAATCAGATCATTGCTAGAGGATCTGATTTCTTTCGTGTTTGATCTAGCTTTTGTATTGTGAGCTGTCGAGCTCTGGTTTGTGAGTCGTCGCACTCACTGTGTGGTTTGAGCCGTCGTGCTCAATTTGGAGTCGTCGTGCTTCGGTTGTTGTTTGAGCCGTCGTGCTTAGTTTTTGAGTCTTTGAACTCAAGGTTGTGTGTTGAGCCATCATGCTCAAGGGTGTTTGGAGTCATCTTGCTCCGGTGTGAGTTCTACTCTTTTGAGTAGTGGAGCCTCACTGTGTGAGGGGTGGATGTAGGAGTCACTAGTGTAATTTATGAACCACCTAAAAATCCTTTGTGCAATGGTTTGATCTGCTTGTCTCCGCTAGATGCTTGCATAGGATTTCGCTTTCACACTAAGTGATTAATTGCTTCACACATAATCTACACACATCCACACTTTAGATCAGTAAATTGTTTGTTTGAATTGATCTCTGATTCGAAGTAATTATGAATTGCTTAAGCTTCTGCAGTAATTGGTGTTAGATCAATTCAACCCCCCCTTCTAGATCTGATCCATCCACATGTTTGATCCTACACTGCTTAGCTCTAGCAACGACGTCGACGGAGCAGAGCACAGTGCCCAATGGTGCACAGGCACGCAAGTCCAAATACACACCCCAACAACAAGGGGACATCCAACAAGGACACACGCCAACAAGAAGGGGACATCCAACAAGGACACACCCCAACATCCAAGGCACAGCCAACAAGGCAAGGACACCTTCTACCGGTTCCATAGACCAGAACCCTGGATCGGTGAAGGCCACACCACACGTAGGCTCTCTCAGCCTTCGCGACACACCCACACGGACGCGCAGGCCGACGACGAACCCAAACGCAGCACGAGCAAACTAGCAACCATGCTCGAAGCACGCGCACCCATCAAGAGCAGCAACACACTCCTGCAGCACACACTCGGAACCTACTGGAAAGCTAGCCACCTATAACAAAGAGGTAAATGCTCACCTAATAGCACTCTACACGGACGGGCCAGTAGTGCACGAGTACCTTTCTTTAGGACAGGCATAGTTATTAACTCATTACAAATCTCGTTGGACCCCTGAGCTCTCTAATACCACTGTAACGACCCGACATCCCAGACCCCCCGCTAGGGACCCCCGAAGGTCATGCCGCCACCCACGGATCCGAAGACCCGGAAGGGTTAGAATTTAGTCCTGTGAGATAAGCAATGAATTCAAATAACTATAACAAGAAAGATTGTACATTAATAAAGAAATTAAGTACAACATATCCCAAATAAAAGTACAAGTACAGAAAGAAGGCGTAGTCCTTAAGGGGCATACCCCGAGGACTTGCAAAAAGGCCACTCTCAACTCATGCTACAAGAGCACTCACGCTCACAACTGACACTGCAGGCAATGCGCGGCGCAACAAACCGCCACCACGACCATCGACAACAAACTCCTGCCACAGCTAGTCCCTACTAGAAGAGAGTAGGGGGGTGAGCCTCGCCAACAATGCTCAGAAGGGATAACCAGTCCCCTACTAGCCAGAGAAGCAGGAACTCCAACAAGCGGAAGTAAAACTACCCTACAAAGCAGTAAAGCGGGAAACGCCTACCACAGAGTACTACAAAGCAGCAGAAACATAGTAACGCCTCGACCACAACCCGGGTCAGGCCAAACAGGACTCCTGTAAAACCAGCGGAGTCAAACACATTCGGAAGCAACTAGAGCAACGCCATGACCTGCAACCGGGGTCGGGCCAGAGCAACACAACGCGGAAGCAAACCCTCGGCGCACACCGACGAGACAATGGAACTGACAGAACATTGGAGCGACCAAGAGAGACCAAAGTCTCAAGACAAACACCAACATCCCAGACCTCCAAAAGGTCAGGAAGGAACAACCAGGTGTCACCACGATAGACACTGAGCAACCACGTGAGAAGCATCGTCTCACTACCGGCATGACCACCTCAGACCTCCACAAGGTCGAGGGCCCACAGATAGAACCACCCTGCACCTCGGGCACTCCACAAGGTCAGGGAACTACAAACTCCGGTGCCACCACAGCCGGCACCAAGGAATGGGTTACCAAAACAGTAGTCGAGTGTCGGTACTCGACACCCCGTGAGAACCCGCAGAACGGAAAACAAAAAACATGGCCCACGAGGCCAAACTAACCTAGCCCACAGAACTAGACACGGCTAGGCTACAACCCCCGTGCAAGCTAGGGCAACGAGAAACACTTGGAAACAACGTGAGAAACACCGCCACACATGTGCACACAAGCCACCGCCACAGGAAGCTAAGAGGAGGACACACAATCCACGCCTCCAGCTTGTCTGCTGCCGACTCCCGCCTACAACCTCCCCGGTAGAGTGAGGCTAGAGAGTCACAACAAGGAACAACACAACCACCACATCCTGTCCGAGCTGCGGCCCCACGCCTGACCTCCCTACGTGGCTCTGGAACCAACGCAGAGTGAGGCAGTGAGAAGGACTAGCTGGTCCGCACCGGGCCAGGTTCTGAACCACCTCGGAGACCCAGACCAGCTAAGAGAGATCTACAAACGGCTCACGCCGCTGCCCCACTGTTTTACCCTTCTGCTACAAGTCCGAGACTTGAGCACGCCTGTCGCCCGAAGCAACACCTTCTGACAAAGACGCGCGGGGCTGGGGGTCCCAGGTAACGATAACAACCTGCCTCGCGGACAAGCCCTCAAGTGTCAAGCACCGGGAGAAAGAGAACTGGTGTGGCAACCACCCCAGAAACAGAACAACCGGCTTGTAACTAAGACAAGCCCAGCTGGCACAGGCATGCATGGCACCCCTTCCGGGAACAGCCTCCAGAAGGGTCGTCGGCCAACATCGGCACACATGGCACGACACGAGAACCCGGAACACCACTCGATAGAATAGAAAAGAAGCAACCAGAATGCGACCACAGTGCGTCACCTTCTGAGCAAGAAGGCGATGGCCAACATGTCGCCAATAGGTCGTGACGAACAGGGTGCCGCCTTCTTATCTGAACGCGACGTATCGACTCGTCACGTTCAACATCAGAAGGGCGAACCCCAAAGCAAGCCAGCAGACTCACAACCAACAACCACCAAACCAGAAGATGACAAGGACACTATCGCTACCAAAAGGCAAAACGCGATAGGAATCCTGTCGCAACCAGAAAGCGACACACAGGGTGTCGCCTTCAGATTCAGAACACGACGTATCGAACCGTCACATTCTCCTCTGAAGGCAGGGCCTTTGGGGAAGAACCACCCCAAGTCCCACAGCCCAAAGGGCCACAAAGGCAATGCCCTAATAGGAAGACTGGCCTAATCCCAAGTTGGAGAGATCTCTCTCTAACCAACTTGGAGAGACCTAATCACAAAGACAAGGAGAACTCGACGGGGTCACTGTCGCGACCAAAACTCGACAGGAACTGCGTCGCCTTCTGACTGGTATTGCGACAGCCTTACTGTCGTGATCCCAGTCAGAAGTGCAAATCGGAAAGTGGGGCCATTCCATGGTCCCCCAAGCTACAATAAAGCCTCCAAACAATAGGGGGAGGGGAGCATACATGCAAGCAAAGTTAAGAGTCGCTCGAGGGGCACCAATGCCACCTCTCCTCGCCCACACACATGCACAAAGCTTAAACACGTGGAAGGAGCACCACCGACAAGCATCCGCCCGAGCAAACCACAAGAGCACCCCGAGCATGGGGCGGATCGTTCTAAAACAAGCTCCATCCTCTCCAACAAGTAAGAGAGTAAAGAAATCCCTATAGAGAACGATGAACCAAACCCAAATGGGCCTTCACGACACTCTGCCGCTCTGCCACGAGCTCGCTGGAGACTCCACCATGCCGAAGCCACCGGAGAGAGTAGGGGGAAGCCTCCCCTCCTCGTAGAGGACGAGGGAAGGTGAAGGGAAAAGCCAGAGAAGAAAGGAGGGTCACCTGGCTTAAGCCCTCAGAACTGAGGTTGTGGCAAGCATCCTGTCGCATCCTCAACCAGAACGTGACGCTTACATCGTCGCCTTCTCAAAAGTTCCGACAAGTCTCCTGCCACGCTGACAGCCTCCATACCACGTGTCACACCTGCAGGCAACTAAGGTGAACACGACAGCTGGCATGCCGCCTTCACACCTGTGCTGCGGACACGTGGCACACAAACCAACAGGCAACGGGAATGCGACACAAGGGCCGTTGCCTTCTCAACTAGAAGGCGACATAGAAGACATCGCGTTCAGAACGCAGCACCCCTGATCCGTTGCGATCCCAAGGACAGCACCAAGGAAGCCAAAACCCGAAATGTTACACTAGACGTCTAATCCAAGACATGAAACTAAAGCAGTCTATCCCCTTGGGTCACTTATCCCTCATCAGCAAAACACCAGCCACAACTGCACTGACAAGAATGCACTCACTATTTGTCCTTTCAGATAAATATACAATAACTTACGGAAGATACATTTTTTTCCATTCGAAACACAGATGGGAATTGAAACTGAGGAATGTTGGCATTGACTCATAAGATGGAATTTCACTGAACAATTTAGCTACAACATTAACCCTACTGCAGCAATAAATATGGAAAAATAAATAAAAGAGCAATGAGGCAAAGCGCCTCCCCCCCAAAAAAAAAAAAACACAAAACCTGTAGTAAAAAGTTCCATCACACATCCACTCAAAGTAGGAGCTAGAGAATCCAAGATGCAATGCAACAGTCCCCCCTCCAAACCCCTGAAACATTAGTGCCACTCATCCAAATAGACAAAGAACAAGAATAACCATCAAATGAAAAGCTTACAAAATGTACTCGAACCAAATGCTTCCTCTGCGCCTCCGTGGGGTCAGTCGTCAGCGGGGGGCTCTTCCAACTCCGGAGGAATGCAGACGGCTTCACATAGTCATGAGGGCAAACAGACGGTGGGTGGCGGTGGCGGCGGACAGGCAGAGGCGTAGACTCAGTGGCTACATAGCGGAGGGCGACGTGGGACCTGGCCTTTGTTGGAGAAGGCGCAGCAGTGCGGGTGACCCACTTGAGTGCACTCGCCATTGGCAGCTGGAGACGATCGCGATCGACACTCCAGCAGTCGAGGGAGGAAGACGAAGATGGGTGGAGGAGAGGGTGTGCTCTCTCTCTCTCTCTCATAGGTACCAGTGAAACGGGGGTGGGAGAAGGGAGGGATGGGGCCGTACACGAAAAAGGTGTGAATACACATGAAAAGGCAAGGGCAAAAGAGTATTTAAAAAAGTGTTAGATTGGGTTAACTCTACTCCACCACCAGAGGTGGGTTAGAGTAACCCAGTTTACATCTGTCCTAACCCAGTTTAACACGGGTTAAAATTTATTGCTTTCCAAAGCACTTTAGCCTAACCCTTTTCTAAAAGGGCCCCAAGTGTTTGGGATAGAAAATAAGAGAGAAGTCTCCACACTGAATGTGAAGAAGCTCACATGATCACAAGAGAGCCAGTTGTTCAAGCTTTGACTTCCTTCTCTCTTGCTTTTAGAAGTTCTTGGGTGGCATTTTGTATTCTTGATCTTCTCAGTCCACCCTCTTAGAGTCAGAAAGAGTTAGAGCTTTCAATCCTATTTGTAATCTCTTTATGATCTTCTGTGTTTGCTCATCCTTCTGAGCAGACACACTATGTTCATTTCTGTGTAAGAAACCAACATAGGGTGTGTTCCCTGTAGTGCCCCTCTATGAAGGGAAGATCTATTGTTGGAGGTGGTTGTAATACCCCTCTATGAAGGGAAGACTTGCATGGAAGCAAGTGCGGTGTAATACCTCTCTTGTTAGAGAAGGCCAAGTGTTCTTGGCAGTTAGTGGAAAATCCCAAAGGTCTTTTGGGGACTGGAGGTAGGATTCCTGATTGATAGGAGGTCTGAACTAGGATAAATATTTGTGCACTTTGTGTGATTGTTTCTGCCAAGCTTTTCACTTATTTCACACACACTACACTAAGTACTAATGATACTATCAAGTGATATGTATTTTCAGATAGTTTTTTTTAAGTGCAAGAAGATCTATTCACCCCCCTCTACGACATCTAAAGCTCCATCTCGATCCAACAGTTGCTAAGAAATCATTTGAGCTTAACTTTATTGAATCTAAAAGTAAATTGCAGACATTTTCAATAAACCTCTCTCAGAAAATAGATTTTCATTGTTAAGGAGAGAGCTTGGTTTGTGCAAATTTTCACATCCTTGATATCTTACATCTCCTTTTTGCAAATAAAAGCCTTCTTGTTCTTGCTAATAAAGTCCTACTTCTCACATTGCATTGGTATTTTTGGGATATCAAATAGTGATTTGAAGAAAAGCAAATGAGGCTTGTCTGGACACTTTCACTTTGCGTGAGTATATGTCTCCGACAAGTATTAAGAGCCTTCAATACAATTGTTCAGCGGGAGCCTTGTCATTCAATAAAACATTCTTGATGGATCTACTTTCACTTCATTCAATTCATCTTTCATCAATAATCTTCATATTCATCGTGTGAGGGGGAGTTACATGAAAGGGGGAGTCATTGTCAACTCTTCACTCAATTTCCTTGACACTATTTTTGTATCTTGAACCCCAACATCAGGATTTTTGAGTCCTTGTGATATTTTTATATGAGAGATTTAAGACATGCAAACTAAACTAATTGTGCAACTAGTTTAATTCCAAAGATTCAATCTAAACCCACAATTGTGCAATTTTTTATACTGAATGTCTTTAAAATGATTTGAAAAACACTTGTAGGTACATGAGTGGCCTTAATGTTTAACATGTGCATGTTTAAACTATAGACTCATTTATCTCTATGACTATATATTTTGGTGATAACATAACTTATCAGAATATTATAAATTTTAGAATATTTAATGTGTTCTACCTTAATATCATTTTGGTTAAGTCTGTCAATAGGTAACTCAAAGGAAATAAAGAATACTTCAATGATCACCATTGTAAGTATTTCACGAATTTCTTAGTCCACTAGAAGGTGTTCAAATTTCTTGCAATCCTTTTTTGTCATGTAATGTTTTTATTTATAAGTTCATGATTTACATCACTGACATCTTTTTCATAGTTTCAATCGAAGTCAAGCCCCATCATCCATAGCTTTAAACTTAATCATCTAAAGTCATGCATGTTTTGCTTATTGATCAGTCGAAGCTAACTTCGTCATATTTAAAGTTTACTTCATCATATCTGAGGTCTACTTTGTCATATCTGAAGTCTACTTCATCATATATGAAGCTTCACTTCGACATGCATGTTTTTGTCATGAACAATAGAAGTTCACTTCCTCATATACGAAGTTCTACTTCCTCATATCTGAGGCTTCAATTCGACCGACATCATTTTGATCTATTTTATCCAAAGTTTCACTTCGACTGATTCCGTTGTATTTTGGCCAGTCCAAGCATTCCATTTCAACCGACTACATTATATCTTGACCAGTCAAAGAAGCTAGTCGAACTTAAACATCCATTGCTTTGTGCTTAAACATCAATTGCATTCACATTGATTACCTTTAAACATTGATTGCATTCACATCAATTACCTTTCAACATCAATTGTCTCTTAACATCGATTGCCTTTCGACATTGATTGCCTTTAGACATTGATTGCCTTTAGATCGATTACCTTTGAACATCAATTGCCTTTGGACATTGATTGCCTTTAGACATTGATTGCCCTTAGATATCGATTGCCATTTTGATTAATCTTTGTTATGAACATATCTTGGTGCTTAATATTTTTAAACTATTTTTAAAGATGTGCATTTCATCTTTCCAACAATCAGTTATATATCATTCTTGCAAAAAGCTTTCAAGGATATCCTCTTATGTATGGTCTATCAACGGATATAGTTCTTATGCACATCATCTTTTATAGTTTACCATTTTCATGACACATCGTCTATAGCCTTAAATGGTCATAGAATGAGCTTATCCCCTTTGGTATATCTTTGTACAGTATGACTTATAACGTTGACTGATAGTGAGGATACCCATATGATCTATATGTATCTCAGCATTTATTGCTTGCAGGTTTCTGGTAGTCACACATGATTACAATGTTGGACATTCTACACAGAAGATATCCATATCTCTCTCTCTCTCTCTCTCTCTCTCTCTGTCTCTATCCAAACATTTATTGCTTGCAGGTTATCAATTGGTACACAGTCTTTTAATGTTAGACCTGTTGCGACTGCATGGAAATGAGCATCATGAAATGAGAGAACAGATATTTCAACGGTTACATCTGAAGAAAGTTGGAATGCTTATAAGAGGACGATGGTTGTGAAGAACAAAGATATAGAGACACAGAAGTGTACACATAGTGATCTTAACCACCATTGAGATTAGAAGAGCATCGTGCCCTCACTCCAAGCTCATCTACTTTGTGCTCTCCCTAAAACTTCACTTCGATTTTTCTTTTGAGAGCTTGTTGTTTCTGAGAGGGTAACATAATAGCTCCATTGTTTTCTCCCTCATTTCGTGCCTCAGATCAAGCAAGGCTTGTTGTATAAGCTTGGTTTAGGGGCCATCTCTTCAACTATTCATTCAAAGTGTTCCCCTTCTTGTGTGAAGAGAAGACCTACTATGGGTAGGTGTTTTGTTCCCCTTGTTCAAGGGAAGACTGACTATGGGTAGGTGTTTTGTTCCCCTTTTTGATAGGAAAACCTGTTGCTACAGGTGGTTGTACAGCCTCTTCGGATTTGAAGAGAAGACTAGCTTGCGTCTGGTGGTGTAATTGTTCATAAGGGGGACTGTACCCTTGGTTAGTGAAATCCCAAGAGTTTTCTTGGGGACTAGATGTAGGACTTCCATTTGGAAGGGCCAAACCAGGATAAAACTCTCTTGCATTGTGTGATTGCTTTTGTCTTCTTATCCACTACTTATTTACTCTAACACCTGTGTTTAGTGCTTCTATTTGATGTTATTTTTAACAGATAAATTTCAAGATTTACTTTAAGAAATCCATTCACCCCCCTCTTTGGGATTGCAACCTGATCAACATAAACTTCATCATGAACATAAGATAAGAATACTACCTCCACATTTATGGCCATGATTTTCCTGGTCATTGCAACTATATTCCTGCACAACATCAAAAGAAAAATGATCAACAATCTAGAAAGATACAAATAGAGCAATACAAATTCTTGTACCATTGAGTAACCAGACAATCTCACCTAAACAAGTGGTTTGTTTTGCATCAAAAGTAGAAAAAAAAATGTTCATATATGCGTAAGATAATGAAAGTTAAACCATTGAGTAACTAGGGGGTCTTGCATTTGGTAAATGTGATCTTTTCCACTGAAAAATGAGATTTAACCAATTTATTCTTGATTTTTTTTTATAGTAAAAATGAAAGGAATTCAAAGTAGTCAGGAACGAAAGCACAAGACCCAAATAAAGTTCATGAACAATGAGTTTAGACCTATTATTCTACATTGTGTTAAATATAAAGCTAATAACCTCCTATGATAAACACTTTTGCTAACTCATATAGAACACTCTGACTCACATTTACATCATTATTTTAACTACATTCAAATCATTATATCTTGCTATACGTTGTGTTGAGTGTCTTTGTGATTAAACTTTGTTGCACAATAGTAAAATATAATAATTTCTCTCATAAGTCAATATCATTTTGACTCACTCATTTTGATCACTCCTGAACATTCTTTCCCACAAATTCATTCATTGATTTCCTGTCATTTATACTTCACTTCAATCTTTTTCATGTTGTAAAAAAGTAGGAGAAAAAGAATGACCTTATGGGCTTATGGGGGAGAAAAAGAATGAGTATTTATTTTGTCATCATCAAAAAGGGAGAGAATGTTATGTTGAGTGTGTATTTAATATTTTGATGATGATTTTAATGTTGACTAAACAACATGTTTTTGATACTTCATATTTCATATTTTGATGATAATGACATGTTTTGATGGTTCGCACTCCATATATGCATATTTACACAACTTTGTCACACTTGCGTGGACGCAACTTGAAAATCAAGTCGATGAATATAGTCTGTCCAGTAAGCTTATAAAGAACAAAGTCACAGTTGTGTCGATGCAACCTGTCAATCAAGTCGACACACATATCCATCCTGTGAGATATATATGAAGTAAAACATACGAGGTCGACACAAGATGTTAATCAGGTCAACATACGTGTATAAGCGTCGACGCACCTCGAGTAAAAATTCAGAAATGAAAAGGGGTTGAACTACGAAGGATGTGACTTAACCTTCAAGATTATGGGAGAATCTTTTATTACCAAAATACCCTTTCTTCCACGTGGCAAAGAGGAAAAGGATCAGTGGACACGTGGCAACTTCATGTGTGCCCTAGTTTTCTATGCACATGTGTACCACATACAAGAAAGTGAACTGAGTTTATAAAAAGTCTCTTGTCTCATCTGAAGGAGGCATCCAACATAGAGGAGTAAGGCCAACGGTAGAGAAAGAAAAAGAGAGAGTGTTGGAAGAGCAACACTAGAGAAGAATGTCAGAAGAGCGAAGAGCAAAGCATAAGCTGCATAGTAAAGAAGAAGCAACAGATGAAGAAGGAATTGGAGGAAGCTAGAGCAAGAGTAGAAGCACGAAGTTCTGCATTTTTTAAGACATTCAAGAGAAGCGATTCACATCGGTATTAGTCTACAGTTTCAGATCTAAAACAGAGTACTACAAATTGAAGAAGATCTTCATTAAATCTTCTCGAGAGCCTTCAACCCAAACTTCCTATAGATCATCTTCAACGAGGAACATTCATCTCATCTCTCTATTCCTAAATACTATTGGAGTGTTCATCTTGATTCATTCTTTGAGTGTTTTGTAATCTATGCAAGTGTTCTGTGCAGATTCATATATGTGTGTACTTTTTTTTGGATAAAATAATTTGTGTTGTAATGACCCTCTTTATACCGGTATGATTATACCAATCCACGTCGGTGCAAAGAACACCATAATAGTGGGATACTGACCCAACACTAAACGATAGGTTGATATGTACATAAATAACAACGAAAATACAACTTAAATAAAATTTAATTCTCATTCCATTATCATCCACACATTCCACAGCCTATATAGCAATGAAAGAAATAATAATGTCCACATTATTAAAATTCCAAATGAATTACATTATCCATAACATTGTCCATATTAATGACATTATTACATACTATGAAATAAAGCAACTATTTAATAATCTCCACAAGCAGCCACTCCTCTCGCTCGGTGTCGCTCCTCGCTATGCTCTCTTCAAGTATGGGGACACATGTCTCACCTGTACGCTCAAGCAAGTATGAGTCATCTGAAAGATCCAGCAAGCAATCTAAAGAAGTCATTCTTAAACATATCACCCACATGCTAAACTATTAAACAATAAGGAAACACATGCTATCTTATAACAATAACCGAACTACATGGCACATGCTTTATAACAATTAACAATATACATTAACCACCTAAACATGCATTCTATATATGCTAATTATCATGATTCATATTGCAAATCACAATTCATATCAATCATATTCTTAACATAGTCAAATATCCATGAATGACTTATAGCATGCTTTGTACACATTATTCCAATATCATTCAAAGTTTCAAACTTTATTCAAATCATTTCACAATTATACAAAAATTGATCATGGAAACACTCCTAGCATTCTATCTAATCAATTTCTCATGTAATTATAACACTTTTTCACACATTGAGCTTCCTGTTTTAGTGTAAAATTATCATTTTCACATGACATTAACACATGGGTTAGATTAAACTATACAACATGATATCACAATTAACCTAAATCATACTAATACATGTATGACATGAATATATACACTTTTACCTTTATTTTCACATGCATTTACTCACTCATTCACATTCACTTACACATTCACATGTCACATCACTTGCGCTTACTACGTGCCACATTCACATGTCACTTTATACATAATTCACATTTTACACTTTTTACACTTAATTTTCCATGACACATAGTCCTAACCACCATCTATAGGGCACACATAACACATATTCGCCACCTAGGCAATGTAGTGACGAATCTAAGTACTGTGCAGACCAGGAGAAGCCCTCTCCACCCTAACCAATGGTACTTGTCCACCTCTAGGATTTCATCCTCATGCCCTTAAGATAACACATACACATTGAGCATTCCTGTAGGGACATTACTATTGTACGACTCTACAGACCTTTATGGTAGCAGTGTCAATATCGGCCAAATTTTACACATTATCAGCTTATCACACATTTCATTCATTTATCTACACATTTTAACTCATTTACATGCACTTTAACATAATTACAAATGTTTTAGTTACAGTACATGATGCTTTTGTTGCACATTGATAATTAGTTCATAACAACATCCTAATCATGCTGCTAAACACTGTTTTACACATGATTAAACTTAACATGCTCAACAATGTTAATTACCAATGTTAACACAATAACCGTACCTACTGTTATAAAAAAAGCATGAAACTTTTACCACAAACCTCACACAGTTCATATGTCACATACCTAAATTCTTAGAATTTTTGAAACAGTAATCAAATTTTAACAATTAAAGGAGATTTCAGGCATATCTATCAAGGAATTCATTAAACATGCTTCTCATTAATACAGTTGGTCCTACCAGTTCAGAAATCTGAAATCAGTCATCATACCATCATGGAAAAATTATGGAACCTTAATATACAATGGATCTAATTATTCAATAATTATCATTGTCAAAACATACTCATTATTCCATTATAGAAATTTTAATAAATAAAACTATTTACATGAATTTGACAGCACCGCATGACATGACCTAAAGACTGTACTTGACTACACATAATGTTCTCGGCATGCACAGACAACCATAAGTCTGAATTCCATCACATGGATATGAAAATCAAGGTTCTGAGAAAACATACAAACTTTGCGGCAAAGGGGTTGCCGCCAACTGGGGTTAACGACACACGATGTTGCCGCTAACACAAGAACTTGACGGCACACAAGTGGCCACCAACCTGCCGTCTGCAGAACTACAAACTGAGCGCACAAACACAGAAGAATTTGGGGTTCCAGGACACTAGATAAATTCCAGAAAAATCCTAGGACCTAAAGGACATGGGTGGGGACGAAATCCCTAGATCACTTTCCTACAAATAAATCTATGAAGACCTAATTTCGTTGGTGAAGCCCTCCTCAGCCAAGCCAAGGAGGTGCACAAAACTACTTCAGATCAGGTCCTTCTGCTGATGTAGATCGACCTCTGGAGTCGGGACGCTTCCTCAATGCATGGTGTATCTTCCAATCGATGCAGATTGCCAGAAGACTCCTGCAATCGATGGATCCAGCTCTCTAAAGATTAGGTTTTCACATAGAAATCTTAGCTTTTCTCTTAAGGCCAAAAGACCTAACCTCGCCCTAATCTGGGTGTTTTATAGTCTAAAGGGGTCGAGGTACGCATTAGGTTAAGTCCCCTACCATTAGAGCTAGGTTTCCTAAACAAGAACCGGAAGAAACACTGCCGTTTCCAAATTTGAAATCGTAGCAAAACTGGGAAATAAACGTCAATATTTGCTGCCGCTAACAGGGAGTCAGCGTCCATTGATCTGGACGTCAACTTCTCCTGGCCATGTAGTCAACAACACTTATGTTGTCGTCAACATGCAATCAACGTCAATGTTTGTTGACATTAATTGGCATTTTGTCCAGAACACAAAAATACATCAAAACAAATATACCAATCTATCATAAACAATCTAATGAGTACAGAAGACAACTAGATATCATATGCACAAAATGAAAAAATATATATATACATACGTACACAAGATAATTACATACAATATGCATAGAATAGATAAATACAATATGCATATTAATAATTTGATACTATATGCACATCATTATTTAAATGCAATATGCATAGGATTTAAATAGGTACAATATGTACAGAATTAGCTAAGTACTTATATTCATAGAAGCAAATATATATTTACATATACATTCATATGCACATGAGTAATTAAATAGTTATAATATGCACAAAATTTATTCACACACTATGTACATAAACAAGTAAATACCACATGCACAAAATATAATATATACACATGCATATAAGTAAATACTTATAATATGCACAAAAGTAAATATATTAAATGCACAAAATAAACAGTATTAAATGAACAAAATTTGACACTCTCACACTCTCCCCCCCCCCTTGAAAGGGATCTTCATCCTCGAAGATCGGATCGAGTACCTATGGTGATGTCGACGACATCTCAGGCTAACACATTCTCCTTGGCCGGTGTTTGTTGTCTTGCTACTGACTTCTTTATTGCTACTGCTGGAACACCTCGTGGAACGAACTTCTTCAAGCTCGGACACTCTTTGATCCGATGGTCTTTGCCACCGCACATGAGACATCTTCTCATCTTTTTCCAACACAAGACTCCGCCGTAACGCTTGCCGCAATGCAGACACTCGGGCTTCTCGCAAGTTGTAGAAACTACTGACTGGGGTGCTGACTTTGCTGTGTTGAGAGCCTCATCCAAAGTGCGGGGGTCGGACTCTAAAAGTCTAGCTCTCAATGATGGTTTGAGCCTCATCACGATTTTCATTACCTTGCGCCTCTGCCCATAATCCCTAGCTCGAGCACCACACTTACCATGGCTCGTCATAGCCTGCAAATCAATTAACTTAGTTGAAATCTAAGTTACTAAATCCTAACCATTTTCTCAACTATCTTTCATTCATCATTAGATATTTTCTACATATATGGACAATTTCTATAAAGACTTTGCAATGTTGTGAAGATGATGGTTTATCCACGTATAATCTCAACCTTGGTCTCTGATACCATCTCTGTAACGACCCTCTTTATACCGGTACGATTATACCAATCCACGTCCGTACAAAGAACGCCATCACAGTATGATATTGACCCAACACTAAACAATAGGTTGATATGCACATGAATAACAATGAAAATACAGCAGAAATAAAATTTACTTCCCATTCCATCATCATCCACACATTCCACAGCCTATATAGCAATGAAAGAAATAATAATGTCCACATTATTACAATTTCAAATGAATTACATTGTCCACAACATTGTCCATATGAATAACATTATTACATACTATGAAATAAAACAATTATTTAATAATCTCTACAAGCAGCTACTCCTCTCGCTCGGTGTCGCTCCTCGCTATGCTCTCTTCAAGTACGGGGACACCTACCTCACCTGTATGCCGAAGCAAGTATGAGTCTTCTAAAAGACCCAGCAAGCAATCTAAAGAAATCGTTCTTACATATATCACCCACATGCTAAACTATTAAACACATGCTATCTTATAACAATAACCGAACTACATGGCACATGCTTTATAACAATTAACAATATACATAAACCACCTTAACATGCTTTCTATATATGCTAAATAACATGATTCATATTGCAAATCACAATCATATCAATCATATTCTTAACATAGTCAAATATCCATGAATGACTTATAGCATCCTTTCTACACATTATTCCAACATCATTCAAAGTTTCAAACTTTATTCAAATCATTTCACAATTATACGAAAATTGATCATGGAAATATGTACAAGGTACGTAACACTCCTAGCATGCTATATAATCAATTTCTCACGCATTTATAACACTTTTTCACACATTTAGCTTGTTGTTTAATGTAAAATTATCATATTCACATGACATTAACAGATGGGTTAGATTAAAGTATACAACATGACAATTAACCTAAATCCTACTAATACATGTATGACATGAATATAAACACTTTTACCTTTGTTTTCACATGCATTTACTCTCTCATTCACATTCACTTTTGTTCTGTCCCTGGTTTTGATGATGCCATATTAAAATATAAAATGAGAAGAAAGTTGACAAGTGTCAATTATTTCATAGGTACAACTCAACTAGATCAAAGAAGACTGAGAATCTATCAGACAGTGTCGACACTACCAGGGACTTAGGTCGACACTAGTGGACTGGATGGCGCTGTGAAGACTTCAACTGTGTCGACACACTGCAGTGATAAGGTCGACACTAAGCAGGGGCAGAGCCTACATCGAAGAAAGATAAATCCAGAGTTGACACTCTGTAATTTGAAGGTCAACACTTAGCATACGATTTCATCATTCAAGCAATTGGCTTCAGCAGTGGAAGAGTGTGTGTCGACACTAGAACCTGACAGTGTCAACACTCGAATACTTAGAATGTCTCCAGGATGATCAAGTCATCAAAGAGGCACGTGTTCGAAGGCTAACTAACTGAGATATTCTCTGTACATGTCAGCAGCTCTAGAAGACTCCTATTCTTGGCGGCAAAAAGATTCCTCCATTTTTGGGGGCGAATTTTCTGAGGGGCCCACGACACGGAATCCCGTGCATTCAAGAAAAAGGGTAAAGAGGTTCCAGTTCGACATTACAAAAAGTGATCGCACACTACTGTGAAAAGAGAGGTGCGGAGTAGAGCGAAAAGGAGACCTCAGATGTTTTGAAGCAGCGATCCGTGCAAATTGGAAAGTGGGCTGTGATTAGGCGAAATCAATGACGATTCAAGCAAGATCAAGAGCTTAGAGGAGTGGATGCTGAGTTCTCAATTACAGAGGATCGGACGTTTCCTTTCTACCTAATTTCTGAAATCAAACGGTAGTAGAATTCTAAATAGGTTCTTCGAACAAGGAGTTGATTTTATAATCTAAGAAGAATCTTTTGAATTCAAATCCGGATCAGCAATTTTGATGAAATCACCATTTTCTTTAGCAATTTTCATTTTTCTCATTTTGGATCTTCTTTTGTTCATTTGAATTGTTTGCTATCTGCTTCTTGGTGGAGCAGATTAAATGGATCATTCACAAGCTGTGATTGGATCAATTTAGGTGAAGCTATGAATCAACGGATTTGTTAAGCTGTGTATCAGCAGGGTTCTCAAGCTGTAAGTCAGCGGTTGTGCAGAAGCTTTGAATCAGTGATTCATTTGGATATATTGTCAGGGTGTTCGATAGTGGTACCTCACTGGTTTGGTGAGGGGTGGATGTGGGTCTCCTCATTGGAGCCGAACCACCTTAAAATTTTCCTGCTCTTATGTGGTTTGTAATTTCGTGATTTGTGCTTTTGTGCATCCATCCTTTAGAAATGCGAAATCAGATTTCATAATCCTAAATTGAGTATAAATTTCTGAGGATTCTCTATTCACCCCCCTCTAGATAATCCTTCTACACGCACAACACGTGGTATCAGAGCCTGGTTCTCCAATTTAATTGGTTTCACGACTAGGAGTTGATTGTGTATTATGGAATCTAGAGGTTACATTGGTGAGGGTCATTCTGTGAACATACCACCTTACTTTGATGGTACTAACTATGCTTATTGTAAAACTCGTATGCAGGTGTTCTTACGAGCTCAAGACCATCAAATATGGAGAGTGGTGAACAATGGACCTTGTGAGCTATCCGAGGATGAAGAGAAATGGACTCTGGAAGAGATCAAAAATTCAAATGCAAATTGGAGTGCAATGAATATTATGCAGTGCTCACTGCATCCCACCGAATTTTCAAGAGTTTCATCATGCTCAAGTGCCAAAGAGATCTGGGATCACCTCATGGTAATATATGAGGGCACATCTGAGGTAAAGGAAACTAAGGCTAATATGTTAGTTTCTGAATATGAAGCTTTTTCAGATGAAGCATGATGAAACTATTTCTGAGTTGTATGGTAGATTGACATTGCTAACTAATGGGCTGAAGAATCTAGGCAAAGTTTATTCTGACAAAGAACTAGTGAGAAAAATTCTTAGATCTTTAACACCCATTTGGCATACTAAAGCAACCGTTATTGAAGAATCTAGAAATTTGTCCACAACTACTGTTGACGAGTTAATAGGTTCTTTAATGACATATGAATTGGGCCTAAAAAGATCTGAGGATGATCTACGGAAGAAGAAACCTCTTGCTCTTAAGGAAAGTCCTAACACCAAGGAGGTTACTGAAGATAGTGAATCAACAACTTCCGAAGATGAGTCAGGTGAGTTTGCCTTCATAACTAGACAGTTCAGAAAATTTTTGAGAAAAGGAAGTAAGAGTTTTCTAAAAAATAAACCTTACAAGAACAACTTTTCTAAGTCCAAGCCAAATACTAACAAAAAGACTGACAAAATTGTTTGCTACAATTGCATGAAGCCAGGACATGTTAAGTCTGAATGTCCTGAGGTTCAAAAGAAGCGTCAGCCTACATGGAACAACAACAAGCAAAAGGCTATGGTTTGTACCTGGAGTGAAGAAGAGGAAGATGAAGAAGAGGGAAGTTCAGATGCTGAGGACACTAATTCAAAGATCTGTTTGATGGCCATAGAGACTGAAGAAGAAGAGGAAGAGGTAAGTTCCTTATTCAAGGATTTCAGTTTGGAAGATTGGGAGCATGTCTACTTTGAATTGATGGATCAGTATGATGTTCTTAAAAAGGAAAACAAAATGTTAAAAAAGAAACTGAAACATTCTTCTCACAATGTGACAACAGAAGAAAATGAAAAAGAGTGTTTACAAGAGATCAATGCTCTGAGAGAAGTAGTCAGTGGACTAAAAAATTCGAACATTGAAATTCTTAATGAAATATCACTTGTATCAGAAAATAATGTGGCCTTACAAAGTGCTAACACAGAGCTACAAAAGGAAATTGTAAGTCTGTAAGATGAAGTAAACAATAAACAGGAGGCTCTTGAAACTCTTGTAAATGGGAAGAATAATCTTGAAATTCTTCTAGGCACAAGGGTAAATCATAAAAAGGAAGGATTAGGTTTTAATCCCACAAAGAAGAAGGAAGTAGGGCTGAAAGCAATAACATTCTTTTCCTCAAAAACATCTGAAGCTTCTACTTCTACATGACAGAAAATTATAAAAATTGCTTAGGATATCAAACAGGATGGAAAAGCCAAGCTAGTCAATGATCAAAGAACAACTGAAAGAAAGCCAACAAAAGGTAGAAATGAACAAGTTTTTCAAAGGAATAAAAATCTGGAATCACCCGGTTGGCAAGGTCAACACTATCATACAAAAAATCACAAAATTTGCCAAACTAGACTAACAACAGATCAACAACATTCCAAAATTGGTCTCCCACCAAATGGACACACCAGCCACCAAGATCAACTTATGCCCATGTTCAAAAATGGTCAAAAAGCAATTTCTAAGGTCGACACTATCCCTTTAGAGTGTCGACACATGTCTATGATTCAGTTAGAAGTAATAAAACACAATATCTTGGTAAGCTATGGAATCAAACCAAATTCAGACCTTACACTGAACAAATAAAGAAAAGGTTTAATGAAAATTTTGTAAGAAGAAACGGCTCAAAACATCATGAATGACAGAAAAACATCAGAAATGAAGAAAACATGAAAGTGAACAAACATATCTGGATTCCGAAAGACCTGCTCTCTCATATTCTAAATTTTGATGGGATTGTGGGACCCAAATGTACTTGGGTTCCAAACAATCTTCTTTGAGGGTGTGTTTGCACGTATGTCTTGCAGCCAAGAAGAACTTATGGTACTTACATAGTGGCTGTTCAAGACATATGACAGGGGATAAGGACAAATTCTATCAATTATCTGAAAAGAAGGTTGGTCATGTCACTTTCGGAGGCAACAACAAAGGTAAAATCATTGGCTCAGGTAAGGTTGGTAGGAATCTCACAAATTCAATTGATGGAGTTCTTCTAGTGGATGGGTTGGAGTATAATCTCCTGAGCATAAGTCAATTGTGTGACAAAGGTCACACGGTAATGTTCGATTCTCAGAGTTGTACTATTTTTGAACCTGACTCTGATGTTGTTAAATTTTCTGGAAAAAGATCAAATAATGTGTACATGGTAGATCTTGATGATTCCGAGAACACAAATTTGTGTTTAACAACAAATAAAGTTAACTTGGCATGCTTATGTCATCGTAGACTAGGACATGCTAGCTACCATGTGCTTCATAAACTTGCGAAATTCAACATGGTTAAAGGGTTGCCTGATATATCTTTTAAACAAAATTTCAGGTTGTGTGAAGCATGTTCTCAAGGAAAGCAAACCAGAAAAACCTTCAAAAGTAGATTGGAAAGTCAATCTACCAAACCATTCGAGCTTATTCATATGGACTTATTTGGTCCCACAAGAACAAACAGTCTGAATGGAAAAAGGTTTGGATATGTTTTGGTTGATGATTTTTTGAGATTTACTTGGGTTTACTTTCTCGCTCACAAAAATGATGCTTTCATTGAATTTCATGAGTTTTATAAGAAGATTTCACAAGAAGGGAAATTCAAAATTAATTCAATCATGTCAGATCATGGTGGTGAGTTTGAAAATGGTAACTTTGAGGAATTTTGCAAAGAAGAAGGAGTCTTCCACAAGTTTTTGTCACCAAAAACTCCTGAACAAAATGGAGTTGTGGATAGAAGAAACAGAACTCTTGTAGAGATGGCAAGAACCATGCTAATTGAGAGTGGACTGCCAAGGAAGTTTTGGGCTGAAGCTATAAATACATCCTGTTAGATAATAAACTGTGCAATGGTAAGACCTTCATGCAAAAAGACTCCTTATGAAATTCTGAAAGGTAAGAAACCCTCAATTTCACATTTCAGAGTTTTTGGAACAAAATGTTTCTTTCTAATAAACAACAAACATGACCTGGATAAATTTGAAGCAAAAAGTGATTTAGGAATATTTTTGGGTTATTCTGATCATTCAAGAGCCTATAGAATATTCAATGTAAAAGATCAAATTGTTGAGGAATCACCTCATATCACATTTGATGAATCTAATGTTGATTCTTGTAGGGAAAGACATGATGTAGAATTTCTAGAAGGAGAAGGCTCTAGAGAAAAGGAAGAGGAAGAAAAAGCAACCAGAAGGGACTCAGATCACAGTGATTCACATAAACCAGAAAGTGAGTATAAAGGAAAACATGAAATGAATGTAAGAATGCTCAGGGACCATCCAAAGGAAAGCATAATTGGTAATCTGGTCGATCCTCCAAGGACAAGGTCCCACTTTAAAACAGTTTCTGAAGTTGATCAACTTGCCTTCGTGTCTCAAATTGAACCTAAGAATGTAGATGATGCTCTGAAAGATACTCATTGGATTAATGCAATGCATGAGGAGTTAAATCAATTTGAGAAAAATAAAGTATGGCATTTAGTTCCAAGGCCTTCATCACAAAGTGTCATTAGAACTAAATGGGTCTTTAGGAATAAAATTTGTGAAGGTAGGGAAGTAATAAGAAATAAAGCTAGGCTTGTAGCAAAAGGTTACAATCAGGAGTTTGACATAGATTTTGAAGAGTCTTTTGCTCCTGTAGCTAGGATTGAAGCCATCCGAATTTTGCTTGCATTTGAATGTGCTCATGGCATTAAATTACAACAAATGGATGTTAAAATTGCATTTTTGAAAGGTTTAATTAAGGAAGAATTTTTTTTCAACAACCTCCTGGTTTTGAATGAACTAACTTTCCTGACCATGTGTATAAACTTGACAACGCTTTATATGGACTGAAGCAAGCTCCCCGAGCATGGTATGACCGGTTGAGTTCTTTTCTTACTGTTAAAGGGTCCTCAAAAGGTAAGGTTGATCAAACACTTTTTACAAAGATTCGAGATAATGATATCTTCTTAGCCTAAATTTATGTCGACGACATTATCTTTGGATGAACAAAGCCATCCTTATGCAAGGAAATTTCATAATTAATGACAAATGAATTTGAAATGAGTTTATTGGCAGAGCTAAAATTTTTTCTTGGATTGCAGGTTGTTCAATCAAGAGAGAGAATTTTCATAAATCAATCCAAATACATTCAAGAATTGCTGAAAATGTACAACATGGAGAACACAAAATCTATGGCAACTCCTATGAGCACCACTATGAGTCTTGATGCAAATCTGAAAGGTAAATAGGTTGATTCAAAAGTATATAGAGGTATGATTGGTTCCTTACTCTACCTGACTGCATCCAGACCTGATATTCAATTCTCAGTGTGCATGTGTGCTAGATTTCAAGGTTGTCCTAAAGAATCTCATTTAAGTGCAGTAAAAAGAATTTTCAGATATCTTGCTGGAACTCAAGAATTAGGACTGTGGTATCCTGCATTCAATGAGTTTAGCTTGGTTTCTTATTCTGATGCAGACTTTGCTAGTTGTAAACTAGATAGAAAGAGCACTAGTAGCTATTGCCAATTCTTGGGAGGATGTTTAGTTTCTTGGGCTTCCAAGAAACAACACTCGGTTGCTCTCTCTACTGCAGAAGCAGAGTATGTTTCTGCAAGGAGTTGTGGCACTCAAGTGTTGTGGATTAAATATCAACTCCAAGACTACCAAGTAGATTTTGGATGTGTCCCAATATTGTGTGATAACACAAGTGCCATTTTTCTAGCAAGGAACCCAATTCAGCATTCTAGAACTAAGCATATAGAAATCAGCCATCATTTCCTAAGGGATGAAGTGAGTAGAAACTCATTTGAGCTGCATTTTGTGGAAACTTCAAAACAAATTGCTGACATTTTTACAAAACCCTTATGCTATGAAAGATTTTCTTGTCTAAGAAGAGAACTTGGGCTGCGCTTGTTTAATTCTTGAATGAATCTGTTGAATTCACTGTGATGTTGTGATTAAAAGTCTGTGTTGAAATCTGCTTTGTTAAATATCTCCTGAAAGAAAGATGAGATTTTGTTGAGAGTCCTTGGCTATTGGATCAAATTACAAGTAACAATGGTTGAAAAGCAATAAGGTGATGTTCAGTTGGTATAGTGAAATTTTCATTGTGATCAAGTGTTACCTTGACTGCCTAAGGTCGACATTCTTGATAATAGTGTCGACACAATCCTCCTTACATCAGACCTCTTGTCATTCTTGAAAATTCATACATCCTTAATTCCTTTGATATCTATAATGAGTCATCCATCAAATAAAATTCATGTTCTTAGTCTTCACATTGGTCTATCTATAAAATGGTGAATTGAGGAAGGACAGGTTAAGCCTGTCTAGATTCCTTCACTATCCGTGAGTATGTGTCTCCGCCAAGTACCAAAGGCTTATGTGCATCCACTGAGGGGGAGTTCAATTTCAGTTATCCTCCATCCTTAATTCAAGATGTTTTTGGAAAGGAGATAATTTCATTATGAAATACTGATTTTCTGGGTATGTTTTCAGAGGGAGATAATTTATGTTACTCATTCGTCAAAACTTCATTATCTCAAATTTCGAGATTATGGTTTAAGAGTTCTAAATTTCTTATTAACTATTTAAAATTCTTGAAAATTTTATCTTGGTTAATCTAATAGCGGAGAGAAAAAATTCCTTAATGAGAAGTCATTAATAATGATAAACCTTGAAAATTCATGTAACTTGATCTCTTGATTAGATTTTTCAAAGCTCCTGAAATATTTTGATTTGATTAATTATCCTGATCCACAAAAGGTTGAGTGTCAGTGTATCGACTTTCAAATGGCAGAACAATTTCTATGCTCTGAGAAACTGCAAATGTTTGATAAAATTAGAATATCATTATATGTCATGATGAGCTAGATATTTCTGTTCAGGAATCTAAGATGATCATGATGAAGTCTGAGTAATTGGGGATTTTGGGGTTTGATAGACATGTATCCTCACATGAAAAGATGAATTTAGTTCATTTCCTGAAGCAAAAGGATTTCCTAAATAAGTAATTAGGGACTCTGGTGTGTACAAAACATAGGTTCTTGCATGAAAACAAAGGAAAATCAGATTGTTTATTTGTACTGTCATTTTTTTTTTAAATGAATAGAATGATTAAAAAAAAAAGGAAAAAGGGGGTTTCATCTAGTCAACATATTTTGGTATACTTGAAAAATCTTCCAGTGTCATCTTGATTCATGTCATGAGTAACTGGTTTAACTTTGTTGTGACTTTGTCATCTAAAATATTTTTCTCCAATATGTTACTCTCAATCATGAGTTTTTCAGTTGTTTTATTAATGGTTAATTCAAAATTTTAATTTTTAAACCATTAATCTGGACAAAGTGAGAAAGGGTAAGATAAATGAGTAATTGTAATTAACTTCTCCAGGATCTTCAAAAATTCAGTGATTCATTGTGAAATGACAACCTTTCAATTTACTCGACATCTGAACCCTCACAGTTATTCGCAGTGTTGACACTATTCATCATAGAGTCAACACTATAACTTTTTCTTTGTTATGAAACATGATAACTTTTGTTGTTCTGCATGAGCACTGGTCTCATCAAAAAGGGTCAATGTTTTCTCTCACGTCTCTTCGTATGTTAAAACTCCAAAAAGTTGGTTTTCGAAAAGCCATCTTTCTTCCCTCTTCATTTCTAGAAAAAACCCTTTTTTTCTCCCAGAACTGTGCCCTTGTGAATTCTCCAAACTGACACTTTGTTCTATCAATCATGGCTTCAAAGGATCAACCTAGTCGTGGTGGAAAGAGGAAGCTTGCTGAAGGTTCAGATTCTGAGAGGCATTCCAAGGCACCAAAAGGGATTGTGTTTCGAGAAAGGCCTACTGCTCCTACCTTTTCAAGTCGAAGGTTTTCTCATCCTCGAACAGCCAAAGAAAAGAACTTTGCCAAAGGTAAGAAGAAGTCAGAATTTGTTGATTTGGGTAGTTCGGAGGATGATTCTTCCAGCCAACAAGAGCCTCAGGCTCTTCGTGATGAAAGCCCTAAATACCAGAAAATGGGTAATGGCTCTGATCATGATCATGAGCGGAAGGTGATGTCATCTCCTTCACAGACATCTTCAGGATATTCAGAAGAAACAGATGATGTCAATTATGATCAACTGTTAGTTGCGTAAAGTGAAGAAGCAGTTCGTACATAAATTGCTGTAGAAAGAGAGTATGGAGAAGAAGATGATGTCAGAGGCTCTGAAGAACAGTTTTCAGAATAGGAAGACAAATCAGACGAAGAAGAAATTGATTCTGATGGTGAAGAAGCTATCCATACACCCTCAAAGGCAAAAAGAATAATGATCGGCAATAAACCAATTTTACATCCAAGGATTATCAACATCAATGATGAAGGTATGGCTGCATTGGTGCCAGAACATTTAGAAATGTTGGAATTTCAGGGTTGGTCTGAGTTTGTGAGTATGCATAGGTCATACTACCCTCTGTTAGTGAAAGAGCTTTTCAGAAACATGATAAGTAAGAAGCAGTGTCTTGTGTCTAATGTACGAGGGGTCCACATTGAACTCACAATTGCTAATGTGAGTCAATTGTTCAGAATGCTAAATGAGGGTGTCATTCCTCAAAACTTTGATGTTAATGCTCATGAAGCTTTCACAGTCCTGACTGGTTTACCACATGATGTACAAGATGTGAATTAGGGAAAGGTATCAAATCTTAATGCCAATAGATTTCCACCTGTTCATAGACTACTACACCATTGGTGCACAACAATTCTAACTCCTCAAGGAGGAGGACGTCAGAGAGTTACAAGTCTGCAGAGGAATCTCATGTTTTGCTTCATCAAGAAGGTGATGATCAACCTGGCAACTATCTTCTATCAATTAGTTCAGGAAGCAACAATACCAAAGTTGAGGAGAAGTTTGCTATATGCCACACATCTAACTTCCATACTTCAATTGCTAAGAGTCTCAGTTGCTGGATCAAAGGTACAAAACCTCACCAGATTTCACATCTATGATTTGGATCATATTGTGAAGTTTATGAAGCTTGACTGGGGTCAACAAGAGGTTGACGATGTTGATGTAGCACAGAATCAGGAAGATGTTGCTGTGGAGGTTCATGAAGATTAGACATATGTTGCTCCCGAAGAGGTTTTACCAGAACAATTTATATCTTCTCCTCCATCAATTCCTGTTGTTGATAGTTTTGTTGGATCCGAAATTCCACACCATTCTTCTCCTCAAATTCATCAATCTCATTTTTCTCCATCTATGCAAAATTTACCATCATCATCCACAGCATCAGATTCGATTCCACCAGCTATTCTCACATTTCTAGAAAAGCAGTTTGCGTCAGTTCATAATTCTCTTGACTCACTAAATACCAAATTGGCAGAGCAAGCTTCACAATTTGATACTCCTTTAGAATTCATTGAGAACTATCTTCAAACGAATATCAATAGCCAAGAACAAAGTTACAGATTCACAAAGGTCAAGTCTGATCAGCTTGTTCAAACAATCGAATATGTGTTTGATAAAGCTGCCTTTACACAAGACAAACTTTTTTACAAGATTGAGAATATTGCTCAAGAGCTATAGCAGAATGCAGACAGTTTTAATGCTATTCCTGGTCTGGCTACTTCACTCAGGCTAATTCTTCATCGCATGAATTTCTTGAGGGTCAACAATGAGGATATTTCTAAAGATCTTCAACTGATGAGAGATGAGTTCAACAAAGTTTGGCGAATGCATGATATCAATGAATCTGATAAAAGCAATCAGGCTACCTCTTCTGCAGTTGCCCCAACCATGCCCCATGGTGTAGACATTGTGCCAGTAGTTATTGAGGCTCAGATTGAAAAGTTAACAGACTTTGTCAATGTCAAATTAAATGTAGTCCAAATCTATCTTAATGAGTACTATGAAGACTTGAACTATCGTCTTTATAGGATTGAGGACAGACTATATCCTAGACATCCGCCACCTCCCTGATTTGCTTATCTTTTTGGTTATGTCGAAGGGGGAGAGGACTCTTGGATGTTGATCTTCATGTTGTTCATGTTGAATTTTTTTTTTTGGGTTGTAAAATCTCTGCTACATAAATATGAATTGCTTAAATGGATGCCTATATTGGGTATGATTGAGTTGTACTTGAGTGCTGTGATTGCATGATTATGATTGTCATTTAATCTTCAAATATCAACCACCAATAAGTTGCCATCATCAAAAAGGGGGAGATTGTTGTGTCTCTGGTTTTGATGATGTCATATTAAAGTATAAAATGAGAAGAAAGTTGACAAGTGTCAATTATTTCGTAGGTACAACTCAACTGGATCAAGGAAGACTAAGAAATTGTCAGACAGTGTCGACACTACCAGGGACTTAGGCTGACACTAGTGGACTGGATGGCGCTGTGAAGACTTCAACTGTGTCGACACTCTGCAGTGATAAGGTCGACACTAAGCAGGGGCAGAGCCTACTTCGAAGAAAGATAAAGCCAGAGTTGACACTCTGTAATAAGAAGGTCGACACTTAGCATTCGATTTCATCATTCAAGCAATTGGCTTCAGCAGTGGAAGAGTGTGTGTCGACACTAGAACCTGACAGTGTCAACACTCGAATACTTAGAATGTCTCCAGGATGATCAAATCATCAAAAAGGCATGTGTTCCAAGGCTAACTAATTGAGATATTCTCTGTACACGTCAGTGGCTCTAGAAGGCTCCAAGATTTCTCCATTTTTGGGGGCGAATCTTTTGAGGGGCCCACGACACGGAATCCCGTGCATTCAAGAAAAAGGGTAAAGAGGTTCCAGTTCGACATTGCAAAAAGTGATCGCACACTACTGTGAAAAGAGCGGTGCGGAGCAGAGCGAAAAGGAGACATCATATGTTTTGAAGCAACGATTCGTTCAAATTGGAAAGTGGGCTATGATCAGGCGAAATCAATGACGATTCAAGCAAGATCAGGAGCTTCCAGGAGTGGATGCTGAGTTCTCAATTATAGAGGATCGAAAGTTTCCTTTCTACCTATTTTCTGAAATCAAACGGTAGTAGAATTCTGAAGAAGTTCTTCAAACAGGGAGTTGATTCTATAATATGAGAAGAATCTTTTTGAATTCAAACCCGGATCAGCAATTTTGATGAAATCACCATGTTCTTCAGCAATTTTCGTTTTTCTCATTTTGGATCTTCTTTTGTTCATTTGAATTGTTTGCTGTCTGCTTCATGGTGGAGCAAATTAAATTGATCATTCACAAGCTATGATTGAATCAATTTAGGTGAAGTTGTGTACCAACGGATTTATTAAGTTGTGTATCAGCAGGGTTCTCAAGGTGTAAGTCAGCGGTTGTGCAGAAGCTGTGAATCATCGATTGTTTTGGATATACTGTCGGGGTGTTCGATAGTGGTACCTCACTGGTTTGGTGAGGGGTGGATGTAGGTCTCCTCATTGGAGCCGAACCACCTTAAAAATTTCCTGCTCTTATGTGGTTTGTAATTTCGTGATTTGTGCTTTTGTGCATCCATCCTTTAGAATTGCGAAATTATATTTCATAATCCTAAATCGAGTATAAATTTCTGAGGATTCTCTATTCACCCCCCTCTAGATAATCCTTCTACACACACAGCAACTTTCACTTACACATTCACATGTCACGTCACTTGCAGTTACTACGTGCCACATTCACATGTCACTTTATACATTATTCACAATTTACACTTTTTACACTTAATTTGCTGTGACACATAGCCCTAAGCACCATCTAGAGGGGCACACATAACACATAACTCATATTCGCAACCTAGGCAATGTAGTGACGAATCTATGTACTGCGTAGACCGGGAGAAGCCCTCTCCACCCTAACCAGTGGTACATGTCCACCTCCAGGATTTCATCCTAATGCCCTTAGGATAACACATACACATTAAGCCTTCCTATAGGGACTTTACGTATGGCTCTACAGACCTCTATGGTAGCAGTGTCAATATCAACTAAATTTTATACACATTATCACCTTATCACACGTTTCATTCATTTATCTACACATTTTAACTCATTTACATGCACTTTAACATAATTATAGATGTTTCAGTTACAACACATGATGCTTTTGTTCCATAGTGATAATTAACTCATAACAATGTCCTAATCATGCTGCTAATCACTGGATTACACATGATTAAACTAAACATGCTCAACATAGTTAATTACCATTTTTAAACCAATAATTGTACCTACTATTATCAAAATAGCATGAAACTTTTACCACAAAGTTCACACAGTTCATATGTCACAACTAAATTCTTAGATTTATCGAAACAGTAATCAAATTTTAACAATTAAAAGTGATTTCAGGCATATCTATCAAAAAATTCATTAAACATGCTTCTCATTAATACAGTCAGTCCTACTAGTTCAGAAATCTGAAATCAGTCATCATACCATTATGGAAAAATTATGGAACCATAATATACAATGGATCTAATTATTCAAGAATTATCATGGTCAAAACATGCTCATTATTCCATTACAGAAATTTTCATAAAGAAACTATTTACAGAACTTTGACACCTCCTCATGACATGACCTAATGACGGTACTTGACTACACGTAATGTTCTCGACATGCACAGACAACCATAAGTCTGAATTCCATCACACATATATGAAAATCAATGTTCTGAGAAAACAAAAGAACTTGCGGCAAAGGGGTTGCCACCAACCGGGGTTAACGCCACACGATGTTGCACTAACACAAGAACATGGCGGCACACAAGTGGCCGACAACCTGTCATCTGCAGAAGTGAAGACTAAGCGCACAAACACAGAAGAATTTGGGGTTCTAGGACACGAGATAAATTCTAGAAAAATCCTAGAACCTAGAGGACATGGGTAGGGATGAAATCCCTAGATCACTTGTCCCCAAATAAGTCTATGAAGACATAATTTTGTTGGAGAAGCCCTCCTCGGCCAAGCAAAGAAGGTCCACAAAACTACTTCAGATCCGGTCCTTCTACTGATGTAGATCGACCTCTGGAGTCGGGGACGCTTCCTCAATGGATGGTGTATCTTCCAATTGATGCAGATCGCCAGAAGACTCCTCCAATCGACGGATCCATCACTCCAAAGATTAGGTTTTCCCACAAAAATCATAGATTTTTTGTTAAGGCCAAAAGACCTAACCTTGCCCTAATTGGGTGTTTTATAGGCTAAAGGGGTCAGGGTACGCATTAGGTTAAGACCCGTACCATTAGAGCTATATTTCCTAAACAAGAACCGGAAGAAATGTTGTCGTTTCCATATCCGAAATCACAGCAAAACTAGGAAATAAACGTCATCATTTGCTGCCACTAGTAGGGAGTCAGCATCCATCGATCTGGACGTCAACCTCTCCTGGCTATGGAATCAACGACACTTATGTTGTCGTCAACATGCAATCAACGTCAATGTTTGTTGACGTTAACTGGCATTTTGGCCATAACACAAAAATACATCAAAACAAATATACCAATATATCATAAACAATCTAATGAGTAAAGAAAACAGCTAGATATCATATGCACAAAATGAAAAAACATATATATACATATGTACAAAACATAATTACATACAATATGCATATTAATAATTTGAAACTGTATGCACAACATTATTTAAATGTAATATGCATAGGATTTAAATAGGTACAATATGTACAGAATTAGCTAAGTACCTATATTCACAGAAGCAAATATATATTTACATATACATATATATACATTCATATGCACATGAGTAATTAAATAGTTATAATATGCATAAAATTTATTCACACACTATGTACATAAACAAGTTTGAGAAGGGGCCCAATCTCGTATTTGATGGTTGGCGTGGCAATAAGTAAATACCACATGCACAAAATATAATATATACATATGCACATAAGTAAATACTTATAATATGCACAAAAGTAAATATATTAAATGTACAAAATAAACAATATTAAATGAACAAAATTCGAGGGTCTCACATGTGTAGTGTGTGTTACGATCTGTGTAAGTGTTCTATGTAGATCATAGTATTTGTGTGTGAATCAGATCAGTGCTAGAGGATCTGATCTAGCTTGATTGTGTTTGAGCTGTCGTGCTCAAGTGTGTTTGAGCCGTCATGCTCAAGTGTGTTTGAGCCATCGTTCTCAAGTGTGTTGGAGCTGTCGTGCTCGTGTGTGTTGTACTATTTTCTTTGAGTATTGTATGTCTCACTGTGTGAGGGGTGGATGTAGGATTCACTACTGTGATTTTCAAACCACCTAAAAATCTCTTGTGCAATGGTTTGATCTGCTTTCTGCACTAGATGCATGCATAAGGATCTCACTTACACACTACTTGTCAATTTTCTCACACATTAGTTTTCACTTTATTCACATAAGCATATCAGATCAGTGTGGTTTTTGTTGAACCGATTTATAATCTCATGTAATTTTTAAATTTCTTAAGTTTCCATTGTGATTGGTAACAGATCTTTTCAACCCCCCCCCGTTGCCTTTTCTAGATCTATTCACCCTACATATTCGATCCGACAAGTTCTAGAAGGCTTGCCAGGGTCTAGATCTCTCCTCGTAGCCTCATGTTCTCCACATCCAGGGAGGCTATACGACCTTCGAGGAGCCGAATCGCGGTGGTCTCCGGCATTTGTTCACTTTCACAACATCAGTAAACATTCAAATCCAAATTCAAATTCAAATTTTATGGAAACTGAGTTGTTATCACTTACCACACGTCGATCGAGCCAGAAATGTTCCGCATATAGCCTACATTAATCCGCAAGGTAGGCAGTGATGTCCTCCTGGGTCCCATCCTCCACCACGGGCACCCCTGCATGCCGCCCCTCCTCCATCGTGTCTCTATGGTCTGGCCCCCAGTCACGGTCCTCTGCTGCGAATACCCTGTGCCACTGGCCTGCACGCTCGAGTCCTGTGATCTCCACCCTCGGCTAGTGCCACTAGATAGTGCGCACCACCAGCCATAGGAAAAGCGGCTGTCGTGTCTCACCAAAATGTAGGTAGAACATTCGGTCAAACATGTTCCTACCACCAGCCACTGTAGGGCAGGCGACTACTGTCTCATGGTCCTCGAAGTCCAATTCGTCATCCTCGTACGAAGTCCACACTATTGGAGATGTGAATTCATCAAATCAAATCAAGTTTTATACTAGTTTAAGTGTTTTGACTCACCTCCTCAGGTGGGAAGCTATCAATCCCACCTCAGAAGTCCTCCATTGGCCGATCTAGTTGTCGGCTATCCCGCACCATCTCTCACCGAGCCATCAGTGGGAGTAGGGTCTCTTAACACTCGGACTAGATCCCACGACCAATCAGGAAGCATGTACACCCTCATATCTGTTAAAAAAGAAATTGAATTTGTCCAGTTCACATTTATAACTGCAAAAATTAATTAATTGTTCAAATGTTCAAATTTAAAATCATACCTGAAGTAGGGGGTGAACCAACCGACGTTGTGGGGGGAAGAAGTGCTCCGGGGAAAGAGAGAAAACAGCTACGCCGACATCCCTACCTCCCATGCATACTGGTATACCCTGTCCAGATCTGCCAAATATCTTACCAGTGTCCAATTCATCTACAATGACTGGGTCGTGTACAATAGGCATGCAGACATATACATTAAGAATATCCTGATCTTCAGGTCCTCAACCCTTTGGAGAAAGATGGCATGCTCCCATACACGGATCTGGTACTCCCACAAACTCTTCAATTGCCCTCTCCTCACCCCATCTAACCACACCATTGTCGGGCAGGCTCCAATCATCACGGCATGAATGGGACGTCACCCCTATGTAAAATCTGCCCCTAGCAACTTGACAATGTCATCGTAGTATTTAGAGAAGTCCTGTGAGGACATGGGCACCCCGCTAACTACAAGACCAGTAAGTGTTGGATCGAGATAACACTATAGTTGTCCTAGACGGGGGTGAAGAGGACCTCTCGAGCATTAAAAACTTATTTGAAAACTAGATAACACTCAATAGAGTCGTTAGTAATCAGTGTGATGTGTGGGAAACAAGTGAAAACTTGGAGGAATCAATCAGACAAAAATGCACAAGGATTTTATCTTAGTTCGGCCCTTCCCACATGAAGTTCTACGTATAGTCCCCAAGAAACCACATGGCATTTCACTAACTACCAAGAATACTTGGCCTTCTCTCAAACTTGAGTGGTATTACAAACCCACTTGCTCCCAAGCAAGTCTTCCCTTCACCAAGGGGTACCAAGACTACCTATACCTGTAGATCTTCCCCTCACAAGAGGGGCACTGTAGGGAACAAACCCCCTGCGGGTTATCTTACACAAAAGTGAAAATACACGTGTCTACTCAACAGAATGAGCAAACACAGAGAATCATAAAGAGAAACAGATGGAAATGAGTCTCTAGCTCTTTCTAAAACTGAGAAGGTGGACAAAGAGAAATTTGCAATACAAACTGTCACACAAGGGGACAAAACTTCTTTGAATCAAAGAGGAGCAAGGAAGTCGAAGACTGAGAAGCAGCTTTCTCTCGTTGTAATGTCACTTCTTGATTTGGCTTTTGGAATCGGGTGGAGTGTGTCTCTAGTCTTGTATTCTCTCTATGTATATGAGGAGCATACTTCGACAATTCGGCAAACCTGGCCCCATATTCCAACACCGTCATGGAGCCCTGAGTGAGAGAAAGAAACTCCTGCTGGCAGGAATTCAACGTGTGGACAAGCGTGGGAGCGCGAGGAATCCAGTGGTGGTGTTGGGATTGTACTTCTTGCACTAGTAGAGGAACTCCACCATGATTCCCACTCTATTTTCATAGGGTATGGCTTGTATGATGCTTGAATGAGGTATCTACAAATGGGAAATTACATTTGCATGTTAGTAAGCATGTGAAGGAATCCCATTTACACGTTTAAATCTAGTTTTACATGATTTGAGATGTGGTGGTGTGATCCCCAGAAGGGGTTTGTTGAGTGTGTTTTTGAACACCGAAAGGCGTCTAGTGCAGGGGACATGTTCTTGTTAACGCGTCGCCTACACATGACACGATTCCGAGTGGAGTTGTGTCTCGTATGTCCGACGCAACCTGAAAGGTAAAAGCGGCTTCTGTTTTGGATGCGATTATGAAAGTGGACACCCGAGCTTTGGTGAGCTGAGGCTAGTTTGTCCAGTTGTGTTCCACCTTGCTTGGGCTGTGTTACCAAGGCAATGTAGGGTCTGTGTGGGTGGTGTGGACCCATATAATGATTGATATCGAGGTGTTTTACCTGGATTCGCGTGCATAGCGGGCTAGGTGTTATGCCTTCCGTAGTTACCTCTCCAGTCGATTACCCTAGCACCGGCTACTTAGGGCTTGTCCCAGTACGAGAAAACTATCGAGGTTTGTGTCGTCTTCCTGGACACCATCCTCTTGTGTTTAAATAGTACGTCCGCCTGAAATGAAAGATGACAGGGGACAACGGCTTGTGTTTGTGAGTGTACGACCGTTTGTAGCACGCTCTTGGTTGAGGGACGGACACCGGTAGATGTACTGGTCCTTAGCTAGTCCTGTTCCAGTCCCTCACTTTAGGGTTCTCGGACGGAGCCATTAAAGGTGTCAGGCTTTATCCTGCGGCAATGTTGCTTGCAGGTGTGGTGTGGTTTGTCTCCACGGTTTTTGTTTGTTGAGGTGGCGCGGTAGCTGGACCTTTCATCTGTGGCTGCGAGATGAGAGGTGTACTTGTGTAGTTTGTCCGAGTCTGTGGTTGGTGTCGCGAACCAGTTCTCAAGACTTGTGTACGGCGTACCCTTCCTTTAGCTTGTGCACTTATAGTGTGTTGCCATTTATTTATTTACCAGCTCTGTAGTATCATGTTTAGATGATTACATGTTTTACAGCTTTAATAATAATTGTGTTTCTCGGCTTAGGGGAGTTACCCTACTAAGCCAATGACTTGCGAGGCTCACCCCTTTTTCTTCTAGGTGAGGGAGAGCAGGAGGCTTCTCGTCCCTCCAGTAGTTCGGATCAGCCTCATAGCAGAGTCAGGCCGTCACCACTAGCAGAGTAAAGTTCTTTCTTGTGGAGCCTTGGGGGTTTATCCCAGGCTGTGTTTATGTTTATCTTGATTATATAAGGAACCTGGAATGTACTTTTCTTATAGACCTATATAATCAATGTAACTTATGTGTGCTTATTATGGTTCTTTTGTATTTCCACGGATATATGTGTTGATATCCCTTGCGAGGCTTCGGCCCAATTGCGGGAGACGAAGTCATGTAAAGCTCCTTATGGTATTAACGGGTTTGAACGGCGTGGTCCATTACAATTGGTATCAGAGCAAGATCCATGTAAATATGAAAGAACAGGAAACATACGTAGCGGTTCCTTCTAATGATCTCCTCTGCTGGTCGTTGGTCTTGTTTTTGTAGTAATATACTTGTTGTTTTGTATGGATAAAATGTGTTTGTGTAGGTCTATAATGGTGGATAGGAGAGATTGGGGAGGAGGTGGTGATGACCCTGAGGAGTCTGCTCACCAAATGATAAAGAGAATGTGGGAAAGTCTCATGCATATCCAGACAAGGTTAGATCAGCAATTACTAGGGTCATCTTCTGTGGTTGTACCACCAATAAAGGAGTAGATTATGCCGGCTCCAATAGTACCACCTTATGGAGTAGAGGCACCTTCTGTGGCACCTCTACCTCCAATGGTACTAGTGAGGCCAGAAAGTATGGAGGAGTCAACCATGATGGTAGAAAGGTTCTTGCGTTTGCAACTACCAACATATTCAGGAGGTCCATACGGCGGAGCATTGGAACCATGAGGTTGAAAGGGTGTTTGTTACAATGAGGTGTACCCAAGCAGATAAATTCATCTTCGCAACATACCAGTTGAGGGGTTTTGCACAGGAATGGTGGAGACTTAAGATGCAGACTGTGTTTGCTAGTACAGCTGAAGAAGCAATCACTTCGGCGGAGTTTCTAGAGGTTTTTAACAATACATTCTTTCCAGTGAAAGTTCATCAAGTAAAGAGGGAACAATTTAGAACACTTTAGCAAGGGAACTTGTCGGTGTTGGAATATCAAATGAGATTCATGGCTTTAAGTCGGTATGCCTCGTATATAGTAACCAACAATGCAATGATGGTTGAGTACTTTATTCGGGGATTGAGGTTGTTGGGTTTACATGTGTTTTTTTTTTTTATGATGACCAATCTAAATTAATGTTATGAGCATAATTGAAACATGATCAAGCAAATGATAATTAAGAAAGAACATCTCAAGTGATTGTCTAAAGGTTCTTTATATGTTCTTTATATCTAACTAACAATGCTCTTAAATGTAGGTGTGAGTGTAGGGAAGACAATGTACCAAATTCCGGAGCAAAAAACTCAAGAAAGTCACATTCAACATGTACCTACCGACAGACCCACAAGTCCCTATCGACAGCTACACATAGGGAGATCAGACAGGTTTTAGGACAAGTGTACCTATCGACAGATCCAAATCTCCTATTGACAGATACACACAGTAAATTGTTTCCTACAAGGCCAGTCTTCTGGATTTTGAAAACCTGTCAGCACCTGTCGACAGATGCATAGTTTTCTGTCGATAGACGAGGAGAAGATCTCACTTCCGAGATTTGGACATGTTTCCAAGTTGGGTGTTTCCTTGTACCATGACTCTCCATACTTAAACACCTATATATAAGGAATGTTTTGAAGGTATTTTTCGTATAGAAGTAGCCACCATACAAAACCCTAAGGAAATCCAAGAGAAAATCTCTCTCCTTGCTGCTCTGCTTCAGCACTCCGTCCAGAATAAAGAAGAACAATCTACTGAATGAAGTTGAAGCCGGTTCGTCTGTGATTCAAGCTTCTCCATCAACTGATACTTGTCAAAACAAAGTTTGAAGTTCATCTAGATGACTATCTTGAAGAGTTCCATCTCAGGATTTGATTCTACAACTCTGAACTCCTCTCTGTCTTTATTTTTCATACTCGGTGTGTGTGTTGGTGGGTCAAGTGTCTCTTGTGCTTGATTCACGTGGGTCTTGTTGTTCTGATCGTGTGTTAACATCAGACAATGTGAGTGTGTGTGTTGTAGTGGTTTGAACTCACTGATAAGCAGTCCTTCTGCGAGCGTATGTGGACGGTGGACGTAGGATACACAAGTTATATACTCCGAACCACCTTAAATCTTCGTGTCCTATGGTTTGCACGTTTCCACGACAGATGATTGGTAGGAACGCTGATTCTACACACGTTAGATAGACTGTTCATGTTCTGTTCACAATAAGCACACTAATTGCAAGTCGAACTAATCCTGGATCTATTTAAGATTTCGATAAGTTTGTGTTTTCATCGAAAAGAAGGCAACTGTGGTTAGAGTTTTGTTGTAATCTATTCAACCCCCCTTCTAGATTACCATATTGGATAATTCCGCACGTCTTTCAATTGGTATCATAACGAGGTTTCTCCGATTTACTGTCTTAATTGTTTGATCTTACGATCAGCAGATTCTCGATCTCATGGAATATAACAAGGGGTATATGGACGAGGGACATTTAGTGACCAGGCCACCCTTTTTCGATGGCACTGATTGTCCTTATTGGAAAAATCATATGCATGTGTTTCTGAGAGCTCAAAATTATGAGATTTGGAAAATCGTCCACAACGAAGCATATGTGCTGCCCGAGGATAAAGATGCGTGGAAAAAGGACCAAATTGCTAAGGGAACTCTCAACTTGAGCGACTGAACAAGATGCAGCCCCAAGGAGTATTCAAGAGTCTCCACATGCACTTCAGCAAAAGAGATGTGGGACAAGCTTGAACTCATCTACGAATATACATCTGAGGTAAGGGAAACCAAAGCAAGCATGCTAATATCTAAATATGGAATGTTTAAAATGAAAAATGATGAAATCATATCAGATATGTTTGCTAGATTCATGTTAATAATCAACGGGCAGATAGGTCTTAAGAAAGAATACTCAGAGAGTGACTTAGTTAGGAAGATACTTCGCTCTCTTCCATCCTCATGGAATACTAAGGCCACTGCCATTGAGGATTCAAAAGATCATTCAAAGATGAAGTTGGATGAATTAATTGGTTCCCTGATGACATATGAAATAAATGTGAAAAGAAAAGAAACTGAAGAAAACCTAAGAAAGCCAATTGCTTTAAAAGCATCCAATAAAAATTCTTCAAGTTCCAAAAGGTTGTTCAACGGGAAAGTGATGAAGATGGAATGTTTAGTGAGAGTGAGAACGATGAAATGGCAATGCTCACTATGCAGTTCAAAAAATTCCTTAAGTTCAAAAGGAAAGGCCCAGGTAACTCTAAATCCTTTCAGAAGAAAGACTTTTCAAATAAATTTGAGTCTAACAAAAAATCTGACATTGTATGCTATGAGTGCAAGAAACAAGGGCATATGAGAGGAGAATGCCTGAAACTCAAGAAAAAACTCAAGAAAGAAAGGAATGTTGGCAACTTGGAGTGATGAAGACAAAGATGAGGACGCACAAGAAGCCTCTTGAGATGAAGAGATTCAATGCTTAATGCCATGAAGTGACGACTCCAATAAGGTAAATTCTTCCTTTGAAAGCCATACTGTTGATGAATGGGAAGAAGTATACACTGTCTTATTTGAAAAATTTTGTGAATTCAAGTCTGAAAACAAAGCACTGAAAAAGAAAATCAACTCTTTTGTGTAACGTCGCCTGCTTTTCGGATCCATGTGGATCATGTGTGTTGTGGATGTGGCGGCCGTTGTGAGGCCAATGTGAGTTGGTTGTGTGGAATGTATGGTGTGGATGTGTGGTTTGTTCAGGTGAAGTGCAGGTTTGGTCCTGAAATGAAATAGGACCTGCTGCAGTTGGGTTGGAGTTGGCGGCCAGGTAAGGAGCCGTTGACTTCATGATCTTGGCGGCATTAGATGTGGACGTTTAGGGTGGCGGTTGTCCATGGCGGCAGAGTGGTTGACGCCAACCTGAGAATTCTGTAGGTTATAGGGTCACCCGGGAGCAGGTTTCCCACCTGTTTCTCTCTTCCCCTTGCCCCAGCTTCACGTCCCCGTGTTTCTAAAGCTTCCAACAGGTACAAGAGACTAGTTGGAGGATCGTGGGACATGTGGCGTTTCCGAATCGCGCGAGGAAATGCCGTGGCGTGGTGCAATTCCCGTGGGAGCTCGCAGAGGGTTTGGTGTGAACTGGGAGATTCGAGAGGTTTAAGTGTGTTCTGAGGTAGGGGACGAACCCTGTTAGCTCTATAGGAACATTAAAACACAACGTAACCACCTGAATCGACATGTTTAATGCATTTTCGGATTAAGTTGCACCATGTGGGGATAATGGGTGCTTTGATGATTTTAAGTAGTAAAGCATGCTGTTTTAGTTTAATTATAGTGCATGGATCTTAGAGGAACTGTTTCCTCCTATTTCCTCAATGGTTTCGGGATCAGGAATACATGTGGGATCGGTTAGGGTTTCTGCAGGGATAGAGGCTGAAGATCTTGGCGTCAAGATCGATTGACGCCAGGTTCATCAGCCAGGATATAGATGGCTAGATCCATTGTCGTCTACTTTCTGTAAGCGGCAGTCGATGTGGCCGCCTACTTGTATATAAACAGAAAAGACTATTTGAGGTATTTGTCGATAATGAATGGTGAGTTGGCACCTATGGTGCACTGAGGGCACACAGTTTCCGTGTTTAACATACAAGGTATGCAGTTAGATACTTACTTTCGTGGCTGCGTGTTATTCACGCGACTCCAGTTGGGTTCACGTGTAGTGGACCGTTGTTATTGGTGGTTTACGTGAGGTTTCACATGGTTTGTGTGTGACGTGCACGTGGCGAGTAGTACGACGCCAACCGTGGTTACCTCTCCAGTTGGGTGCCCAGGTTCTTTGTGAGCCAGGCTGTTAGCTCAGGGCTTTGTCCCGGTACTTGTGTTGTACCGTCGAGGTCTGTGTCGTCTGACCTGGACACCCTCTATAAATTGTTGGTACTGTTTATTGCTTTTGTACCTGTGTTTTGGTTTACTCGGTTTTGGGGGAGTTCCCTACTGAGCCAGTGACTAGCGAGGCTCACCCCTACCCCCACAGGTGAGAGCGAGGAGGATGTTTCACGACCGTCGTCCAATTCAGAGCCGCGCCGTAGCGGTGCAGGGTCGGTACCTCCAGCTGTGTAGAAGCAGCTCCAGCAGTATAGTGTAGTTAGTTTGATTATTTTCCTCAATTGTACCTCGGGGTATGCCCCAGGCTCTTGTACTTCTTTTCAATTTTGTGGAAATATGGCTATGTAACTTGTGAAATATATATTAAATGTGGTGTGTTCCTTTGTGTTTACACGGACTGTGGTTTGGTATCCCTTGCGAGGCTTCGGTCCGTTTGCGGGAGGCGGACTCGGATCAAGTACGTTATTGGATTAACGGGCTTGGCCGAGGCATTCCGTCATAGTTGGTATCAGAGCAAGGTCCATGTTAATATAATGGAATTAGTAAGATACATAGCCTTATTTCGGTCTTTGTACACTGCTGGTAGGGACTCTGGTTTTTGATAATTTGTTGTTTGATTTTTGTTTGGTGTTTTGTTTATGTAGAAATTTATGGAATGGCTGATAGAAGAGATTGGGGTGGTGGAGGCGATGATCCGGAGGAAAGTACCCAGCGTATGATAGAAAGAATTTGGGAGAGCCTCACGGATATTCGGGCGTGAATGGATCAGCAGGCGCCGGTACCACCGGTTGCAGTGCTACCTAGAGATGGAGAGACTGTACCTGTAGCTCCAGTCCCGCCAAGAGTAGAGGTGCCTTTTGTAGCACCTGTGCCACCACCACCACCAGTGCTGATAGCAGAAGAACCAGTGATGCAGGTGGAAAAGTTTCTGAGATTGCAGCCACCTACTTATTCAGGAGGGCCAAATCCAGATATAGTAGAGCACTGGGTTCATGAGATTGAAAGAGTTTTTTCAACTATGAGATATCCGGCAGCAGATAGAGTTGTGTTAGCTGCTTATCAGTTGAGAGGTTTTGCATTAGAATGGTGGCGACTAAAGATGCAAACCACCTTTGCAGGCAGGACAGAAGAGGCTATTGCTTGGTCGGAATTTCTCGATGTATTTACAGTACATTATTTCCGATTCAAGTACATCAAGTGAAAAGAGAGCAGTTTCGGATGCTCCAGCAAGGTAACTCTTCAGTTTTAGAGTACCAGATGAGATTTATGGCACTTAGTCGTTATGCGCCTTATGTAGTTTCAGATAATAATATGATGGTTGAGTACTTCATTAGAGGTTTGAGACTGGAGTTACAGGATGTAATAGTACCTCTCATGTGTAAGACAGTGGAAGAAGCAGCCCAAAGAGTAGCTACTTTAGAAAGGTCTTTTCGGACTCGTCAGGTGGGCGAGTCAGGTTCAGGTAGTTTTCGGCTACCGCAGCAGTCAGTAGGTGCAAGCAAGGGTAAGGCACCAGCAGGACCTTCTTCATCAGGCTTTGGTAAATGGGGTTAGAAATTAAAGCAAGCTTTTAAAGGCAAAGGAAGAGGATGGGGAGGTCGTCAGCAGTTTCAGCAAGGCCGAGGTAGGCCTGAGATGGTGGAGTCGCAGCAGAGTACTACCAAGCAGCCTCTTACTCCACCAGGATATCGGTGTTATAATTGTAATCAGCTGGGGCATTTGATCCGCAATTGTCCCTATCCGAGAGAATATGGGTATGGAAGAGGTGTGCAGTAGCAGCAGTAGCCTCAGCAGTTTCAGCAGCCACAGGCAGGTCGTGGCAGAGGAGTACCGCAGCAACGAGGAAGAGGCCGGGTTATGGCTATCACCCGAGCCCAGGTGGAGGCATCAAATATGATAGAAGGTACTCTACCTCTTTATAATTACTCAGCAAGAGTCTTATTTGATTCGGGTACCTCTCATTCTTGATTGTATAGCTCATCCTTTAGAAGAAAAGTCTTGTGAGTTAGTAGTGGAGGTTCCTTCGGCTGAGTTCCTGCTCACTTCAAGCTATATAGATGAAGCTCCTGTTATGATTGAAGGGAACCAGATGCCGGGTCGATTGTATGCCCTGCAGTTGTCAGATTATGATATTATTTTGGGTATGGATTGGCTTGAGATGTATGGAGCAATGTTAGATTGCAGAAAGAAAAGGATCAGGTTTTGTCATCCTAATGGTGCAGTATTTGAATATCAAGGTATGCCTTTTTATACCTCTAAGTTTCTAATTTCTGCAATTAAAGCTAGGAAGTTGATAAATGCTGGATGTGTGGCTTATTTAGCCTCGGTAAGTCTGGTGGAAGCCAGTCAGTCAGTGGAAGCAGTTCCCGTGGTTAGGGAATTTACTGATGTTTTTCTGAGGTTTTGCCTGGTTTAGCTCCACATAGAGAGGTGGACTTTACCATTGAGTTGCTGCCAGGTACCATGCCGATTTCTAAAGTTCCATATCAGATGGCACCAGCAGAACTAAAAGAATTGAAAAAGCAGTTAGAAGAATTGTTGCAGAAAGGGTTTATTAGACCGAGTCATTCCCTGTGGGGAGCGCCGGTTTTATTTGTGAAAAAGAAAGATGGAAGTTTTCGGATGTGTATTGATTATAGAAAGTTGAATGATGTGACCATTAAGAATAAGTACCCTTTGCCGAGGATGGATGATCTGTTTGATCAGTTGCAATCAGCAAAGGTATTTTCTAAAATTGATTTATGGTCCGGGTACCATCAGTTGAGAATCAAATAGGAAGATATAGATAAGACAGCTTTTAGAACCAGATATGGTCACTTCGAGTTTGTGGTTATGCCATTTGGGTTGATTAATGCTCCTGTAGGTTTTATGGATCTGATGAATAGAATTTTTCATCCATATTTAGACCAATTTATTGTGGTCTTTATTGATGATATTCTAATTTATTCAGCATCTGAGGAGGAGCATGCAGCTCATTTGAGGTTTACTCTGCATTTGTTAAGAAATAACCAGTTGTTTGCCAAATTCACTAAGTGTGAATTTTAGTTGAAAGAAATTCAATTTTTGGGTCATGTTATCTCAGCTAAAGGAGTAGTAGTGGACCCAAGTAAAGTGGAAGCAGTAATGAGATGGGAAGTGCCTAGGACAATAACCGAGATTAGAAGTTTTCTGGGATTGGTAGGTTATTATAGGCAGTTTATTCAAGATATTTCTAAAATAGTAGCACCTATGACTAAATTGACCAGGAAAGGGGTGCCATTTGTGTGGTCCGGTGAATGTCAGAAAAGTTTTATGGAATTGAAGAAAAGACTTACATCAGCACCTATATTGACATTACCGGTAGGGAGTGGTGGTTTTGTATTGTATACTGATGCTTCAAGATGAGGGCTTGGTGCAGTGCTTATGCAGCATGGCAAAGTGATAGCTTATGCATCCAGGCAATTGAAGTCGGCAGAAGAGAATTACCCCACTCATGATTTGGAATTGGCAGCAGTTGTGTTTGCCCTGAAAATGTGGAGGCATTATCTGTATGGCGAGAGATTTGAGATCTTTACAGATCATAAAAGTTTGAAGTATATTTTCTCGCAGAAAGATTTAAACCTTTGCCAGCGCAGATGGATTGAATATTTAATGGATTATGATTTCAGTTTGGCTTACCATCCGGGCAAGGCCAATGTTGTAGCAGATGCCTTGAGCAAAAAGGCATATGTAAGTTTAATGATGATTAAAGAGTGGAAGTTGTATGAAGAAGTAGTGGAGAACTCCTTGTATGTGCCTAGTATTCAGCACGAGCAATACTAGCTGCTAGTGCTGTAGAGCCGTCCTTGTATTGGCAGATTATTGAGGCTCAGAGAGCAGATATAAGTTTAGCTGAAATTGTGAAAATGGAAGGAGTTACCATAGATGATAATTGTGTGGTCAGGCTCAGGGGCAGGTTGTTTGTTCCAGCTGAAAGAGAAGTAAAGCAGCGAGTGCTAGAAGAGGCTCATAAATCTCGGTACACTATCCACCCGAGTAGTACTAAAATGTACCATGATTTAAGAAAGCATTTCTAGTGGCCTCATATGAAGAAAGAAACAGCAGAGTTTGTTGCGAGATGTGCTATCTGTCAGCAAATTAAAGCAGAGCATCAAAAGCTTGGAGGTCTATTGCAACCGTTGCCCATTCCACAGTGGAAGTGGGATGATATTGCTATGGACTTTGTGGCAGGTTTACCAAGATCGAGTTCCGGGCATAATGGAATATGGGTGTTTGTTGACAGATTAACCAAGGTGTGCAGATTAGTGGCAGTGAGTATGTCTTGGACAGTGGACAGATTGGCAAATATTTATGTTGAAAGAATTGTTCCACATCATGTTATTCCAAAGACTATTGTGTCTGATACAGATCCAAGATTTACTTCTGGTTTTTGGAGAAGCCTGCAAAGAGTAATTGGTACTGAACTGAGATATAGCTCCGCTTATCACCCCCAGATGGATGGTCAGACAGAGAGGACTATCCAGACGATTGAAGATATGTTGCGGGCTTGTTGTTTAGTTTGGGGAGGTAGCTGGGAGCATCATTTGGGAATGGTTGAGTTTGCTTACAATAATAGTTATCATACCAGTCTTGGGATGGCACCATATGAAGCTTTATATGGAAGGTCATGTAGAACCCCATTGAACTGGCATGAAGTGGGAGAAAGGCAGTTAGTGGGTCCTGAATTGATTCAGCAAACCACTGAAGTAGTGAAGCTTATTAAAGAAAAATTGCAGGCAGCTCAAAGCAAGCAAAAAAGTTATGCAGATATCCGGAGGAGACCACTTCAGTTTGAAGTGGGAGATTTTGTTTTCTTGAGAGTTTCCCCGAGTAAAGATATTATGAGGTTTGGCAAGACGGGAAAGTTGAGTCCAAGGCATGTGGGACCCTTTCAAGTGTTAGAAAGGATTGGGGAAACAACTTATAGGCTAGATTTGCCAGCAGATTTTGCAGATATGCATGATATTTTCCATGTTTCTATGTTGAGAAAGTGCATTGAAGATTCAGCTCAAATAATCAGATATCAAGGTGGTGACCTAAGACCGGATATGACTATGCCAGAACATCCGGTACAGATCACAGATCGAAAGATAAAGAAATTGAGCTAGTTAATGTAAGATGGGAAAATAGGTTGTGTGGTGAGGATACCTGGGAGTTAGCCCAATAGATGGCTAAAGGGTATCCCAATCTGTTTGAATAAGCCTTTGTATTTTCTTTTTAGATGATAGTGCTTGTAAAGGTGTGTATGTTTAACTTGTTTAACTTTGAATTGTGTTATGAATTTCGTGGTCGAAATTTTCTTTTTAGATGATAGTAATGTAACGTCGCGTGCTTTTCAGATCCATGTGGATCATGTGTGTTGTGGATGTGGCGGCCGTTGTGAGGCCAATGTGAGTTGGTTGTGTGGAATGTATGGTGTGTAAGGCCCTTGAATTTTGTTGCATTATTGTAATGCATGTAAATAACTCGTGTCGTATATGTACGTATGTATTAGTTAGTATACTTATGTGCGTATGTGTATAGCTTAGGTATAAATAATGTATGTATTGCTTGATGGTAGTGTGTGCACAATACTATATAGATATTACATGTATATATGCATGATGTACATGGGTTTCTGCATGTTTTAGACTTCTAGCCGAAGGCTAGATTGGCGTCAATCCCATAGTCGTTTATGTGGTGTCAGCATCAACCCGATGGTCGCCAACACTAATCCCAGTGTCCAACGATATGGACGCCAACTTCTCTGACCTGCATGCGTTGTAGAGCCAGGAATTCCGGAACCAAGGCAACTCACCCATTGGGGAGCTGTCTCCCAACGGTCTGAGAGCCATCATGTCACCCCATGCGTGGGAGAGGAGCCTCTCCTCCTCAAAAGAGCCCCATTTCGCAACCCTAGGGCCCTCTTTAACCTTTTGCAAGGGAGGAAAAGAGAGGAGAAGAAACCCTATTCTCTGACTGAGGAAACCCCCCACTTTGGAACCCAGAATCCAACAACCTGACGCTTGTTCCGGGGTTCTGCTGCAACATGGAGCTTGCTGGATCATCGAGGAAGGCTTCCCCGACCTCGACTTGCTGTGGAAACTGCTCAGGAACGCGGAGGGAGGTGATCTTGGAGGGTGTTTCGCAACTTCTTGGGACAGCCCAAGGAGAGCATCACCAAGCCCTAGATCCATTGGTGTATTTTTCAAAAGGCAAGTACCCTACTCATAACGTCCCCGTATGTGTCTAGGTTGGTTTTACAAATTTTATGTATTTTCCCTCGTGTCATAGACCCCAAAATTCACCCCATCTTTGGAGCTCGGGTCTGTGTTCTGCACAGACCTGACATTGACGGCAATGTCCCTTGCCGCTAAGATCATGCTTAGCATCCATCGACTATGCCGTTGATAGTGAATTAGCGGCCAGAGACCGCCGCCAAGTTCATCTCGACAGAACAATGACCTGTTCTGCCCTTCTATACAACTATTTTCGATATGTTTCACGATGAGGATATACTGTAAATCATTTAGATGCTATGTATATTGTTGGTCTGATGGATGCAGTGTGTGGATGGATTATCACGAATGATAAGACTTAATTATTTCATGAAGATACATGTGTGATGAGTTTTAAACTTGTTAAACCATGTTTGCATGATTTAGGACAAGTCTGAATGCCTAATTTGTGAGGATTATGCATATGAGGTTCAATCCCTATTCTAAATTTATGAGATTATTCCCATGCTTGTGTGAATTATTGCAAAATTTGTTTAGGAAAAATAGAGATCATGCAAGGTCATGATAAATCTTCCATAAATTAATGGATTGTCTAATAAATTCAGGAATAAATTTTGTGGTTCCAAGCCTGTTAGGGTTCAGACAGTGAGTGGTTAAAACTGTGCTTGTGTTTAACTCCATGTTAAATCGAATTGCGGATAGCATGTGAAATTAATATTAGATTTTCTGTAATTCTGTTTTAGTTTAGAAAAACCTGAAAATTTGCATGAAGAATCCTAAACTCGAAATTAACATGTGGTTATAATTTCAGGTCATTTGGACCAGTATTTAATGTAATATGAATTTTTCCATGTAAATGTGTATTTATGCATGCCAATGTGAAACAATTCGATTTAGGTGTAATCCGACCTGATCGGTGATATTTACCTGAATGTAGATTTTGAAATCTGTAGTGTCATGATAGTAAAACAGAGAAATGTGAATGTGGGAGAGAAAGTGAATAGAATGAGAGTGACATGTGTAAACCCATGTGTAAAATCGGTAAAAATGTGTAATGTGAAAATTTATGCCAAATGTGACACTGCTTCCGTAGAGGGCAGTGGAACCGTATCAGGGAAAAGTCCCCCTGAGAAGGTTCAATGTGTAAGTGACCCTAAGGGCATTAGGGGGAAATTTTGGAGGTGGACAAGTACCACTGGTTAGGGTGGAGACTTGTTCTCCCGGTCTGCGCAGTCCAAGAGTCGCCATTGTATTGCCTAGATGGCATCTATGTGATGTGATGTGTTGTGTCCTTCTTGGTGGTTTGGACTATGTGTCACGGCACTAAATGTGAAAGTGTAAATGTGTAAATGTGCATGTGTTCATGTGTTAATATGAAAGTGAACAATGTGTAATGTGTATGTGTAAAGTGCAATTTATGTGAATTGGAAATTGGTGTAAAGAAAATGTGAGACCAAAATGTGAGGATATGATATTGTAATCCATGTTGTGACAAATCTGAAACCATGTTAAATCATTAGCTTATTATGTTAGGATCATGTTTATATGTGTAAAATGCTCAGAATCAATGCTAGGGACAATTAACAAGTATGTGTACAAAATCCCATGTTTGGTTGTTCACATGTTGTATTTTAAATAACATTGTAGCTCTCATATGTAGGGTTATGGTTGCTAAATCATGTGAAAACCAGCAAGTTAAAGTGTGTAAAATGTTCGTGTACATGCACAAGAATGTGTAGATTCCATGCTAGGTGTGTTTTGTTTCATGTACGTAGGATAATCATGCTAAGTGCTTTCATGTTTTAGTTAAAATGCAAAGTAGAATTTCATGAGTAGGAATGATTAGAGAACATATGTTAGGAATTTATCTTTATAAGGAAATCTGAAAGGATGCATCATGTGTTTACTCATAGAATCATCATGGTTGGTTATTCATTTCAAATGTTAAGCATGATACACGTTGAGTTTTTTTTTGCAATGGTGTGTGTACAGCCTACTATGACATGTACGTGTATGGTATGTGTGGTGTTACTTGCTGAGTCTTTAGACTCACTACTTGCTTCAGTGTACAGGTGTAGTTGGTGACGTGGCACCTTTGGAGGAGACGGTGGAGACGGACTCCGAGCTCGGAGATTAGTCTTTGGAGTACATTGTGACTTTTGCGCTTCATCGTATGTAAATTGAACGTTGTATTAGCGTTATCATGGAAGGAATGTTTAATGGTGGACATCTATGTATTAAATTTTAAGCAATTTAAATTATGTGAACTTTTAAGTTCTTTAATGTTATTGCAATTTCATGTATGCTAAATGTGGATGATGAATGATTGAAGACAGTAGTTCTTTTTACTTCCGCTACTCTGTTCTTATATTCACGTGTATCTCAGCTGAATGTTATTGTTGGGTAAATGTCCCACTGTGGTAACGCTCGCTATACCGACGTGGGTTGGTATAACCGTACCGGTATAATGAGGGTCGCTACAGAGATTGGTATCAGAGCTCACCGGTTGAGATTGCACATGAATATACATAAGTCATCATCCCCATTGCATGTTAAGTATGTCCACATGTGTATAATTGATTAATAAGGAATGAAAGATAGATAAGAAAATGGTTTGGAAACTTAGTAACCTAGCTATAATGGTGGCTGAAATTTTATTATAGCCATGGCTTCGAGAGGTAGGCGTGGCGGAGCGCCGGCCCATGAGGACGAGCCGCGACGTGATGAGTGGGCGGAGCAATAGGCCCCGGCACCGCCAGGTCCTGTACATCCCCCACCGGCACCTGTGGACTATGGAGTATTCATGCAAGGTCTGGTGCAAGCCATGCAAACGCAGGCTCATACCCAGGCAGCACTCCAGGCTCAATTGGATGCTCAGGTTAGGCCAATAAAATGAACTATTATTTGTTTTATTTGAATATGTGATATTATATTGATTGTGTATTGCTTGATGTGTACTGTAGCAGGCTCAAGTACCAGCTCAGGACCATGGTGGACCTTCTACCATGGAGAGATTCAAGAGGATGCTGCCACCCTCTTTTAAGGGGGAGAGCGATCCGTTGTTGGCTGAAAGCTGGATGAGGGAGATAGAGAAGATCTTCCGAGCCATCAGGTGTCCAGAGGAGGATAAGGTTATATTGGCCACCTACATGCTACAAGTATGTGTTGATTTTGTATGATTGTATGTTTTGTTTGGTTAGACTGTTAGTCGGAGCTTATGAAGGTGTATTGCAGGAAAGGGCTGATGTATATTGGGCCTCATTATTGCGTACCCGATTTGAGGACGGAGCTATCGACGTTGCTTGGGACGAGTTCGTGAGGCTCAATCGGGCCAAGTTCGTCCCCGAGCATGTGCAAGATCGGATGGAGCAAGAATTTCTATCTTTGGATCAAGGCTCTATGACCGTGTTGGAATATGAGGCAAGATTTTCTGAACTTTCTAAATATGCACCTCATATCGTGGCAGACGAGCGGAGGAAGACCAAGAAGTTCGTGATGGGACTCAAGCCATCACTGCGGACGAGACTTGTGGCGTTTGACCACCGCACATTGGATGAGGCCCTCAGTGCTGCCTGCAGGCAGGAGGGAGAGATGGAGCAATATCTGGAGGAAAATAAGGCCTCACAGAAGAGGCCAGCAGCGACATTCCAGCGGCAAGACAAGAAGAAAACAGTGTACCAGACACCGCAGCGATCCGTGGCAGTCGGTAGTTCTCAGGTACCTTCTGTACGTTCCCCTGGCATGAAGAAAGAGTGTCCCCACTGTGGGAAGACACACGGTGGTTCTGAGTGTTGGTTGGTAGTGGGTAGATGCTTGAAGTGCGGGAGCAGTGACCACAAGATCAAAGATTGCCCAAGACTTCAGCAGGGAGCTCAGCGTGGAGCGCCAGCCCCAGCAGTAGCGGCAGCTGCGCCAGCTACAGGAAGACCAGGAAGGCCTCGAGCCCCAGCTCGAGTGTTTGCTTTAGCTCGTGAGGACGCCGAGCAGGCGGAGCATGTCACCGAAGGTACGATTTTGCTTTTAGGTGTGTACGCTCAGGTTTTGTTTGATACGGGTGCTACTCACTCGTTCTTTTCCGAGCGGTTCGCTAGGCAGTTAGCCCTAGAGTCAGGTGTAGAGTCTGAGGATTTAGAGGTCCCTTTTTCTGTGCACACCCCTGCGGTTACGGTATCGACTAGGAAGTGCATTCCATCGTTACCTATGTGCATTGAGGATAGAATCCTAGATGGGTGTTTCTTATTGCTAAAGATGAAGGACTATGATGCTATTCTTGGTCTGGATTGGCTAGAGGAGCACTATGCATTAGTGGATTGTCGTCGGAAGAGGATTGTTTTCCGCATTCCTGGTGAGGATGAGTTCTCTCACCCTTGCCAAGGAACTTGGCTGGAAAGTTAGTCATCTCTGCCATGAAGGCGATGCACATGGTAAACAAGTGTTGTGACACTTTTCTTGCCAGCGTGGTGTTAGTGCCAGAGGCTGATGAGTCACCTACTCTTGCAGAGATTGAGGTAGTGCAGGATTTTCCAGATGTCTTTCCTGATGACTTGTCTGGATTGCCACCGGATAGAGAGATAGAGTTTACCATAGAGTTGCCTCTGGGCACCTCTCCTATCTCGAAGGCTCCATATCGGATGGCACCTGCGGAGTTAGACGAGTTGAGGAGGCAGTTGCAAGAGTTGCTTGATAAGGGATTTATTCACCCTAGTGTTTCCCCTTGGGGCGCACCTGTATTATTCGTCAAGAAGAAAGACGGGTCACTTAGGTTGTGCATTTACTATAGGAAGTTGAACCAAGTGACTGTGAAGAACAGGTATGCCTTACCTCGTATTGATGACTTGTTTGACCAGTTGTGAGAGGCATCAGTCTTTTCTAAGATTGATTTGCGATCTGGTTATCATCAGTTGAGGATTCGGAGTGAGGATGTGTCCAAGACGGCGTTTAGAACCCGTTATGTACATTATGAGTTCTTGGTCCTTCCTTTCGGATTGACCAATGCCCCTACAGCGTTCATGGACCTCATGAACAGGGTGTTTAGGCCTTATTTAAATAGCTTTGTCATAGTGTTTATTGACGATGTGTTGGTCTACTCTCCGGATGAGGCCACCCACCGTCAGCATTTGAGGGTAGTGTTAGAGGTTCTTCGTGAGCACAAGCTGTATGCTAAGTTCAGCAAGTGCGATTTTTGGTTGCGCGAGGTTCATTTCCTCGGGCATGTTATCTCCGGCGCTGGTGTTGCAGTTGATCTAGTGAAGGTCCAGGCAGTTATGGATTGGGAGATTCCCAAGACCCCTTCGGAGATTCGTAGTTTTATTGGTTTAGCTGGTTACTATCGGCGATTCATTGAGGGATTTTCATCCATCGCCACCCCTTTGACTCAGCTTACCAGAAAGGGGGTGAAGTTTGTTTGGTCCGAGAAGTGTGACAGTAGTTTTCAGTTATTGAAGACTAAGCTCACGTCAGCCCCGGTGTTAGTTTTACCGAGCGGTGTAGAGGGCTTTGCTATCTACACGGATGCGTCTCGGATTGGTTTAGGCTATGTGCTCATGCAGCAAGAAAGGGTAGTGGCTTATGCTTCTCGTCAGTTGAAGGAGCATGAGAGGAACTATCTGACTCATGACTTAGAGCTTGCAGCAGTGGTTCAGGCACGAAAGATCTGGAGGCACTATCTTTATGGTGTCAGATTTGAGGTGTTTACCGACTACAAGAGCTTGAAGTATCTTTTCTCCCAAAAGGAATTAAACCTGAGGCAGAGAAGATGGATTGAGTTCTTGAAGGACTATGACTTCGACCTTCAGTATCACCCTGGGAAGGTGAATGTTGTAGCAGATGCGCTGAGTAGGAAGAGGCCATCTCTCTAGCAGGACTGGAAGATGTTGGAGGATGCGGCTTGCGCGTTGACTGAGTTAGAGCCATCGCTATGTCAGGCTTTTGTAGCTCAGTTATCTCTTAGGTCCTCGGTTTTAGATGAGGTGATCGAGCGACAGGGAGCCGACCCTAGACTCTTAGATTTAGTGGGCAAGGCAGGCATTGCTTGAGATGAGGACTGTGTGATTAGATTTCAGCACCGTGTTTGTGTCCCCGATTTAGTAGATGTCCGTGAGCATGTGTTAGCGGAGGCTCATAGATCGCGATTCTCTATTCATCCGGGTAATACTAAGTTGTATCAAGACCTGAAGAGATCATTTTGGTGGTCCGGCATGAAGAAGGATGTTGCGGATTATGTATCTAGATGTCTAGTGTGTCAGCAAGTGAAAGTCGAGCGACAGCAACCATCTGGCCTTATGAAGAGGATGGATATCCCAGTGTGGAAGTGGGAAGCTGTCACTACGGACTTCGTTTTGGGTTTGCCTCGATCTAGAAGGGGCAATGACTCGATTTGGGTAGTTGTAGATAGATTCTCGAAGACTGCTCATTTCTTGCCTATGAAGCAGAAGCAGTCAGTAGAGAGTTTAGCTAGATTGTATGTTAGTAGTGTCATTAGATTGCATGGTGTGCCGAAGTCGATCATTTCGGATCGAGATCCGAGATTCACTTCGAGATTGTGGAAGAGTCTTCAAGATGCTTTAGGTTCGGAGCTGAAGCTCAGTTCGGCGTTTCATCCCCAGACCGATGGACAGTCCGAGAGGACTATCCAGACACTCGAGGATATGTTGAGAGCGTGTGTTCTCGATTGGAAGGATGATTGGGAGCGTCATTTACCTCTAGTGGAGTTCGCATACAACAACAACTTTCATGCAAGTATTGGTATGGCTCCATTCGAGGCGTTGTATGGTAGGCCCTGCAGATCTCCTTTATGTTGGGAGGAGACTGGTGATAGGCAGTTGATCGGACCGGAGTTAGTTCAGGAAACTTCGGATAAGATCCAGCTTATCAGGAAGAGGCTTGTTGCGGCACAGGATAGGCAGAAGAGCTATGCCGACAACAGGAGGAAGGATTTGGAGTTCGAGGTTGGCGATCATGTCTTCTTAAGATATCGCCTACTCGTGGTGTCGTCAGATTTGGCCGGCATAGTAAGTTGAGCCCCAGGTTCATTGGCCCATATGAGATTCTCAGACGTTTGGGCAGCGTGGCATATGAGCTAGCATTACCCCTAGCTTTGGCTAGCGTTCACCCTGTATTCCACGTATCAATGCTCAAGAAATATGTCCGAGATCCGTCTCATGTGATTAGTCATGAGCCAGTGGAGATCCAGCCAGATCTTTCATATGTCGAGCAACCAGTAGCTATTCTTGATTGGAAGGTTCATCATCTCCGGAACAAGAGTATTGCGTCGGTGAAAGTTCTATGGCGGAACTTCTCACGAGAGGAGGCTACTTGGGAGCTTGAGGATGCGATGAAGAAGAAGTATCCCCTTTTGTTTGAGTAGTGTCGTTCTAACTTCGAGGACGAAGTTTCTTTTAAGGGGGAGAGGGTGTAAGGCCCTTGAATTTTGTTGCATTATTGTAATGCATGTAAATAACTCGTGTCGTATATGTACGTATGTATGTATCTATGTATGTATTAGTTAGTATACTTATGTGTGTATGTGTATAGCTTAGGTATAAATAATATATGTATTGCTTGATGGTAGTGTGTGCACAATACTATATAGATATTACATGTATATATGCATGATGTACATGGGTTTCTGCTTGGTTTAGACTTCTGGCCGAAGGCCAGATTGGCGTCAATACCATAGCCGTTTATGTGGTGTCAGCGTCAACCCCATGGACGCCAACACTAATCCCAGCGTCCAACGATATGGACGCCAACTTCTCTGACTTGCATGCGTTGCAAAGCCAGGAATTTCGGAACCAAGGCAACTCACCCATTGGGGCGTTGTCTCCCAACGGTCTGAGAGCCATCATGTCACCCCATGCGTGGGAGAGGAGCCTCTCCTCCTCAAAAGAGCCCCATTTCGCAACCCTAGGGCCCTCTTTAACCTTTTGCAAGGGAGGAAGAAGAGAGGAGAAGAAACCCTATTCTTTGACTGAGGAAAACCCCCACTTTGGAACCCAAAATCCAACAACCTGAAGCTTGTTCCGGGGTTCTGTTGCAAGAAGGAGCTTGCTGGATCATCGAGGAAGGCTTCCCCGACCTCGACTTGCTGTGGAAACTGCTCAGGAACCCGGAGGGAGGTGATCTTGGAGGGTGTTTCGCAACTTCTTGGGACAGCCCAAGGAGAGCTTCACTGAGCCCTAGATCCATTGGTGTATTTTTCAAAAGGCAAGTACCCTACTCCTAACGTCCCCGTATGTGTCTAGGTTGGTTTTACAAATTTTATGTATTTTCCCTCGTGTCCTAGACCCCCAAATTCACCCCATCTTTGGAGCTCGGGTCTGTGTTCCGTACAGACCTGACATTGACGGCAATGTCCCTTGCCGCTAAGATCATGCTTAGCGTCCATCGACTATGCCGTTGACAGTGAATTAGCGGCCAGAGACCGCCGCCAAGTTTATCTAGACAGAACAGTGACCAGTTCTGCCATTCTATACGACTATTTTCGATATGTTTCACGAGAGGAGGCTAAGCCAAGGGTAAGCAACAACAACCCAAACAAAATCATTCAGGTGTTCAAAAGAAAGAGCAGTCTGTCGACAAGCTCAATGGAAGCTGTCGACAGGTCTGGAAGAAGGTTGCCAAGGGTCAGTCAACTAGTCAACCAAAAAGGAAAATTCAAATGAATGGTCAACAAAATAACAAACCAACTGTTCTGAAAAATTCTCCATCTTGCAATGTATGTAAGAAATTTAGGCATAAACAAAATCAATGTTGGAATAAACAGAAATGAAAACAAATCTGGATTCCAAAACATTTACTCTTTGGCATGAATGATACACTGGGACCCAAAGTAATTTGGGTACCAAAACCACTTGTCTGATTCATCTATGCAGGAATGCCTAGCAGCCCAAAATCGAAACAAATGGTACTCGGATAGTGGCTGCGCGAGGCACATGACGGGGGACAAAGATAAATTTTGTTTGCTGGTGGAAAAAGACGGAGGTCGTCACGCCCTGATATTTAGCAGCGGAATAAATACCGGGGGACGTGAACGATACAAATAGACATATCACAATTGAGTAACGCAGAGTAACAATTACATATAACCACAAATTTCAGACCATAATAACGTCATCAAAGGTACTCTTTATTCCATTTCAATCCACTAGTTAAAACCTTACATAGAAATAACTCATTGAAAAGGGTTCATTATTCAAATAATAATGTTTCTCTAATACATCGACTACTCAAATGTCTATTTGTAAACTGTCAACTGTCATATGGCGGGTGCTCATCACTCTTGCCCGGCCCCATCGGACTCCACTGGTTCCTCATCACTACCTGAAAAGGGCAGGATGATAGGGTGAGCGAACTAGCTCAGTAGGATCTACATCTCAATATTGTGCGGGCACTAGTATACATGATTAACATTTTAAATAGGCAGATATGCACATGAATATGATGACAATGTATGCAATACTAACAGATTGAATAGCAGAATAGAACGGATATCATATCAGATCAAATGTCGAGTTGTATATACAATGAATAGATATTTCAAGAGTAGAATCGTATCAAAAGAGATTGGCCATATCCAAACAGATATCATGCATTCACATTATTAGACGTATCATATCAAATCTTATCATATCATATCAGATCAAACTTATCATATCAATCAAAGGCACATTTCCACTACTCTTGCTTATTTGTTTGTGCCATGCCAAGCACCAGAAGTCCATACTCCCGCGGTTAATAAGTACGTTGGGGCGCTCCTCCCCAGGACCGGACCAGGCCCCGTTTTTTTGCACAGGCATTGGTCAATGGACCGAAGGCCCAAATTGTGCCAAACAAACATAGTCACATTATGGCCACATAGTTTCAATGACAAGCTCATAGTAAAAGGAACATGATCATTCATAGAGTCAAGGTATGGCAAATAGCTCAAGAGAACAAAGGCAGTATAACGACGTATCTTATGTTTCATAATTCATTAATGTTTTGACATAAGGATGAATCACGGATCTTTCCTAGCATGTATGCATATGGACAAATAATTAATTGAATATCAGAAAGCATATAACTACTGAAACTCATATGCAAATCATGACGTTAACTTCACTAACAAGTCCATACTAACATGTATTCATCCCCATATTCACATCATATTCTTATCTTATCAATTGACAATAGGGAAGATCACAAGATAATCCAGTGAACATAAGGACAATCACAATTACACATTCGAATAATATTCGTATCATTACCACTTTTTTTTAATGGGTTGATTTCTTTTAGGTCCATGCATACTCTATAACATCATGCACATGCTAGTAAACATCATGTAATGATCATACCCAAGACATGTATTTTTTTTGCAAAGGTAGTGTCGACACACCCCTTACTAGTGTCGACACAATGCTTCAAACACAAGGCAAAATAATTCAGAACTGGTCAAGTAGTGTCCACACTAGATCAAGTAGTGTGGACACTAGAGACAGCTTCCAGAAAACCCAGTCAATAGGTCTGGACAGTGTGTCAACACTAGATCAGGTAGTGTCGACACTAGAGACCCTCCCAGGAAACTTCTGGGCCAATTCGGGACAGTGTTTCGTCACTAGATCAGGTAGTGTCGACACTAGAGGCCTTCCCAGAACACCTTTTGGGCTGTTTTAGGACAGTGTGTCGACACTAGTGGCCCTCCCAGAAAAAAAAAACATATAAGTCAGGTGTAACCAGAAAACACGTCTCATGCAGTGATTCACTTTCCCCTTTTATAACTCTCTAGAGAATGACATTTAGACAAAATGTTCAACATAAAAGATGACGAGGAGAACTATTAGAATAACTTTGATGTTGGGGGTTTGATCCAATACGGTCTCAAAGCCCAAGAAAATATGTGAAGAACATAAAGCTAAGTGCAGCCCGAAATCACAGTATCATGCAGCGACTCTCTTACCATGCTAAAAACTCTCTAACTAAAGACTTTTGGACAAAACATCCAACATAAAAGATGATCGTGACTACATGTAGAAGAATGTTCATGAAGGAAGTTTGGTCTAATTCGATCTCAAATCACGTGCATAATAAGAAGAATGGGAAAAGCCCTAACTGTGCGCGACTTAGGGAAAACTACGAATACACAATGTATACTCCATGAAATTGAGTTAAACCTCGTGAAAATGAACCACCTAGACTCAAAGATCTACATGATGGTGTTGATTTTCTTTAATCTTGGTGGGAGAACACCTACCTTTATGAAGATCTAAGACCGGTCGACGTTCTGGGCGCAGCAGAGGATGAAGGGAAATGAAGCTCTGGTTCCTAGCCTTTCTCCCCCTTCTCTGATGCCCTAGCCCGCCTCCAAACGAACCCATCTTGTTGCTAAACCTTCCCCAAGAGTTTAAGGACGAGTTCTTATAGATTTAGGGTGTAGTTACAAGTCCTAACGGGACTAGGAAAGGGGTTGCGAATTCTGCTCCCAGCTTTCCAAGAAATCTGGGATTCTCTCACCCAAAGGAGGTAGCAAAGGTTTAGGAAACCACCACTTAGAGTTGGATCCGGTTTTAACTTACCTTGCATGACTAATCACCCTAATTTTAACCCTAAATTGCCCTCCCTAATCACTGCATAATTACATACACAAATTTCTCGGTATTTTATTGTCCCAATTTCTATCCTTGGGCCAAGTGTGCTCCATTGGCCCAAATATTGTTAATGGGTCATCAATACTTGGTGTTTGAAGTCTCTCCAACATGTTTATTTAATTTATGGTTGGGTTATTTTTCCGTGTTAACATTTTTCCGACTTAGTTTCCTAATTCAGGTAACTTGGTCACATTTGACGTACTCTCGACCAATCAGATTTTTCGTTGCACGAATTCCTTCGTGGAGCACTTAGGGATAATATTTAGGGTTGGTTTATAATTTTTACGGAATTTTCCGATGTGTTTTCTCTCGTACGATAGTGGTACTCTAGTTCTATTATTCCGATAATACGAAAGTTATTTATTTACTAATTTCATACTTGAATTTGTTTATGTGACATAAGTTGTTCATTGATCCAATTTCTTTTATGGACTGTCCCCTCATATTGTTTGGAGTCCACCATAAATTTGTCATTTAGTTTATGATCTCATTTATACACCTAATAATGGGTTGTCCAACTTATGTCCTAATTACGATAAGAAGTCACACTAACTATTAAATATATCCCAAATGACTTTTATTGACCCAAAATTCTTGATGGATCATTAGAGGATATTATTTGAAGTCCATCTATGATTTTTATTTAATTTTCTGGCTCCTCTAGGTATGTGTGATAATGATTTCCCGACTTATTCCCTGATTACGACACTCAGTCGTAAAACGCCATAAACTTGGACCATCTGATTTTCCTTTGCATGAATTTTCTTTGGGTCATTAGGGAGTATTATTTAGAGTTGAACTGTGATTTTTATGAAATTTTCTAATGGTTTTTTGTATGTATGATAATGACACGTGCATTTTTGCTATTTCACAAATATTGATTTTATTGTTTTCGATTTATTTCTAATTTTCCAATTACTGAATTTTCGGTGTGTTATATCCTCCCCCACTTAAAAGAATTTGGTCCCCAAATTCACATGTGTTTACGGGCTGGACTTACAGGGAATCAAATTGTGAATTTACTCATGACATAATGATTGATTGATGATGGCACTTCAGGGTCAAATAAAAACGAGTTAGAAATGATACCTCTCTTTTACCTCCTATTTTGGGTTGTGTTGCCATTTTTCCTGAGCTCAATTTCTCCATTGGGCAATCCTTAACCTTGTGGTCTTGGCTACCACAACAGAAACACTTGCCTTGAAATTTCCAGCACTCCTCAGTCCGATGATATTTGTTTGTTGCAATGCTGGCATCTTTCTGCAGGAGCGGGAATTAGTTTCTTATTGCACTTCTTAATCTTGTGCCATCTGTTACTGTTGCCGGGTCATTTCTCTCTGACTATAGGTTTGGATTTTCCTGTGGTTGAAATTTGTTCTTTCTTATTAGTTTTGCCAACTCCTTTGTCATCCATAGACCTTTCATTTCCATTTGTATCTCCCTTAGCCATTATTAGGGAATCCTCTAGCAGTTGAGCAGCTTGTCGTAGTGCATTGGTTAATCTTTGGACCGCTCTTTGTCCGTCCATAGATGGTGTAGGTGTATCCTCCATTGCTGTTTATTTAAGTTCCTTCAAAACAAACTATGACACGGTAAGTCTTCTTTACTCCTTGTTGATGCCTTGTAACTTACAATATTTAGTTATTAATAAAATTTTGGACTAAGCCTAAGTTTCTACCCAATCTCACCAGGTAGGTACAACGTTCTTGACACAAGCTAAGGGTTATATTGACACTTATCCTATGATTCCTAATTGTTTAGGACTTAGGGGAAGCCCGGCTCATTCGGCAGCCAATACATCCACTGACTAGGTACTCTTAATCGGCAAGAAATGAGCCGACTTAGTCAATCGATCAACTATTCCTTGCACCCCATGGTGATGTGCTTGGTCGGATGAATCCCTTCTCTAACAGTTCCATCCTTTGCTCTTTTAATTCCTTCAGTTCTGTGGGGTACATTCTATATGGTGCCCTAGATACTGGTGCTGCTCCAGGGACCAACTCGATGGTAAAATCGACCTCTTGCTCAGGAGGAATTCTTGGCAAGTATTATAGAAAAATGTCAGCGTATTTGCTGACAACATGGATGTCCTCAACTTTGACTTCCTTCTTTGTGATGACAATAGCAGCAAGAAAGGCCATACAACCTTTCCTCATCCTCCTTTTGACTCAAAGTGCAGAGATAAGTGACAATCTCCTACGGTTCCTATCCCCTGTGAACACTAGTTTTGGGTAATGGCTAAACGATACCCGACTTCTCCTGCAGTTGATACTAGCCCCATGTTAGTTGCTGGCCATTCAGTGTTACTTCTACCAACTCCCACCATGCCCTGGCATCCTTTTCCAATTGGAAAGTCGCCAGCAGTACTTTGTTCTGGTCCGTGCATTGCATGACCCTGAATATCCTTTCATCTTCCTTAACCCAGTGTTCAGCAACATCTGGGTTAGTACTCCCTTCAAACCTAGGCGGATCCATATTCCGAAAATTTCAATGGAGATCACCGGCTCCGCAGTTACCTCCACCCTGGGTGGCTTGCAGGATAGCCTGAGTCAAGTTCTGTATTGTTTGTTGCATGTTCCTAGACTGGGCACGTTCAGCAGCCATGAAGGTAATAATTACCTTCAAGATAATAATACAAGTCAATCATCTAAATATATCACGTATGACCTCTATTCCAATGGTTCTACCCAAGCTCACATTAGGTACGACAGATTTTGACTCGTGTGATCTAGTTCCATTCTATGCTCCTATTCCCTTGGACCATAAAGTTTAGGTCTCTGATACCAACTGTCAGGCCCTGATATTTAGCAGCGGAATAAATACCGGGGGACGTGAATGATACAAATAGACATATCACAGTTGAGTAACGCAGAGTAACAATTACATATAACCACACATTTCAGACCATAATAACGTCATTAAAGGTACTCTATATTCCATTTCAATCCACTAGTTAAAACCTTCCATAGAAAGAACTCACTGAAAAGGGTTCATTATTCAAATAACAATGTTTCTCTAATACATCGACTACTCAAATGTCTATTTCTAAACTGTCAACTGTCATATAGCGGGTGCTCATCACTCTTGCCCTGCCCCATCGGACTCCACTGGTTCCTCAACACTACCTGAAAAGGGCAGGATGATAGGGTGAGCGAACTAGCTCAGTAGGATTTACATATCAATATTGTGCGGGCACTAGTACATGATTAACAATTTAAATAGGCAGATATGCACATTAATATGATGACAATGTATGCAATACTAACAGATTGAATAGAAGAATAGAATGGATATCTTATCAGATAAAATGTCGAGTTGCATATACAATGAACAGATAGTTCAAAAGTAGAATCGTATCAAAAGAGATTGGCCATATCCAAACAAATATCATGCATTCACATGATCAGACGTATCATATCAAATCTTATCATATCATATCAGATCAAACTTATCATATCAAACAAAGGCACATTTCCACTACTCTTCATTATTTGTTTGTGCCATGCCAAGCACCAGAAGTCCATACTCCCGCGGTTAATAAGTACGTTGGGGCGCTCCTCCCCAAGAGCGGACCAGGACCCTTTTTTTTGCACAGGCATTGGTTAATGGACCAAACTCCCAAATTGTGCCGAACAAACATAGTCACATTATGGCCACAGAGTTTCAATGACAAGCTCATAGTAAAAGGAACATGATCATTCATAGAGTCAAGGTATGGCAAATAGCTCAAGAGAACAAAGGCAGTATAATGGCGTATCTTATGTTTCATAATTCATTAATGTCTTGACATGAGGATGAGTCACGGATCTTCCTAGCATGTATGCATATGGACAAATAATTAATTGAACACCGGAAAGCATGTAACTACTGAAACTCATTTGCAAATCATGACGTTAACTTCATTAACAAGTCCATACTAACATGTATTCATCCCCATATTCACATCAAATTCTTATCTTATCAATTGACAATAGGGAAGATCACAAGATAATCCAATGAACATAAGGACAATCACAATTACACATTAGAATCATATTCATATCATTACCACTTTTTTTCGATGGGTTGATTTATTTTAGGTCCATGCATAGTCTATAACATCATGCACATACTAGTAAACATCATATAATGATCAGACCCAAGACATGCAATATTTTTGCAAAGGTAGTGTCGACACACCCCTTACTGGTGTCGACATAATGCTGTAAACAAAAGGCAAAATAATGCAGAACTGGTCAAGTAGTGTCGACACTAGATCATGTAGTGTCGACACTAGATCATGTAGTGTCGACACTAGAGACAGCTTCCAGAAAACCCAGTCAATAGGTCGGGACAGTGTGTCGACACTAGATCAGGTAGTGTCGACACTAGAGACCCTCCCTGGAAACTTCTGGGCCAATTCGGGACAGTGTGTCGTCACTAGATCAAGTAGTGTCGACACTAGAGGTCTTCCCAGAACACCTTTTGGGTTGTTTTGGGACAGTGTGTCGACACTAGATCAAGTAGTGTTGACACTAGTGGCCCTCCCAGAAAAAAAAACATATAAGTCAGGTGTAACCAGAAACACGTCTCATGCAGTGATTCACTTTCCCATCTTATAACTCTCTAAAGAATGACATTTAGACAAAATGTTCAACACAAAAGATAATGAGGACAACCATTAGAAGAACTTTTATGTTGGGGGTTTGATCCAATTCAGTTTCAAATCCCGAGAAATCATGTGAAGAACATAAAGCTAAGTGCAGCCCGAAATCATAGTATCATGCAGCGACTCTCTTACCATGCTTATGAATCTCTAACGAAAGACTTTTGGACAAAATGTCCAACATAAAACAAAGATCGTGACTAAAAGTAGAAGAATTGTCATGAAGGAAGTTTTATCTAATTCTGTCTTGAATCATGTGCATAATAAGAAGAACAGGAAAAGCACTAACTGTGCGCGACTTAGGGAAAACTACGAATACACAATGTATACTGCATAAAATTGCTTTAAACCTCGTGCAAATGAACCTATACTCAAAGATCTACATGATGGTGTAGGTTTTCATTAATCTTGGCCCGAGAACACCTACCTTTATGAAGATCTAAGACCGGTCGATGTTCTGGACGCAGCAGAGGATGAAGGGGAATGAAGCTCTGGTTCCCAGCCTTTCTCCTCCTTCTCTGATGCCCTAGACCGCCTCCAAACGACCCCAACTTGTTTCTAATCCTCCCCCAAGATTTTAAGGATGAGTTCTTATAGATTTAGGGTGTAGTTACAAGTCCTAACGGGACTAGCAAAGGGGCTGCGAATTCTGCTCCATGCTTTCCAAGAAATCTGGGATTCTCTCACCCAAAAGAGGTAGCAAAGGTTTAGGAAACCACCTCTTAGAGTTGGATCCGGTTTTGACTTACCTTGCAAGACTAATCACCCTAAATTGCCGTCCCTAGTCACTACATAATTACATACACGAATTTCTTGGTATTTTCTTGTCCCAATTTCTATCCTTGGGCCAAGTGTGCTCCATTGGCCCAAATCTTGTTAATGGGTCATTAATGCATGGTGTTAGAAGTCTCTCCAACATGTTTATTTAATTTATTGTTGGGTTATTTTTCCGTGTTAACAATTTTCCGACTTAGTTTCCTAATTCGGGTAACTTGGTCACGTGTGACGTACTCTCGACCAATCAGATTTTTCGTTGCACGAATTCCTTCGTGGAACACGTAGGGATAATATTTAGGGTTGGTTTATAATTTTTACGGAATTTTCCGATGTGTTTTCTCTCGTACGATAGTGGTGCGTAAGTTCAATTATTCCGATAATACGGAAGTTATTTATTTACTAATTTCATACTTGAATTTGTTCATGTGACATAAGTTGTTCATTGATCCAATTTATTTTATGGACAATCCCCTCATATTGTTTGGAGTCCACCATAAATTTTTCATTTAGTTTATGATTTCATTTATACACCTAATAATGGGTTGTCCAACTTATTTCCTCATTACGATAAGAAGTCATACTAACTCTTAAATATATCCCAAATGACTTTTATTGACCCAAAATTCTTGATCGATCATTAGAGGATGTTGTTTAAAGTCCATCTATGATTTTTATTTAATTTTCTGGCTCCTCTAGGTATGTGTGATAATGATTTTCCGACTTATTCCCTGATTACGACACTCAGTCGTAAAATGCCTTAAACTTGGACCATCTGATTTTCCTTTGCATGAATTTCTCTGTGGGTCATTAGGGAGTATTATTTAGAGTTGAACTATGGTTTTTATGAAATTTTCTAATGGTTTTTTGTATGTATGATAATGACACGTGCATTTTTACTATTTCACAAATATTGATTTTATCGTTTTCGATTTATTTCTAATTTTCCAATTACCGAATTTTCGGGATGTTACAGAGGTCAAGTTGTCTTTGGAGGTAATAATAAAGGTTAGATCATTAGCACAGGTAAGTTTGGTAATTATGCCTCTAACTCAATAGACAATGTATTGTTAGTTGATGGTCTTAATCACAATTTGCTTAGCATAAGCCAACTGTGTGATCAAGGTCATAAAGTTGTTTTTGAATCAAATTCATGTCAAATTGTTGATAAGGAAACATGAAGTTTTAAGTTTTTTGGAAAAAGGGTGAACATCATTTATCTAGTTGATTTGGATGATCCAAAAAATGAAAATTTGTGTCTTGTTGCAAATAAACATGATGAGCTTACTTTGTGGCATCGTAGGCTTGGCCATGCAAGCTACAATGTCTTGCACAAGTTCATGAGGAGGAAATTGGTAAGTGGACTTCCTGGAATTCCTTTCAATAAGAATGAAAGTTTTTGTGATGCATGTGCACAGGGAAAACAAACCCGGAAATCTTTCAAATCAAAGGCACTGGTAATCACATCTAAACCTTATGAACTGTTGCACATGGACTTTTTTGGACCTACTAGAACTCAAAGTCTCAATGGCAAACAGTTTGTTTTTGTCATTGTGGACGACTTTTCTAGGTTCACTTGGGTCAAATTCTTGGCACACAAAAATGAAGCACTTACAGTCTTTAAAGATTTCTTTAATAAGATTGAGCATGGAAATGTTCATAAGATATGATCAATCCGCACTGATCACAGAGGAGAGTTTGATAATAACTCTTTTTCTAATTTTTGCAGGCACCAAGGGATAGACCAGATGTTCTCCTCTCCAAAGACTCCGGAACAGAATGGAGTAATTTAGAGAAAGAACAAAACATTAGTGGAAATGGCTCGCACTCTTATGGTTGAAAGCCAACACTCAAGGAGTTTTTGGGCAAAAGCGGTGAATACTTCATGCTATATTCTCAACAGAGCTATGGTAAGATCTGTGAACCTCCCTATGAACTGTTAAAAGGTATGAAACCCAGTATTGGGTATTTCAGGGTCTTTGGCTCAATAGTGTTTATACATAACAATGATAAAGTTGATTTAGACAATTTTGAAGCCAAAAGTGATCAAGGTATATTTCTGGGATGCTCAGAACACTATAGAGCATATAGGGTGTTTAACAATAAGAACAAAACTGTGGAAGAAACTCCACATGTTGTTTTTGATGAGTATCATACAAAGACTGACATTTCTAATTTACACAGGAATGATGATGGAAATGATGGAACAACTCTTGGGGAACTACAAGCAAAAGCAAAAGGAAGTTCTAAAATAGTTTCCAAGACTAACAATGGATATCTTCGCAGGTATAATGATGAAGATGATGAAATACTATTCAACTGACAAGATCATGAATTTGAAGAAGATCCACAAGAGGAAGAGCCTCAAGGTGAAACTCCTCAAACCAACCCTCCACAAGATCACCTTCCTCAAGTCCAAGATCAACTCGGCCATCAACAATAACAAATGTGAGGTACTCCAAAGATCACCCACTTGATAATGTGATAAGAGATGTAAATGATTCAGTTCAAACTAGGTCTAAGGTTAGACAATTAGTTGAACAAGATCATTTAGCTTTTATATCCCAAGTGGAACCTAAAAATGTTGAAGAAGCTTTAAAATAAAATTCATGGATTGATGCTATGCATGAGGAACTTGGTCAGTTTCAAAGAAATAATGTCTGGAGTTTAGTTCCTAGAACCCCTGAGATTTCTGTCATAGGCACAAGATGGGTGTTTAGGAATAAACTAAATAAAGAGGGTAAAGTGGTGTGAAATAAGTCTAGACTGGTAGCAAAAGGATACAGTCAAGAATTTGGTGTACACTTTGAAGAATCCTTTGCCCTTGTAGCTAGACTTGAAGCAGTTAGAATTTTGTTGGCATATGCATGCTCAAATAAGTTCAAACTTTTTCAAATGGATATTAAAACTGCTTTCTTGAATGGCTACATCAAAGAGGAAGTCTATATTTCTCAATCACCTGGTTTTGAAAAATCTGAAATGCCTAACCATGTTTACAAGTTGCCAAAGCTCTTTAAGGTTTGAAGCAGGCACCTCGAGCTTGGTATGACAGGTTAAGCAACTTCTTGGTGAGTAAAAACTACTCAAGAGGTAAAGTGGACTAAACACTCTTTACTAAGAATGTTCGCAATCATATAATTGTCGTTCAAGTTTATGTGGATGACATTATATTTGGTTCCACTAACCCATCACTATGTGAGGAGTTTTCCAAACATATGCACAGTGAATTTGAGATGAGTCTAATGGGGGAGCTTCAATTCATTCTTGGTTTGCACGTAAAGCAACATGAAGATGACTTCTTCAATAATCAAGAAAAATATGATAAGGAGCTTCTCAAAAGATTTCAATTTGAACAAGCCAAACCTGCCTCAACCCCAATGAGCACAAGCATTAAACTTGAAAATGATGAGAAAGGTAAACTGGTAGATGCAAAGCAATTCCGAGGTATGATTGGCTCACTCCTTTATCTTACTGCAAGTAGACCAGATATACAGTTCAGTGTTTGCCTTTGTGCTAGATATCAATCTAGTCCAAAGGAAAGTCATTTGGTTGCAGTTAAGAGAATATTCAGATATCTCTCAGGTACGTATGATTTGGGTCTTTGGTATCTAGCAAGAAGTAGCTTTGATTTGATATCATATTCTAATGGTGACTATGCTGGATGTAAAATTGATAGAAAGAGCACTAGTGGGTACTACCAATTTCTTGGTGGTTGCATGGTTTCTTGGGCATCCAAGAAGCAACACTCAGTTGCACTGTCCACTGCAGAGGCAGAATATGTTATGCAGGGAGCTGTGCGGCTCAAGTGTTGTGGATCAAAAGTCAGTTGTATGATTACAACATTGATATTGGATGCACACCTATCCTATGTGACAACACTAGTGCCATCAATCTCTCAAAGAACCCTGTCCAACATTCAAGGACCAAACACATAGAAATTCGTCACCACTTCTTGAGAGATGAAGTAGCCAACAAATCCGTGGAGCTTAGCTACATATCCGCTGATAAGCAATTGGCTAACATTTTCACAAAACCATTGACTGAGGATAGATTCACAACATTGAGAAGAGAATTGGGATTGTGCAAAATGCAATGAAGCCCATACCAAACCTTGAAGTGTATGTTCTTTGTGTGCACTGACTATGAGGTATATCAAATGGTAAACTGTGAAAGAACAAGTTATGCTTGTTTGGAAACTATTATTATACGTGAGAAAACATTCTCCGCCAAGTTTCCCATAATGGTCATTAAATTCAAATAAGGTATATGGTTTCTTTTCCTTTTGCCCACTAATTTTTTAAAACAAATGGATGTCTGTGTTGGAATGTTTTATTTATGAACCTGTGTGCCGTTGCTTGAATGTTGAGTCTACACATGCACACACTACGGGGGAGCAAGTTCAGGTTAGATGAATGAATTCTTGAAGGGAAACTCTTCATTTTTCACATCTTTCATTTTCGCTAGCATGGAGTTCCATTTTTCTACTCATCATAGCCTTCAATTTGATTTGTAGAGGTTCCTGTCGACAGCCCCAATTCCATCTGTCGACAGCCATGTCTCCACAAAACCCAGATCTTGAACCCTGTGTGCCTCTGTCGACAGGCACAAATCCATCTGTCGACAGACAAACACAGTTTTAGATGTCCCCGAACTCAATATCTTCTGTCTGTGTGCATCTGTCGACAGCTGAAATCCATCTGTCGACAACCATGATTTTTCTAAACCCAGAAGTCTTCAACTGTGTATATATGTCGACAGGTTCACATCAGCTGTCGACAGATACATATTTGAGAAGCAATTCCTTATTATTTCTCAACAGTCTTTATGAGCAGGTCCATCCCCTTGATGTACAGTGCAACTTGGGTATTTACGTATGCTTTTAATCTTTCATGTCCACATTATATTAATGATATTGTCTCAATCCCAATAATTTTGACATACTATTCTTGTATGAGTCTAGATTGTATCTGCAACGACCCACTTCCACCCGGTACGGTTATACCAACCCACGTCGGATGAGAGCAAGCCGCTACAGGGGAGAATACCCCAACAAGTAACAAATGAGTTGAGATATACACAAATAGAATTAAATAAATGCAACGGAATTTAAATAAATCTCATTCCATCAACTTTTAAATCCACATACCACAGTCTGTATAGTTCAACAAGAGATAACATAAGTACAAAATGTTCCAAATACATAGCCGATTCCAGGTACATTTGAACAAAACTCAAATTTCAATTGTAGCTTTACATACTATGAAAGATAAATTACAAGTCTTCAATCACTTAGTCCAACTCTACTTCAAGCCTTGCTAGCTTCTCCGCTACAAATTTCCTGAAATGTTTAGCAAGAATGAGTCTACATAATAGACTCAGCAAGTAACTTAAGATTCAATACATACATCTTTTCTAACAATTTAACACAATAGAATTTCAGCAGTTAAATCATACATGAGCATGCTATAACCTAAACAAATTCCATTAAACAATTATCTAAGCAAATGTAACTAAAATCTACACAAGATCACTAACATCATGGTGTCATTATCATAAGTATAAATACACATTCACATACCTTCACACTTTACTCACATCATTGTAAAACTTCGTAACTAAGTCATGGAAAACATATACAAGATAGGTTGCACTCCTAGCATGATTTCTAACTCACTTGGCATGCAATCATAACAATTTACTTCACATTTAGCTTGCTGATTTTTATATAAAATCTATGACATTCATATTACCCTTGCATAGGGATCACTTTTAACTATACAACATGATACTAAACACATGTGCATCCAATCATTCAAATTCCATGAATATGAAAGCATATACTTACATTTTGGTACTAATAGTAACATCACTTTTAGCAATAAGTTATACATAAACACATACACACACACATTTGTACACATCAATAAACAATTTATCAATCAACATTATTGTTATTTACACTTATACTATTTTCTCATTACACATAACCACATGATGAACCTTGGCTTTCACATACACTCACTTTGTTCTATCACACAATACTCATACACATTTGCCATTAATTCCTCTTTCACATTCACACACTCCTTATCACTTCACTTTTGCACATAACATGTGCCACATTTACACATATCTCGCACATACCTTGTGCTATTGAACACATGTCACTTTTCACATCACACTTATGGTTATTTTCACTTAATGCCAAGACACAGCCCAAACCACCATTAGATGTCACATAACACACACTTGGTCACATTCACTTACTTAATCACCGGCACAGTGATAAGTCTTAGTCTCTGCAGAAACCGGGGAAAGCCCTTCCCACCATTACCAGTGGAACTTGTCCACCTCCAGGATTTTACAAGACCCTTTGCCAGGGTGTACACTTTATCAAGACCCTTTCCTAGGGTGTAACACTTTGAGCTTTCCCGTAGGGGCACCACTACAGTACAGCTCCAAGCATCTAAGGTGGCAGTGTCTTATGGGCATATTTGGTTATCTTTATCACATTAACCGTTTTACACACTTATACCACTTGTTTTCCCATGTCTCATGCACACACATATAAATCATCATTCACTGATTTTTAACATCACTGTTGCAACTTCCAAATAATCATAATATAGATTTAATCATGCTGAAATTCACTTAATCACATCAAATCACAATTAACATGCTCACATAGTCGTTTTTCTCCTTAAAAATCCATAACGATACTTACGGTTATCAAAACAACCTGAGATTTTAACCACAGACACATTTCAGGTTTATAATCACACACGCAAATTTTCATATTTTTCTGAACCATATTACATTTACAGAAATTAGAACATGAATCTCATGCCGTTCATAATTTGATTTAACATGGAACATAACATGAACATCGGGTTTAACAGTTCACAGTCCTGAACCTAACATATTTGTCATCACAGAAATTTTCCTCGGATTTATTGCACAATACACAATTTACTGTAGATTTTACAATTCCTATGCATGTCTCCTATTTCCAAAACAAAATTTTCAGTAAATTCCACAGTCATGGAAAAATTCTCAAATTTTCAAGGCATGGACTGATACATATACACATGGTATAGAAAAATCTAGGGCATTTAATTCTCAGGAATTAGGTAGACAGTAGATGAACATGCATAATCCATCCTTTTTCCAACATGTATTTCAATAATCAAAAGAATTCATGCCATCCACAGAAAAATGCAGAAATTTCCACACACACACCACATTATCCATTTTACATAGCATATAGGATTTACACTATATCCTCATGGTGAAAACATATCGAAAATAATCATCTATCAGGAAGAACAGCTCACTGTTCTATCCTGAAGAACTTGGCGGCAACCTCTGGCCGTTCAAGAGTTTTGACGGCACGATCGCTGGACGCCTATGGGAGACCTTGGCGTCAATGGCATTGACGCCAAGTTCCTGTCTGTGCAACAACACAGACCGAACCCCAAATACTCAGTGAAAAGTAGGGTCTAGGACACGATTTAAAATGCATAAAAATTACTGGGACCTAGGGAACATGTATGGGATTGAGATCTATGGGTTACTTGCCTCTGAATAAATCTCCAAACGGATCTAATGGCCTGAGAAGCTCTCCTTGGGCAGTGCCAAGAAGCCTCCAAAACTCCTTGGCTCCGGGTTCTAGGGGGTTGTAGGCCGCAGTCCAGCGCCGGGGGAGCCTCCTCCTACGTATGGTCTTTCTCCTTGTCGTAGAAGATCACCAGGAAACGCCTCCAGTCTCCGGATCCAAGCCCTCCAAGGTCAGTCGTTCCTCTCTTTCTCTGTTAGGGTTTCCTTTCTAGTAAAGAGCCAAGAGAGCTCTCTAGGTTGCCAAAGGGGTGTGTTTCATAAACTAGGGAACAAGAGGGGCTCGTGTAGGGCTGAAGGGACATGAAAGGGCCGGTGGGAAGACATCTCCCCAATCAGAAGCCTGGCACAATGGGTGTTCTCTGCGCTCTGTTGCGCATAGAAAATTAGGGATATTGGCGTCCACATCCATGGACGACTACATTAGGGTTGGCGTCAGTCGATATGGACGCTGACATATTATGGGTGTCCATCCATGTTGACGCCAAGACATCCTTCTGCCAGAACTTAAAATCATGCAGAACCATGCTTAATCCACACATATGTGCACATGAAACCCATGCGGTATAGTGTATACACCATTACACCAGGTAACCATCCAATATTTACTATTAATCCTATACATACATACATAGGTACATCAAGATAATAATAACACACACATAAATATCTACACACGCATACAACGTCTAAGGTATAACATGTATCTTACTACACTTATGAAATCAATAACATTTATACCTAGGCATGCCCATGCATACCAAAGCACACTAAGATAAGATGTACATAGGTACCTACCTATGCGTACATGAGGTTTATAGAATTACAATATACACTACTAAATACACCTACCATACTTGCACTTGATATATATATATACATGCAATGTACAAAGTACAATGTACACATTAACTACACCATGCAAATGAACAACGTTTACAACTAAGTAAACTCATGCATACCTAAGTATACCAAGGTGTTACATATGTAAAATTAAGTACACAATTATCACATGCATATGATAATCTACATACGTACATACACATATGCACTTCATATATTCGCACACAACATTTATGAAATGGGCAATATAAGGTATACATCAATATTTAGATGGTACTTGCATAATATTTGAATAGATACCTTATACACAAAATTGGCCAATTACTTATATTCACATATATTAACATACATCCTTGCATATACACATGCAAGATTTATATCTATAATATGCATCTTTTCCATGTACGCCATTTATGCAAGAACAAGCAAACAACATATACATAAAGTATAAGCGGGAAAGAAAATTCGGGGCCTTACAGTATCATTCGGAGTACATTGGACAAATGTAATGGGTCTAACCTAACTCACTTGAATAACACCCTTGTGGCTAATCATTTTCTCAAGTGATGTGATAAGTCCTATGTTCATTGAACTTTATGTCTTGCATTGATTGTTACCATACACATTCTTTGACCTTGATTTTCAAACACACACAAAAAAAAGGAGAAAAGCTACCTATTTCTTACAATCAAAAGTCAATAATGTGATAAAGGTAAAGCAATGATGTGTATTGTTGAGTAACCGGGGACATGGGCATCACAAATGTCTGCCCTCGCGTCAAAAAACTTACTCATTACCTCTATAGCAAGGTATGATGGTCACTCCCGCTGAGTAACTGAGGGTACGGGCACTTCACATGTCTATCCTCACTTAAAAAGGTGTTAGTGATACTACTTACCACTTTTCCCATTGCATTTTCCTCTAAATAAATCAAAATTGAAATAGTGTGAAGCCTCCAATGTTTGATTAATCCCGGGTTCCTTGATGTTTGTGGTTATCTACTCATGTAGACATCTTTTTCATAAACCATCTGACCATCACCCACTTGGAATTATGTTTTTCTACAATGGTTTTTATTCAAAGGGGTTATCTTATTTTCATATGTTTTGGTACGATGCCGTCTTGTTGTTCCAACTTGAGACTCCTAGAGAATTATTTTTAAACCATTGATGATTTTGACTTGTCTTAATATTAGTAGGCATGACAGTTTAAAATGTGTACATACCTCTTTTACACGTTATCTACATCTTGGACGCTCATTGCCCTAACAATTCCTATCAAAATCCCCATCTGGCACAGTTTATGTTTGCGCCTATCGACAGATACCTCTGCATCTGTCGACAGCCGGCGGCATGCTCTATTTTAGAAGCCCAACAGGCGTCTCTTTAGGGTTGGATTTTGTGGGTCCCTGTCCTTTGAAATTCTTCCCACTCTTTAAAAGGGAACCTACGACCCTTTTCTCCCTTTCCACTTCCAATACTCCCTCCTCCTTCCTTCTCCACCAAACCCTTCTTCTATAGGGCGCCAGACCCAGATTCTGCCCCTTCTGGTTCTTTTTTTCTCCTCGTGTTTTTCTTCTTCTTTCTGAGTTCTTCTCCACTCTGACCTTCTCTGCTTCTCATGGCTCCCAAGGGCAAGAAACTTGCTTCTTGTTGCCGTCCCTTATCTCCCCAAGCCGGTGAGGGTTCTAGGGCTCTTGCCGAGCGCCGAACCAAGCATCGTGATGATCGGCTGCACGAGCTTGTCATTTCCCGAGGTTTGCAACTCACCATGGATCCGGAAACCTTCAGCATATTCGTTCATCCTCGCTATGTTGATTTTCCTTCTTTGGGATACATGTTCCCCAATCTCCTACCCGTCTTTGACACCCAGGGCTGGACGTTATTTCTCTATTCTCACTGCACTACTCTCCTACTGTTGTTACTGAGTTTTTCAGTAATCTTGGTCTGTCTGGGGATGGGGATCTCTACACCTATGTGAAAGGTACATCTTTCAAGCTTACCCCCAACCTCATCAGCACTGCACTTCAAATTCCTAACTCTAGGGCTGATGTGCTTCTCAGGCACCCTTCTGCATCTGAATACTATCATCTCATCACACTCCAACCTTATGATGCGGCTAAGAAAATTGCCAAACTAAATGCCAATTCCTTTCCCCCACTGAATAAAATGATCCATCACATATTCACCACCCTGATTGCTCCAAAGCATGGCAGTCGGGAACTTGTCACTGAGGTTCATAAATCTCTCTTTTTCTTCTTCCTCAAGTGCGAACAAATCAACTTGCCAGAACTCATGCTCACCTGATCTGACAATGCTTCTACAATCCCATATGATCAATGCCATATGCTTGCCCAATCACTTCCCTTCTACTTTTCATTGGGATACATATTCCTAATAGTCAGCTTGTCGCCCTCAAATCTCGTAGTGCCTTTGATCTCACTGCTGCTCATCGGATGGGCTATAAGCTGCTTGATGGGGTTATCATAAGGGAACTCAAGGGTAAAGAGTAGGTAGCTGATGATGACGAATCTACTGAAGATGATGCTGGTGAAGACTCCCAGTCCAAGCCACTGGATGCTCAGGGAGATGAAGCTGATGTTGCTGCTGATGACCAAGCGCCTGATGAGCCCTCTCTTCAAGATTTCATCTCTGCTCAAATGGCATAAATGCAGCTCTAGATGACCACTGGTTTCAAACATCTAAATGCTTGATTGGATCATGTTGATACCAACTTGGATGCACTGGCTGACACCCAAGTCCAGCTTCAGATAAGGCTTATAAGGCTCTCCACAGAGCTTCATGGACTTCGTCAGGCCTCTGCACCACCTAGGAATGATGATGTCTAGAGAGTCTAGGGGTCATTTATCTATTGTTTATTTTACGTTGGTCAGGGTCTTGTCACTATTATCTTAGTTTTCTATCACAATCATGTTATTTCCTTCGCTTGCACTTCTTTTGTCATGTCATGAGTCACTTTGTAACTGTGTGCAATGAATGCTCAATCAATGGAATTCACAGTTCTTTGCTTATGTTCTACTCATGTGTACATGAATTGTCTTTTTGGATGTTTCCAAGAGGGGGAGAAACATTACTTATGCATAACTTGAAATTTTTGTCATCATCAAAAAGGGGGAGAATGTTGGGTTTACATGTGGTATGTTTGTTTCTGATGATGACCAATCCAAATTAATGTTATGAGGATAATTGAAACATGATCATGCAAATGATAATTAAGAAAGAACAACCCCAAGTGATTTTCTAAATGTTATTTATATGTCACTAACAATGCTCTTAAATATAGGTGTGATTGTAGGCAAGACAATGTACCAAATTTCAGAGCAAAAAACTGAAGAAAGTCACATTCAACAAGTACCTATCGACAGACCCACAAGTCCCTGTCGACAGCTACACACAAGGAGATCAGACAGGTTTCAGGACAAGTGTACCTGTCGACAGATCCAAATCACCTGTCGACAGATACACACAGGAAATTGTTTCCTGCAAGGCCAGTCTTCTGTTTTTTGCAAACCTGTCAGCACCTATCGACAGATGCATAGTTTGCTGTCGATAGACGAAGAGAAGATCTCAGTTCCGAGATTTGGACATGTTTCCAAGTTGGGTGTTTCCTTCTACCATGACTCTCCATACATAAACACCCATATATAAGGAATGTTTTGAAGGTTTTTTTCGTACAAAAGCAGCCACCATGCAAAACCCTAAGGAAATCAAAGAGAAAATCACTCTCCCTGCTGCTCAGCTTCAGCACTCCGTCTAGAATAAAGAAGAACAATCTTCTAAACGAAGTTGAAGCCAGTTCGTTTGTGATTCAAGCTTCTCCATCAACTGATACCTTTGAAGACGAAGTTTGAAGTTCATCTGGACGACCATCTTGAAGAGTTCCATCTCAGGATTTGATTCTACAACTCTGAACTCTTCTCTGTCTCTGTTTTTCATACTTGGTGTGTGTGTTGGTGGGTCAAGTGTCTCTTGTTCTTGATTCACGTGGGACATGTTATTCTGATCGTGTGTTAACATCAGACAACGTGAGTGTGTGTGTTGTAGTGGTTTGAACTCGCTAATAAGAAGTCCTTCTGCGTGTGTGTGTGGACGGTGGACGTAGGATACACATGTTGTATACTCCGAACCACCTTAAATTTTCGTGTCTTGTGGTTTGCACGTTTCCACAATAGATGATTGGTAGGCACGCTGATTCTACACACATCAGATAGACTGTTCATGTTCTGTTCACAACAAGCACACTAATTGCAAGTCGAACTAATCCTGAATATGTTTAAGATTTTGATAAGTTTGTGTTTTCATCGAAAAGAAGGCAACTGTGGTTAGAGTTTGTTGTAATCTATTCAACCCCCCCTTCTAGATTACCATATTTGATAATTCTGCACGTCTTTCAAATGCCACAGTTGCAAGATTCGGTTATTCCTTTAATGTGTGGTACAGTGGAAGATGTAGCCCAAAGAGCAACAATACTTGAGAGAACAATTAAAGTTGGGCAGTCTAGTGGATCGGGATCATGTGGTGGTAGTTTCCGACTTCCACAACAGTCTGCGGGTGTTAGTAAGGGAAGGGCACCTTTGGGAGGATCGTCTTCTTCGGGCATTGGAAAATTGGGCAATAAGCTAAAGAAGATATTTAGAGGCCGAGGAGGTGGTAAGCAGCAAGAATTTTAACAAGCGCGTGGCTACAAGCCGGAGATGGAGGAGTCTCAACAAAGCACCACAAGGCAGCCCGGAGAATTTCGGTGTTACAATTGTGATTAACCATGGCATATAGCAAGGAATTGTCCATACCCAAGGAGAACTAATTATGGTAGAGGAGTGCCACAATAGCAACAACAACAACCACAACATCAATCATCGGCAGGGCAAGGAAGAGGTGCACCTGACCAAAGGGGCGGAGGACGAGGTCGAGTGATGGCGATTAACAGGGCTCAAGCAGAAGCATCAAATTTAATTGAAGGTATTATACCAATTTTTGAATATTCAGCAAGCACATTGATTGATCTGGGTGCATCTCATTCTTTCATTTCCAAAGATTTTCTTGATGTTATGGTGCATCCTTTTGAGGAGAGGTAGTGTGAGCTTATGGTAGTGGTACCATCGGGGGATTTCATGCTTACTACATGTTACTTGGATGAGGTACCTATTATGGTTCAGGGTAATAAGTTGTCGGCTAGGCTAAATGCTTTACAGTTAAAGGAATATGATATGATATTGAATATGGATTGGTTAGAGGCATATGGAGCGGTGGTGGATTGTAGGAAAAATAAAGTAAGGTTCAGCTATCCAGGAGGAGATTTAATTGAGTTCCAAGGTATGCCATTCTACACTCCTAAATTAATTATCTCTTCCTTAAAGGCTAGGAAATTGATTAATGCAAGATGTGTGGCCTATTTGGCATCTTTAGCTTGGTTAAGATAGAAAAAATAGTAGATATGGTACCCGTTGTTAGGGAATTTGTGGATGTGTTTCTGGAGGAGTTAACGAATTTAGCACCACATAGAGAGGTGGATTTCACTATTGAGTTGCCGTCGGGTAGTATGCCTATTTTTTAAGCGTCATATAGGATGGCACCTGCTGAATTAAAGGAGTTAAAGAAGCAATTGCAAGAGTTACTTGAAAAGGGGTTCATTAGGCCGAGTCATTCACCATGGGGAGTGCCGGTCTTGTTTGTAAAGTAGAAGGATGGAAGCATGAGAATGTGTATAGATTACCCCCAGTTGAATCAAGCTACTATAAAGAACAGGCATCCACTTCCACGTATAGATGATTTATTTGATCAATTGCAATCGGCAAAGGTGTACTCCAAGATAGATTTTAGATCAGGATAACATCAATTGAGAATTTGAGAGGAAGACATAGACAAGACGACATTCAGAAAAAGGTATGGGTACTATGAGTTTGTGGTTATGCCTTTTGGGCTAACCAATGCACTGGCGGCATTTATGAACCTAATGAACCAGATCTTTCATCCCTATTTAGATCGATTTATTGTAGTGTTCATAGATGATATTTTAGTATATTCAAAGTCTGAAGATGAGCATGCGAATCATTTAAGAATTGCATTGCAAACATTGAGGGAGCACCAGCTTTATGCAAAGTATAGTAAGTGTGAGTTTTGTCTTAAGGAAATTCAGTTTCTGGGGCATATTATCCTAGGTGAAGGTGTGGTTGTTGATCCAGCAAAAGTGGAGGCGGTTATGAAATGGTAGGAGCCAAAGACGGTGTCAGAAATTCGAAGTTTCCTTGGTATGGCCGGCTATTATAGAGGGTTTATCCAAGATTTCTCTATAATTGCAGCACCATTGACAAGGCTCACTAGAAAAGGAGTGCCATTTGAATGGTCCTCCGATCGCAGGCATAGTTTTATGGAATTAAAGAAGCGGCTCACTTCCGCCCCAATACTGGTTATATGGGCAGGAAGAGGTGGTTATGTGATATATACTGATGCATCGAAGAGAGGACTTGGGGTAGTGCTTATGCACAATGGGAAGGTGGTGTCATATGCATCTAGGCAATTGAAGCGTCATAAAGAAAATTATCCTACTCATGATTTAGAATTGGCAGCAGTTGTGTTTGCGTTGAAGATATGGCGGCATTATTTGTATGGGAAAAGATTTGAGATATTCACGGATCATAAAAGTTTAAAGTATATCTTCTCCCAAAAGGACTTGAATTTAATGCAGCACAGGTGGATGGAATATCTCAAAGATTATGATTTTAGTTTGGCATATCACCAAGGTAGAGCAAATGTGGTGGCAGATGCTATAAGTAGGAAAGTGGTTATTAGTCATATTATGATGAAAGAATGGAAATTGCATGAGGAGGTGGTGGAGAATTCTTTGTTTATACCCAACAACCAACGAAGAGCCATGTTGGATAATAGTGCGGTGGAACCGTCATTATATTGGCATGTTGTGGAAGCTCAAAAGGAAGATGAATATTGGGTCGATATTGTGATGATGGAGGATGTTACCATTGATGATGATTGTATTGTGCGGTTTAGGCACATGTTATATGTCCCAAATGAAGGTGGGGTGAAGCAGAAAGTGTTAGAAGAAGGACACCGGTCCAGGTATACCATACATCCCGGGAGCACTAAAATGTATCAAGACTTGAAAAGATACTTTTGGTGGCCGAGTATGAAAAAGGAAATAGCAGAATTTATAGCATGGTGTGCGGTGTGTCAACAAATCAAGGAAGAGCATCAAAGGTCAGGTGGGATATTGCAACCACTACCAATACCACAATGGAAGTGGGATGATATCTCAATGTACTTTGTTGCAGGTTTGGCCAGGACGACATCGGGTCATAATGGTATTTGGGTTTATGTTCATCGGTTAACTAAAGTGGGCAGGTAGTTACCGATTAGCATGTCATGGGCAGTGGATCAGTTGGCAAAGTTATATGTTGAATGAATTGTGCCATTGCATGGGATACCGATTACTATTATTTCGGATCGGGATCCCAGGATTACATCGGGTTTTTAGAGGAGTTTGCAAAGGGTTGTGGGCACACAATTGAGGTATAGTTCTGCATACCATCCCCAAACTGACGGACAAATGGAGAGAACAATCCAAACCATTGAAGATATGCTTCGGGTGTATTGTTTGGCTTGGAGAGGTGGATGGGAACATCACCTTGGCATGGTTGAGTTTGCCCACAACAATAGCTATCATTCAAGTATTGGCATGGCACCATATGAAGCACTTAATGGGAGACCTTGTAGAACACCGCTGAATTGGCATGAAGTGGGTGAAAGGCAAGTAATGGGACCGAAATCGGTTCCGCAATGTGTAGAAGTGGTCAAATTTATTAAGAAGAAACATCAAATAGCGCAAAGTAGACAAAAGAGTTACGCGGATGTTTGGCGTAGGCCATTACAGTTTGAGGTTGGTGAGTATGTATTTTTGAAAGTTTCCCCGACTAAAGGTGTTCTAAGGTTTAGTAAGAGAGGCAAGAGTCCTAGGTTTATGGGCCCTTTTCAGATCTTAGAAAGAATTGGGGAGATAGCTTATAGGTTGGAGCTTCCGGCGGATTTCACGGATGCTCACGATGTATTCCATATTTCCATGTTAAGGAAATATATCCGAGATCCTTCTCAAATTGTGAGCTATCAACGGGATGATTTGAAGCTGGATATTACCATGCTAGAATATCCGGTAATGATCACAACCAGGCATATTCAAAAGTTAAGGAATAAAAACATCGAGTTGGTGAATGTTCGGTGGGAAAATCGGCAAGGTGGTGATGATACTTGGGAGTTAGCTGATGAGATGTTCAAAACATATCTATCTTTGTTCCAGTAAGTAGCACCTTTCTTTTTAGGTGATAGTTGCATATGTTTTGAGCTTTGTTTATGTTTACCGCTTTAATTTCGAGGACGAAATTATTTTTAGGTGATAGTAATGTAATGACTGGAAGGTTCGGGTCGTGGTTTACCATGTTTTGGAGGCCAGTATGTGGCCATTGGTAGACCATGGAGGTCTATGTGTGTTTTTGCAGAATATTTTTGTCAGGTTTTAGGCAGGGGTGCTGACCAACCGATCCAAATTTGGGCTTTGTCGGGCTCTTTGAGATCGCGCCGCAAACAGAGGACGCTTTTCTCAGGAGCGTATCGCGTCCGGTTTACCAGATGCGATCTCGGTTCTTATCGCTGTCGGTATGTAAGACACGATTACATATGTTAATTGCGGTCGCTATGCAGGACGCAATTTCGAACCACCATTATGTGGCTGTCGCTGCATGAGCGCCACGTGGTGCATGCAGGGTGTTGGGAGTTTAGTTGCATCGACAATGGCGAACGCAAATCTTATCACGTCCAGTAAACACGACGCGATTTGTTTTAACACTGTTAAGTGTTTCGTCCCTAGCCGAACAGTGTAGTTGCACTGCTCAGGCTTTGGGGAGATGCTGCTGTGGCTATGAAGGAAATTCTTGGTGTTCGAAGGTAATCGGAGTCCGTTTGGCGGGAATTCGATGCTTGGACAAGCCTGGGAGCACGAGGAATCCCGTGGTGGTGTTGGGATTATACTTCTTGCACTGGTAGGGGAACTCCACCATGATTCCCACTATGTTTTCATAGGGTATCGCTTGTATGATGCTTGAATGAGGTATCTACATATGGGAAATTGCATTTGCATGTGTAGGAATCACATTTACACATTTAAATTCAGTTTTACATGATTTGGGATGGGAGGTGTGATCTCCGGAAGGGGTTTGTTGAGTGTGAATTTGAACCCCAAAAGGCGTCGAGTGCAAGGGACGCGTTCTTGTTAACCCGTCGCCTACACCCGACATGATTCCAAGTGGAGTTGCGTCTCGTATGTCTGACACGACTTGAAAGGTAAAAGCGGCTTCTGTTTTGGACGCGATTATGAAAGTGGCTGCCCGAGCTCTGGTAAGCTAAGGCCAGTTTGTGTTCCACATTGCTTGGGCTGTGTTACCAAGGCAATGTAGGGTCTGTGTGGGTGGTGTGGACCTATATAATGATTGATATCGAGGTGTTTTATGTGGATTCGCGGGCATAGCGGGCTAGGTGTTACGCCTTCTGTAGTTACCTCTCCAGTCAGTTACCCTAGCACCGGGTGCTTAGGGCTTGTCCCGGTATGAGAGTACCTTCGAGGTTTGTGTCGTCTTCTTGGACACCCTCCTCTTGTGTTTGAGTAGTACGTCCGATTGAGGGGAAAGACGATAGGGGACAATGGCTTGTGTTTGTGAGTGTACGGTCGTTTGTAGCATGCTCTTGGTTGAGGGACGAACACCAGTAGACGTACTGGTCCTCAGCTAGTCCTGTTCCAATGCCTCACTTTAGGGTTCTCGACCGGAGCCCCTAAAGTTGTCAGGCTTGGTCCTGCGGCAGTGTTCCTTGCATGTGTGGTGTGGTTTGTCTCCGCAGTTCTTGTTTGTTGAGGTGGAGCGGCAACTGGACCTTTCGTCCGTGGCTGCGAGACTGAGAGGTGTACTTGTGTAGTTTGTTCGGGTCTGTGGCTGGTGTCGTGAACCAGTTCTCGAAACTCATGTACGGCGTACCCTTCCTTTAGCTTGTGCACTTGTAGTGTGTTGCCATTTATTTATTTACCAGCTCTCTAGTATCATGTTTAGATGATTACATGTTTTACAACATTAATTTTAATTGTGTTTCTCGGCTTAGGGGAGTTACCCTACTGATCCAATGACTTGCGAGGCTCACCCCTTTTTCTTCCATGTGAGGGAGAGCAGGAGGCTTCTCATCCCTCCAGTAGTTCGTGTCAGCCTCATAGTAGAGTCAGGTCGTCACCACCAGCTAAGTAAAGTTCTTTCTTGTGGAGCCTTGGGGGTTTATCCCGGGCTGTGTTTTTGTTTATGTTGATTATATAAGGAACCTATAATGTACTTTTCTTATAGACCTGTATAAGTAATGTAACTTATGTGTGCTTATTATGGTTCTTTTGTATTTCCACAAATATATGTGTTCATATCCCTTGCTAGGCTTCGGCCGGATCGTGGGAGATGGAGTCGTGTCAAGCTCGTTATGTGTTAACCGGTTTGAATGGCATGGTCTGTTGCAGGAGCCATCCTCTTGAATCTCTCCATGATGGACGGACCACCATGGCCATGCTCCTGAGGAACTAGAGCTGGAGCCTGAGCCTGAGACAACAAGCAATATAAGTAATATAGCAATCATACATTTAATAGAAACAGGCTACTCCTACTTAACAATTCTAACCTGAGCCTATAGCTGAGCGTGCAGTGCCGCCTGAGTGTGAGCCTGGGTCTACATCGCCTAAACCAGACCTTGCATGAATACACCATATTTCACAGGCAGTGGTGGAGGAAGTACAGTAGGACTCTAGGGTGGTAGGGCCTTCTACTCACCCCTATCCTCATGCCTCTGCTCATCATCTCGAGCCTGAGCACCACCCCTACCATGGGTAGCCATAGCCTGTAAAACAAAATAATCTAGTTAGAAACTAAGTTATTTAGTCCTAACCATTTTCTTAACTATCTTTCATTCATTTATAGATATTTTCTACATATATGGACAAATTTTATAAAGACATAACATATTGTGAAGATGATGTTAAATTCGCGTACAATGTCAACCCCTTTTGCTCTGATACCAATCTCTGTAACGACCCTCCTTATACTAGTACGATTATACCAATCCACGTCAGTACAAAGGGTGTCATCACAGTGGGACATTTACCCAACACTAAACAATGGATCAAGATGTACACAAATATCAAAAGAGTACAACGGAAATAAATAATTATTCTCATTCTCATTCCATCATCATCACATAATCCACATTCTATATAGCAATAAGAGAAATAATAATGTCCACATTATTACATGCCAAAAGAAATACACTGTCTATATGAAATATAAAATCGCATTGTTTACATACTAACGAAAGAAACGCAAATGTGTGACAAGTCCATAAGCAGAGCTAGTCCTCGCACTTGGAGTTGCTCCTATCTATGTCCTCCTCAAGAACGGGGACACTTGCCTCACCTGTACGCCAAAGCAAGTATAAGTCTTCTAAAAGACCCAGGAAGCAATCCAAAGATACACCCTTACACATATCACATACACATGCTATCTTTTAACAATAAGGAAGATTACATGGTACATGCTTATAACAATTTACAATAACCATAACAACCTACACATACTTTCTACGCATACATGTAACATGATTCATAGTTCAAACTCTATTCATATCATTACACAATTCCACCAATTTATAATATGGAAATATGTACAAGGTAAATAACACACCTAGGATGATATCTAATTATTTCCACATGCCATTATAACACTTATTCACATGCTTAGCTTGCTGTTTTAACATAAATAAATCATATTTTCATGAATTCACAACTTTTCACATACTAACATCGTCACATTACACTATCACATGTTCACTTTTCACATTTGCACATTTTCACATTTCACATATTCACATTGTCACATTTTTACACTTAATTGCCATGACACATAGTCCAAACCACCATAAGAAGGACACACGTCACATACAAATACCCGTCATCTAGGCAACAAAGTGACGAATCTTGGTTAACTGCGCAGAACCGAGAGAAGCCCTCTCCATCCTAACCAGTGGTACTTGTCCACCTCTAGGATTTCATCCTAATGCCCATAGGATATTGCAACATATTGAGCCTTCCCATAGAGACTTTACTATAGTACGGCTCCACAGCCCTTTATGGTAGTAGTGTCAATATCAGCACAATTTTACACATTATCACATGTTTCATTCATTTACATACACACTTTAACTCATTTACATGCACTTTAACATAATTACACATGCTTCAGTTTACAGAACATGATACTTCTGTTTCATAGTGATAATTAAATCACAACAAATCCCTAATCATGCTTCTAAACACTGAATTTCACATGATCAAAGTTAAACATGCTCATCATGGTCAATTACGCTTTTTAAACTAATAACAGTACCTACTATTGTTAAAATACCATGAAATTTTTATCACAAGTATCACACAAGTTATATATCTCATACCTAAATTTTCAGATTTTTTGGAATAGTAAACTAATTTTAATAATTAAAATAGGTCTCATGCCGATTTATCAAGAAATTCATTAAACATGGTTTACATCAATACAGTCGGTTCTAATAGTTCCTAACCTTGAAAACAGTCTTCCAAAGATCATATAAGATTTTTGAAACCCTAACTTGTAACGAATCCATTTGTTTAGAATTAACACATGTAGATCATGCTTAATTTCTGATTATAGAAATTACCCTAATTTCTATGATGCTCGAAAAATTAGAAAATCCTCATGATATGACCTACTGACTGTACTTGACCAGCCATAAGATTTAGAGCATGAATAGACAACCAGAAGATAAAAAATCATCATACAGAGATCAAAACATTTGTTTGAAAAACCTAAACAACTTGGCAGCAAAGGAGTTGCCACCAACCGGGGTTAACAGCACACGATGTTGCCACCAACTCAAGATCTTGAAGGTAGAAAGCTTGTCATCAAGTTCCTATCTACAGAAAGTGTAGACAGACCGCACATAACTTGACAAATTGGGGGTTCTAGGTCACGAGGAAAAATCAACAAAAATCCTAGGACCAAAAGGACATGTGCAGGGATGAAATCCCGCGATTACTTGCCTTTGAAAAATTGTCGAATGGTTTAATTTAGTCGTTGAAGCTCTCCTCGGCCAAGCCAAGAAGAGGCACAATTCTCCTTCCAGATCCGGTCATTCTGTCGATGTAGATTAATCACCGGGGTTGTGGAAGCTTCCTCAATGCTTGGTACACCTCCCAGTCGATGAAGATCGTCGGAAGATGCACAAAATCGCAAGATTAATCATTACAAAGTTTCATATTTTTTCTCACAAAAAGCCCTAGTTTTCTCAAGAGTCCAAAAGACTTAATCTGAGTGCAAGCTAGGTGTTTTATAGGGCCAATGGGTTAGGGTAATGCGTAGGTTGGAATCCTACCGTTGGAGGGTAGTTTCCAAATCCAGAACTGGTGAAAACGCAACTGTTTCCAGATCTAGAATCGCAATAGAAACGGAGAAGTAGACAGCCACTTTACTGCCATGTATAGGAAATAGATGTCCCTCGATCTGGTCAACCTGATCTCAACATCAAGGGATATTGACGTCAACTGACATTTCGGCCAGAACACAAAAATTAAATGAACATGCATTCACATATTAAGTATAAACATTATACACAATATTATTTAAATAAAATATGTTTAGAATTAAATAAAACAACATATATAGAATTAAATATGTATGTATATAAGTAAACAAATAATATTCTACTTACAACAAATATCATATGCATATATATACATATACAAACATAACATGAACAAAGTTTACTTGAAAGTTTTTGGTACGCAGCAAGCTAACCTAGAGGGGGGCGAATAGACTTTTCAGAAATCTGAAATAGAAGCTTAAACACAGAAAATTATAACTTGAAAGTTTGGTTAGTTTAGAGTAGTAGTGCGGAAGCAAATAAACAATCACACAAAGGACACAAGGAATTTATCCTGGTTCAGCCATTCTCATATGGAAGTCCTACGTCCAGTCCCCAAGCAAACTCTTGGGATTTCAATAACCAAGGGTACAGTCCCCCTCACGGACAATACAACACCCAGCACCTCAGCTGGTCTTCTTCTCTTTCCCAAGCAAGAAGGCAGCCCACTTCTCTTACAGGTCAAGAAGCCAACCTCCTTGTACAAACCCCAGTGCGGTTCTGCTAGACACAAAGCCCTAGCTAGGTTCTACATTGTATACAGTCCTACAGCTAGACATGGATCTTTCTTAGAAAAGAAAGAACAAACCATGAGCTATTACAAGAAGAAAACTAAGAACTCTAGCTCTCAGCCACAGACTCTCCCCCAGGTTTACAATGACCACAGAGAGAGTGAAGAGAGGAAGGCTTGAAAGCTTTTGAAGACTTCTGCTATGAAAAGCATCTCTTGATTTTGGCTCGAGCTCTTCTCTCTTTCTTCGAGTGTATGTGGGGTTGAGGTTCCTCACAGGATGTACACTCCTTCAAAAAATCTTCAGGAAAGCTATATTTCTTCTTCGGCCTTGCTTCATATTTAATAAGAGAGGCTTTGAATAGATCCGTTGAAGAGATCCGTTGGAACTCTTCTAGTCGTTGCTAATCTTTCTATTCTTTTCCTTCTTCAGACTGTTAGCCACTTGGTGGTCTTCGAGGTCTGTAAACATAGAATAAAGAGTTTAGATAAAAGAGTGTTTTTGTCAAAAAGGTTCTTACCTCTATGTTACTGTTGTCTCATAGAAGTGGTAGGAAAGCCCCTTCTTGTCTGACAAGAGAGATGAGATCTAAAGAGATAAAAAGAATCTTTTGTTAGAAATAGATTTGACTTTTCATTAGGTGCCAAAACATTTGAAATATAAAGGAAATCGATGTTTAAGAACGAGCAAATCGTTGTTTGCCTTATCGAATCGTTACAATGATCAAATCGTTGTTTAACTTATCAAATTGATACATTAACCAAATCGTTATTTCACTTAACAAATCGATACGGCTATCAAATCGTTGTTTAGTGAAAGCAAATTGTTATTTGACCAGATCGTTATACAGATATAAGCAAATCGTTATAAACAAATCATTGTTTGTTTTATCAAATCGTTATAGAGACCAAATTGTGTAGACCGAAATTGATGTTTTTACTTAACAAATCGTTGTGAGAGCAAATCATTGTTCTCACTTAACAAATCATTATCAGAGCAAATCGTTGTTCTCACTTAACAAATCGTTGCGAGAGCAAATCGATGTGGCACTTTGTGAATAGAAATCGATGTATATTGAATGGTCATCGATTTAGTTTTTTAGTGCAAATCACACATCAATAATGTCATAAAATTATATTTATTAGAAAAACATGATATTTATTTTATTATTAGAAAAACATGGTGTTAAATATATTTAATATTTAATTAATCACCTAAATTTATAGAGAAAATTATAATATTGAATATATTTAATAATATTTAATTAATCATAAATTTTGTTATCACAAAAAATATAAGGGTAAAATATAGAGTTGTTCAACAATCTCCTCTTTTTGGTGATGACAAAATTTATGAGAATTTTCTAACAAAAATACTTAAAGCATAAAAATACAGAAAATTCATAGATAATGCATACTCTCCCCCTTTTTGTCATTAACCAAAAAGGAAGGATCTTAACATGCATCGCTCCCCTTTGAAAATTTCTTACCATTGAGGGGTTCAACAATGATTAACATTAATGAATAACTCCCCTTAGTCTGTGCTCCCCCTGAATGAGAGACTCCACCTGAATGAGACTTGCAAATAGTTGTTAGTAATCCTGAAATTTAAAAATAAATTAATGACTACTCCCTCTACAGATATGAGTTGGATGAAGAGATGGCAGTCACCAGTGCCTTGAGCATCCTTTGTTCTTGATGCTCTAAGGCTATCCTGCAAACAACTTATTCAGAAGTAGGTACCCAAATCTTTTTGGGTCCTTGATGGTTAGATGCATAAAAATGTCATTTCGGAATCCATACAAGGTGCCTTGTTGTGCAGGTATGCCATTGAGGATTTACTAGGAACCGATTCAGCCTAGCTTCAACGGAGGCAGGCCCAACCCTATTGTTTGACTAGGTAAAGTTATGACCAATATACCTAGGATCCAACAGACTAGCGGCGGACAGGAAAGAATTAAAATCAAGCATAGCGTTGAAACTGGGGAGAGCACCACCCTTCTTTTAAGAGTTACAAGAGACACAGTTTAAATCACCCCCAATAATCCAAGGAAGACAAGTATTATCTCCCTAAACTAGGAGAGTATGAAAGAGCTCACGACGAACGAGCATACTACAAGTAGTGTAAACAACAGTGATCATGCACACAGGCTTATCACCATTGAAGATATTAGCAGTAATGAATTGCTCAGAGCTACTAGTAACCTTGAGAGAGACCGAGCTAGACCACACTAACCAATTTTTCGATTCCTCCCCATCATTCCCTGCATGGCCATCCATCTTAAGATAACGACAAATAGCATCTGCTCTATTTAATGGGATTTTTGGATCAAAATAGCAATAATCTGCAAATTATTAGCTTTAATCAGATGCTTGAGAGATCTCTTCAAGGCCATGTTTGATAGGCCTCTTATATTCCAGAATAGCGCTGGGACATTCATGAGGAACGGTACCTAAAAGTCCCAACCGTAGCTTTCGCTTTGGACCACGTACACACACCCAACTAGAGAGCTAACACGCCATCTTTGGTGATTTTCACAGAAGACATAAGAACATTCTTAGAAATAGCAAGTTTAGAAGCAGAAGACCGCAAGTCACCAAAACTAGGATCAAGAGACGAGGCCACCGCGATCTTATTGCCCTTGGGGTTGTGTAACTTACCCTTGGACTCCCTCGGAATATTTGCCTGGAAAGCTGGACATACACTGCCATTCACATCCTTAGTTAAGTTCGATATCACCGGAGATACAACAGGCAACATGACATTAGGAAAGTTTGATATCGTCGAAGAAGAAGCGGACGGTGGGACCTCCGGCATCACCACTGGTAGACTAGCTGGATTAACCTCAGGAACTTGACCAGAGAAAAGCTCAGCTAGAGGCGGCTGAGCGTGAAAAATACCATGCACGTCGAGACTAACATCATGCAGCACCACACGCTGCTCGACGTGAATGTTTTGAGGAGGAGACACATTTTTTTGAGGGTGGAGCTGGACATGAATGACCTCAGGAGCTTGAAGGTTGTTACTGTGGAGATGGTCTATAGAAAGACCCTTAGAGGAACCATCCAACACACAAACATCATCGGCTAGCCGCTCGAAAACATTTGAAACCGGAATAGTGGAGGTTGATTGCTTCTACACATTGTCCTTGGCAGGAACACCCGTACTTTTAACCAAACATCACTCCTTCTCTTTACAATTAAGATTGACAGGCACAGCATAGGTGGAAGCAGACTGCTGAATCTTATTCGGAATCGTGTCCCTTGACTTTTTCTTACAAACATCCTGGCCATGGCCCAATCTTCTACATAAATAATAAATAGGTGGCACCCTGTGAAAATTAACGCTCTACCAGAAACCCCTCTCGCCATGGCCAATCCGTATGTGATCAGGTAGCAGTTGTGCTATATTCACATCAACACAAACTAGAGCTTCAACTGTTTGTGTCCAGGCGAGGGTTGAGTCATGGATATGGAGAACCTCCCCAAAGTTACCAGCGATGCTTCTAACAAAATCTTCATTATAAAGATTAACTAGGAGATGAGGAAAACCCACCCAGATGGGGATAAGAGTTGGATCATCTTAGAAGTCAAAATCCACAGACCAGTAAAGAACCAAAAAAGAAAACCATTAAGGTAATGGTTCTTCTGAACAAGCACCTTTAAGAAGTCTTCCTCATCAAAGAAACGAAGCAGGAGATGCCTTGGGTTCAAGATACTAATTATGCAATCACCCTTGAGAACCAACCTCTGAGATAGACAACTCTTTATGTTAGGGATAGAAGGCCTACTATAAGAGCATTTAGCCACAATAGCCAACCTCAAAGGTTGCTCATACTTTTGTATCTCGTCCTTAGAAAATTAAACTACAGGAAAACCATCATCAGTAAACGCCGGTGCTTTCAAGGCTAGGTCGATCTTAGAAGGACGCAGAGAAGATGACAGAGCAGCAGAAAAGGAATGGGTCTCCAACTCATTAGGACCAGAAATATCCATCGCTAGCAAGAAACCATAGCCTGCCGGCAACCTGCAGGCCGTAGGCAGGGCAGGAAGGGACGCCAAGAAGCCAAGGGATGTAGGAAAATCCCCAGAGCTTCTATCTCTAAAATCTAGTGAGAGAGAATTCAAGCCAAAAAATGAATACTTCATTCCTAGGACTCCTAGTCACGTCGCGTTTTGGGTTCTTGCTTGAAAACACAGAAAACAGGCACTCGATTCATGCAATGCTTATAACCACTAATGTAGGGCTCTTGGGACATGACAATTGTTGGGAACATGGAATAGATGAGAACTATGGTTTTAGAATCATTAAAGTTGGCCTCGAGATGTGTAAGAAAATGATATGAACGTGGAAGCTGTTAACAAGCGCAACTTTGGCAAAATGCTCATAACACAAGATGTACTCAATGAAAATCGATGAAATCACTTGGAAATGAAAGTAGACTCTATGATATACACATTGATATAAAATTTATTTAGATTCGTTTTGAGATCACCTACCTTTTGGGTTGAAGAATTCACATTTTCTAGAAAGCCCTCTTTCAGACCACTTGGAGGAGAACACTTATTGCACCCGATCTACTGAATGATAAATATGCAAACTAGTAGGATTAGGAACTAGACTCGACCCTCTTTCCAGAGGTATAAGTCTTGCATGGTTTGTATAGGGTTTGGCCTACCTTAGGTCGACTCCAAGAAGAGCACTCTGCACAGGTTGATACAGATGCAGTAGGGAAGGAAAGCTCCATCTTGGGGCGTTTCCCTACACTTCCTGTGCTCAAGAATGGCTAACCACGACCCCAACACTAGGTAAATTTGTCCCCTAGAGTTTCATGACAAGTGTTTAAGCATCTAAGATTTTTAGGAGTTCCATTGGAAGTAGGAAAGGAAGGGTTGCAGTTTTGGTCACCCTTCCATATTTTGATGATTTCTCACCACAATAGAGTGTGCGAGGCTTTAGGAAACCCCATACCATGGCTAGGCACGAATTTGGGTTTCCAAGAAAGCCTAATTGCCTTAGGAATTTCCCTAATTATGTAACACCCCGGAAATTTACCAATTTAAACATTTCAGAAATAAATGGGGATAAATTAATTAAACATATGGGAGAGACTTCCAACACCATGTAATAATGATCCATTAACAAGATTGGGCCTATAGAACACATTTGGCCCAAGGATATAAATGAGCTGGGACAGGGAATTACCTAGAAATTCGTGTAGGTAATTATGCCATAATTAGAAAGGGCAATTTAGGGTTAAAATAAAGGTGATTAGTCATGCATGGTAAGCCAAAACCGGACCCAACCCTAAGAGGAGGTTTCCTAAACCACTACTACCTCTTTTGGAGGAAAGAGTCCCAGATTCTGGGAAAAACAAGGAGCAGATTCGCAGCCCCTTTTCTAGTCTCATTAGGACTCTTAACTACAATCTAAATCTATAATAACTCATCCTCAAACTCTTGGGTAAGGTTTAACAACAAGTTTGGGTCGTTTGGAGGCAGGCTAGAACTTATGAGGAGCAAGAGAAATGCTGGGAACCCAGAGCTTCATCCCCTGCATCTTCTGTTGCATCCAGAATATCGACTGGACTTAAATCTTCATAAAGGTAGGTGTTCTCGGGCCAAGATTAAAGAAAATCAACACCAACATGTAGTTCTTTGAGTTTAGGTTCATTTGCAATTCGTTTGACTGATTTTCATGTAGTATACATTGTGTATTGGAGATTTTCCCGAAGTCTTGCATAGTTAGGACTTTCCCCGTTCTTCTTATTATGCACACGATTCAAGACCGAATTTGACTAAACTTTCTTCATGACAGTTCTTCCTCATGAAGTCACGATCATCTTCCATGTTGGATGTATTGTCCAAAAGTCCTTCGTTAGAGAGTTAGGGGCATGATAAGAGAGTCTCTGCATGATACAGCGATTTCGGGTTTACACTTGATTTTTGTTCTTCATATGTTAACTTTGGATTCGAGACAGAATTAGATCAAACCCTCAACATAAAAGTTCTTCTACTAGTTGTCTTCATCATCTTTCATGTTGAACGTTTTGTCTCAATGTCATTCGTTAGAGAGTTATATTAAGGGAAAGTGAATCGCTGCATGAGACGTGGTTTCTGGTTACACCTGACTCATTTTTTTTTGTTCTGGAAGGGCACTAGTGTCGACACTAGATGATTTAGTGTCCACACACTGTCCCAAAACTGCCCAGATGATGTTCTAGGAAGGTCTCTAGTGTCTACACTACCTGAGCTATTGTCGACACACTGTCCCAGTTGACCCAGAAGGTTTTCTGGAAAACTGATCTAGTGTCGACACCACCTGTGCTAGTGTCGACACACTGTCCCACATCTGTCAGAAGGTTTTCTGGAAACTGTCTCTAGTGTCGACAACACTTGAACTAGTGTCAACACTACCTGACCATTTTGCCCTGTATTTGAAGCACTGTGTCGACACCACCTGAACTAGTGTCGACACTACCTGACCAGTTTTGCATGATTTTGTCTTGTGTTTGGAGCATGGTGTCGACACCACTTGATCTAGTGTCGACACTACCTTACAAGATTTTTCCATATTTTGGGTCTGATCATTCCATGATGTCTACAAGCATGTGCATCATGTTATATAGTATGCATGGACATAAAATAAATCAACCCATTGAAAAAATGGTAATGATATGAATATGATTCTAATGGATAATTTTGATTGTCCTTATGTTTATTGGATTATCTTGTGATCTTACTTATTGTCAAATGATAAGATAAGAACATGATATGAATGTGGGGATGAATACATGTTAGTATGGACTTGTTACTGCTGTTAATGTCATGATTTGCATATGAGTTTCAATTGTCACATGCTTTCCGGTGTTAACTTAATTATCTATTCATATGCATACATGTTAGGAAAGCACATATTCTGCATATGATCTGTTTTTTTTTTAAACATCCTCATGTCAAGACATTAATGAACTATGAAACATAAGATACGTCGTTATCCTGCGTTGTTCTTTTGAGCTGTTTGTCATTCCTTGACTCTATGAATGATCATGTTCCTTTTACTACGAGCTTGTTGTTGAAACCCTGTGGCCATAATATGAACCTGTTTGTTCAGCACAACGTGGGACTCCGGTCCAAAACTTGATCCAATGCCTGTGCAATAGGGGCCCTGTCCGGTCCTGGGGAGGAGCGCCCCAACGTACTTGTTAACCGCGGGAGTATGGACTCTTGGTGCTTGGCATAGCACATTGACATGCAAGATTGTGAAAATGTGCCTCCTGTTTGACATGATATGTTTGACTTGACATGATATGATACGTTTGTTCATGTGAATACATGAGATCTGCTTAAATATGGCCAATCTCTTCTGACATGATTTTATTCTTGAATTATCTGTCCATTGTATATGGAAGTCGACATTTGATCTGATATGATATCCGTTCTACCTTGCTATTCGATCTGTTAGTATTGCATACATTGTCATCATACTCATGTGCATATCTGCCTATTTAAAATGTTAATCATGTATATTACTGCCCGTACGTTATTGATATGTAAATCGTACTGAGCTAGTTCACTCACTCCTATCATCCTGCCCTTTTTTAGGTAGTGATGAAGAACCCGTGGAGTCAGATGGGACTGGGCAAGAGTGACGAGCACCCGTCCTAGAAGTAGTTGACAGTTTAGAAATAGACATATGAGTAGTTGATGTTTTAGAAAAACATTGTTATTTGATTAATAAACACTTTTCAGTTGATTCTTCTCATGTGAGGTTGTATCTAGTTGAATGGAATGAAATAAGGTATATGTTTGGTGACCATAGTATAGTCTCGAATGTGTTATTATATTCAATTGTGACTCTGTGTTATTCAACTGTGATACGCCTGTTTGTATCGTTTACGTCCCCCGATATTTATTCTGTTACTAAATATCGGGGCGTGACAAATTACCTCTTCCTAATTTTAGCTTAATTAGGGTTACGAATTTATCGGTAATTTTCTTTCTCCATTTTATTCTTGGGCCAAAAGTGATCCATTGGCCCAATTCCGATAATGGGTCATCAATACATGCTGTTGGAAGTCTCTCAAACATGATTATTTAATTTATGATCCTGTTACATTTATGTGCTAACGGTTTTCTGACTTAGTTTCCTAATTTGGATAATTAGTCACAATGTGACGTACGCTAGGCCAATCGGATTTTTTCGTTGCACGAATTTCTTGGTGGAACGTTTAGGAATAATGCTTGGGGTTGATTTATAATTTTTATGGAAATTTTTGATGTGTTCGTGCATGTACAATAGTGGTACATATGTTCTACCATTCTGATAAAATGAAAATTATCTATTTTCTATTTATTTAAAATTTAAATTGTTGAAATTTCCGCGGTGCTACACTGGGTCTACAGGAGGCATTGGGTTCTCAACTGAAGCTTAGTTCAACTTTTCATCCTTAGACAGATGGTCAGTGCGAGAGGATGATTCAGACACTTCAGGACATGTTGAGAGCATGCGTGCTCGATTGGAAGGGCGACTGAAATTGTCACCTACCTGTGGGGTTTACTTGTAACAATAGCATCAACGCTAGTATAGGCATGGATCCATTTGAGGCATTATATGGTCGACCTTGTAAGTCTCCCTTGTGGTAGTAGGACCCTAGTAGGTTTAGGAGACGTCAGTCATGATTGAACTCATCAGGCAGAGATTGATTACAGTACATGATAGGCAGAAGAGCTACGCCGACAACAGAAGAAAGGACTTAGAGTTCGAGGTTGGCGGGCATGTGTTTCTCAAAGTGTCACCTACTCGAGGTGTTGTATAGTACGACAAGCCTGGCAAGTTGAGTCCAAGGTTCATTGGCCCGTTTGAGATTTGTAGGCGGATGGGTAGTGTGGTATATGAGCTAGTGTTACCTCCAGTGATGGCAAGTGTGCACGCTGTGTCTACGTGTCCATTCTCATGAGATACGTGTGAGATCCGTCACAAGTTATTAGCCACGAGCCAATGGAACTTCAGCTCGACTTGTCATATGTGGAGTAGCCGGTGGCTATCTTGGATCGCAAGGTTCAACATCTCAAGAATAAGGCTATAGCTTCCGTGAAGGTTCTATGGAGGAACCTTTCACAAGAGGAAGCTACGTGGGAGCTTGAGGATGCCATGAAGAAGCACTATCCACATCAGTTCGGTTAGTACCTTTCTCTAACTTCAGGGACGAAGTTTCTTTAAGGGGGAGAGGGTGTAAGGCCCTAGATTTTTGTGCATTAATACTTGCTATTTGTGTGTTTATTTTTCTTGCCCGAAATTCATCTTGGCAGCAACAAACAATTCCGCCAACTATTATTGACTGCAGACTTGCATGTTGCTAAAGAAAGGTTGATGACACACTATGATGTCGTTTGTAGTCTGCAGGTTTTACTTTTGGAGGTTAACAACATGGTCGATTTCCATTAACATCAAGTTAACAACAACACCTTGTTGTGTACCTTCTCCGAACCAACTCTGATTTCTCTATAGATAGACTTGAAAAGCCCAAATTAATTTGGGTTTCCCTTTCCTACAATGAGCACGAACGAAACCCCTATAAATATTGATCGTCTCTATAAAGGGAGAACTTTTACTCAGCTACGTTTTATTGGGTGTTTGGAGAGAGAAAATAGAGAGACTTTGGGTGATCAATCCAACAAAATAGAACCTTCATCGGCGATGTTTGTCAAGAAGAAGGTTCAACAGAACGTGGGGAGGCTTCTGCTTCATGGGGAGATCATCTATGAAGGCTTGGAAGTTGAATTAAGCTAGGGAAGAACACCTCTTTGGCATGGTTGAGGAGGGCATCATCTAAATTTGATCTTCAGGGAGTTTTTTAGAGGCAAGTAACTTAGGGGTTTCATCCCTTTACCTATCACTTAGAGTTTTAGAACTTTTATGAAATTTAGTATCGTGTCCTGACACCCAAATTCCCTTTTTATTTGGTTTTGGTTTGCACTTTCTACAGAGAGGAGGTTGACGACAACATACATTGCTGCATGTTCTTTGTCTAATAGCAAGCGACATTGCCGCCAACTAACCTTGATGGCAATACCATTGCCAATAAGTTCTTTAGTTTTTAAATAATTGTTTAATGGCATATGATGTGATTCCTTCAGGATAGAAACTGTAAAATTTAATTTTAGGATTTTGTTATAGCAGACATGTACTATGGAGTAAATTAGGCAATTTTGGTAATTTTTATTATTTCTATAGATTACTAGGATTTCTGTTGGTGTTATATACACATGATATGTTAGATTTAATTTGGGAAAATAGTTATGTTATGAATCTCTGTCTCGGTATTTTTCCTTGGATTTAGGGTTCCTATGAGCACTTTTTCAGACAGTTAAATTTGACAGTTCCCATTTAAACCTATTTTTAGCGAAACATCATGTTTTTTATTTTTTTTAAAGAGGTCCTCAAAGACCTATCTAGGAGCACCCTCCCCCAGGGGGGGAGAATGGACCCACTCCACTAGCAAGAAAAACTCTGGGCCTAGATATTATATATGGAGAGACAGGGTACAATATGAAGGAGTATACCCCCATTAGATCAGTCTAATATTCATTATATCAGATCTATCAATAAGTAAAGGCCCCTTACAAGATTGAGGAAGGCTATGAACACCCCAAAAAACCTCATTATGCTTGCAGACAATAACATGGTTAGCAGGCCGATCTGCCACTAGGTTGGTTTCTCTAAAAACATGAGAAATAACACTATAATCCTCATGCAACAAGTCCCTAATAGATCGCCACCAATGGTGAATGTGCCAATTAATGCATTTACTCTGTTGGATAGATTGAACTAGGGATGATGAATCTGAATAAACTGCAGAGAGACGGGCCCACAGAAATTGAGCAAGGCGAAGACCATCACAAAGGGCCCTTGTTTCTGCTATAATGTTGTTTCCTTCTCCATAGAAATTGGCAAATGCAAGAAGAACCTTGCCATGACTATCCCAGATGCACCCACCTCCTCCACAGATACCAGGATTTCCTTTGGACGCCCCATCCACATTCTAATAGAAATCAACAATGGGAGGAATCCAGCGACACCAGCTTCACCAGCTTAGGAGATGAATAATAGTAAAAACCATAAGTATGGAGGACTTGTTCTTCAGCCAGCGGTGAAGCAGTAGTAAAAGTTGTCTTTCCAAGAGCAAAACAGATGTGAAACAAAATACTTCTGGTAATGTCTGCAGCCCAGATTTTTTTATTTTCATATCTAGAAGAACATCTACATTTCCAAAGCCCCCAAAGCATTAGAATCAGACAATATAAGGATGTAAAACCAACCGGAGAGCGGACATTCGAGTGTTGGATAAAACTCCAAATTCTAGCAGTGATTTAAGGATGAAGATGAACTTTGTTGCTGACAAGAGGAAGGAACCATTTCCACATAATAGCTGCAATGTCATTAGTTATAAAAACATGATTGAGATCTTCACACTGAGGGGATGAACAACAATGGCATTTGGAAACCATAGGAACTCCACTTTTAGAAATTCTACTATCCACTGACACTGCTCTGTTGAGTAATTTCCAACAAAATAGAGAAGCCCTTTCTTGAAAAGAATGATGCCAAATCTTCATAATAGCAGGCCGTCAAATCCCAATATGTCTTATCAAATTGTAAGTTGATTTAGTGGAGAACTCGCCGCTAGAGGAAGCCATCCAGATGCACCTGTCATCATCATCAGTTAAGGATAAGCCATTAAAAACGCCAGTAGGAATTACCAACCTCAATGGATGGGAAACATCGGTAGAAACTTCCTGCAAGGAGATATCCAAGTTCTCAAGAGGGCCCTGTGAATCATCATGTTAAGTGCTTCAAATCTATTTTAAATTCTAAAATTGGCTATACTATTTTGAAAGATCTAAAAAATTAGACACATGATATGATTCATATATAGGACCTATGCTAAAAATTTGAGCATGCCCTGATATTTGAAGTTACTATTCATAGTTATGAGACTATAATGACCATGTTAAGCATGATTAAGTAAATATGATGATTTCCTAATGATTAAAATCATCATTAGGCTCTGATTAGGCATTTTTTAGCGCTGTTAGACAATGAAGAATAATTATGTAACAAGGTGTTTTTGTTAATGTCATAAGCATGTCAATATGTTATTAAGTGCATGAGAATTATGTGTTAAATAAGTGGTTAATGTGATCAAGTTATTAATGTGCCGATTATGACACTACTACCATAGAAGGCTATGGAGCCGTACTGTAGAAAAGTCCATATGAGAAGGCTCAATGTGTTGGTGATATATTGTGGGCATCAAGATGAAATCCTAGAGGTGGACAAGTACCATTGGTTATGCTGGAGAGTACTTATCCTAATTGTACATAGTTTACCAAGATTTGTCACTATGTTTCCTAAGTGACGGGTATGTGATATGTGTGTGATAGTGTCCTTCTTTATGGTGGCTTGGGCTATGAGTCACGGAAAAATATGTGAAACAATGTGAAAATAAGTGTGAATGTGCAATGTTATCATGTGAAAGTGATGTGTTAATGTGATCTAATGTGAATGAATGAGAATCCATGTGAATGTGTTATGTTTATGCTAAAACAGCAAGCAAAGAGGAAGTATTTGTCGTATATGATTGCCTTAGTTAGGGAGGATATCATGTTAGTATCATCAGTAAGTATGTGCTTATTTTGGTTATATGAATATGCGGAATGTCATAAAAGTAAGTTATGTTAACCATCATGTGCCATAGAAAATCTGTGCATAGTTATTATGTTAAAGCATGTTTACATAGTAGTTTCTAATTCCCATTTGAATGATGAGATAGTTTACTTGATGTGTTGTACTTGTATAGAGTATATGTGGTAAGTGTATGGATGTGGCCAATGGGTTGTTTGTTGAGTCTATTGCGTAGACTCATTCTTGCTTATACATACAGGTGAGACATGTATTCCAGAGGTTGAGGAGGAGGTAGCGAGGAGCAACTTGAGCGTGAGGAGTAGTTGCGACATAGAGAGCTACTGCTATAACTTGTACTTTTCTTTTTACTGAGTACGTGAGACATTGTTATAACATGGACTTATGGACTTCGTTATATATTTACTTTACTACTATATACCTGTGGGATGCGTGTCGTGATGATGGCATAAGAATAACTTTTATTTCCGCTGTACTTTCCTTGTTATTTATGTACATCTCTACCTACTTTCTTGTGTTGGGTACATGTGCCACTGTGACAACATGTTTTATATCTTCATGGTTTGGTGTAATCATACTGATATGAAGAGGGTCGTAACAACAACACTCATAAGGATGGGTATAAGCAAAAGTAAACCTGACATGACCTTGGAAGCTTCCAATTATCTTAGAGTCTTAGTATAGTTAGATAATTACTTTCTATCAGTTGTAATGAAGTCAATTGGGCCCATAGTATTGGCTCTGATTATTGGTTGTAATAGACATTAGTAGAATTATCAATGAAATACATTTGATTTAGTATTATTCAATGGTCCAATGGATTGATGTCTATTATACGCTCTATACTCGTGCTATGTTAACTGCCTCACATTCCAATATCCGGTGTCGGGGCATGACACCTCTCCTCAATGTTATTGGAGAAACTCAGTGGATTTCTTATGGCTCAAGAGAAAAACATGGAAGGCCTAGGGGGGAGCACCTCAAAGAAAAGGATCAGCATTGCCTAGAAGATAGAAGAGCCAAAGACAGATGAAGCCACAACCAGTGAGAGTAGTGGTGTAGACAGTGAAGATGAAGTTTTTCTATCAAGACGTCTATAAAGGATTTTGTCCAAGAAGAAATACTAGTCAGAGAGAAGGTCCATTAGAAACAATAAAGCAGTCAAGAAAACATAACCTATTAGTTATGAATGCAAGCAGCCTAGGCACCTATGTTGTACTCTGTAGATTTTGATGATCACAAAAATATGAAGTGTAACTCATGTTGAGAAAATCACAAAAACACTAAGTATAATTCATGTTCTTGACCGAAGTGTTTGAACTATTCATATTTGATTTGAAGGTCTAACTTGTGTGTTAAGTGTGCAACAAAGCATGTCAAAAGTCACACATGAAGTGGACTTCTCCAAGGCCAAGGCTGGACAAAGATAGAAAAGAACACTGACATGATTTCTACACTTTTGCAGAAAATCGGTCAACCGACCTAGCCATTACAGACTGGTGTTGTGATAGTTAGGAGATCAGGCGACCGACTATCATGAATTGGTCGACCGATTATATGAAGCCAACCAATTGATGACCAAAGTTCCGATTGGTGAATAAAAGCTCAATCGTTTGAAGAACAAGAAAAGCTTAATCGATTGAAGAACAAGAGGCCAATCAATTGAAGAACAAGAGGCCAATTGATTATAGAACAAGGCCCAATCGATTGATGACCAACCAAGAAATCGGACGACCAATTTTGGTATTTTGGTCGACTGACCTAGCCAGTGTTGTCTTGGGCTAGGACAGTCACAAAGTCGGTCGACAAACTTGGTGAAATCGGACGATCAATTTAGTGGTGTTTCTGAAGCAGTAGAAGAGCAGTCGTGAGGCTAAGTCCAGAATCGAACGACCGGCCTGGTGAAATCGGTCGACCAATTACGGAAACATAGTTTCCATATTTGGATAGGTCTCTTTGCTTGTTTCGATTAGCACGAGATTTCCTTGAGATCTAGGGCCAAGATCATGTCTTTGGCAAGTGGGTATATAAAGGGAGGCATTTCCATTTGTGTAGGCATACACACATTGTCACGCCCAGACGCAGAATATCGGAACGTGAGGTAGTTTCAAGTAAATGGGTACAGAGCATATAATAGACATCAACCATTGAACGAATAATAAATACTAAAGCAAAAGCATCTCATTAATAATTCCTCAAATGTCTATTACAATCACTAATATTAGAGCCGATCTAAAGGGCCCAACTACATTGAATAAAAGTAAAAGAGTAAACTAAGACTCTAACATATTACTAAGACTCCAGGGTACTCTTGACATCACTCTTGGTCATTCCCGACCTCATGAGTGTAAGTGTCATCCTCAGTCTCACCTAGAACACATAACAATAACGTTGGGTAAGAGATAACACCCAGTAGGACTTAAATCTCATGATCATGCATACTTTAAATGATTAATGCATTAAAGAGCAGAGTAACTAATGATAGAGATCGAGAGTAAAGTAGTGTGAGAGATAGCACGATGACATGAATTAAGATAGCACAATAACATGTGAATGAAATAGCACGTGTCGAGCATAGCACAAAGAGCAGGATGGCCATAGCACAACTTATAATAATAGCACATCGAGTATAGTATAGCACTTTGATTGTCATATTGATAGTCGAGATAGATAGCACTTGAGTCTAATGCCAAACACTCTGGTCAATTAACTCCCACGGGCAAATAGTACTTTTGGGCGCACCTCCCAGGACCAGACTGGGCCCATTATATATTTCGAGGCATTAGTTATACTGTTAATCTTTAGATAATTAGTTAAACGGCCAATAGAGAGTACCAAGAAATAGATAAGAGTACTAGATGAATAGACGAGATAGTATAGAGAGTGTGAATAGACGAGTGAGTAGAGTATAGATGAGAACTACAGGTCATTGCACATGAAACGTCGAGTAAACGGGTGATAGTAACAGTTGCACAACACGCACAATTGGTGTCAGCGGTCAAGTGGAATTCACTGCCCTTCCACTGGCCATGTTATGCACAAGTCCAGAGGTCCGACGTGATTCAAGATACGAGCAAAATTATAAAATCCGTTTGGATCTTACTGATACCTAAAGGGTATGATAGGTATTGAGGGTATAACCAGCTCGTCGACCATGTGGAAATCCATGGACAGAGGAGTCTTACGGAGGCCTTGAATAAGGATTCACTAGTTCGGAAGAAGGAATATCCGACGAAGAGTTTGTCCAAGTCAAGAGAAAGTGTATATATAGAAACAAGTGCTCGACGTTCCAAAGGAATTCTATTACAGTGGAGCGTCGATAACGGTATTCTAAAAACATCGCGAGAAACGAACACAAGTCCATTAAAAATTAGGGCAATGTAATATACATTATTGAAGTAATTTACAAGATATACTATGAGGTATCTTCATGTCAAGTCAAGTCATATTGGATGGTTACAAGTATGTGCATGTGATAAAAAGAATCATGGATATGAAAAGATCGTGTGTATGTCTTTTAATTAACTATTACATATTCACATTTAACAACATCGTTTACTATGTTTATGATAGTTAACAAGGTATGTGGTTACTGTAGAAAGTCAAGATTAGAAAAAATATAGGGTTTATGCAAAAAAATGTAGAAGGCAACGTACCCCTGTATGGATCGCGACAGGGCACATCCAGAACGTGACAGGGTCTGTCAAAGGTCGTGACGGGTTGGTCAGGACAGGTGGCCAGAACTCGACGCCATGTCCTGTCGCTTTTAGAACGCGACAGGTGTCTGGTCACGATCAGCCCCTGAGAATGTGGCCCATCAGGCCATCGCGTTCTCAGGTTCTGTACCTGAGTCCGAGCGAGAAAAGGGTTTGCGTTGGATTGCGGTCCAGGATTTCCATGCTTTGATATAGGGTCATTCAAAAATAAAAATCTCGGTGTACAGACGATGAAAAATCATGAAACCAGATGTAAATGAATCTAGACATAGAAGGGTACACACAATAAATAGGAATTGAAAGTAATCATGGTCTTGACAGGGTTTAATCAAGTTCATGCACGAAGAACATAGAATAGTGCACTGTGTAGGAAAAGGAATAAGTTCGAGTAGAATACTGAATGAAAATTGGGGATTTTGGGGGCAAAAGATTCTTGACAACAAGCACTATATCTAGTTAAAATTTCATGGCATGAGACGAAGTGTACATGGAGATCTAAATTAAATACTATGGCTCAAAGATGTGATGATGACAAAACTTCAAAAATCAAGATCAAAAGATATGGTCGATGAAAATTAGAGAAACTAGAGGGCTTTTATTCCTGATGTTAGGAACATCCTACAGATGAGTTTAATTAGGTTTAGCTTGTGCGAATGCCAACCTTTAGGTCGATTTGTCCTCTGGGGTTTAGAACTCGAAATGTATGTTGTAGATCTTGAGCAAGCCTTTCTCCCCACAAATTCTCCATTCCTTTGGCCTCTCCTCCACGTCCAGCAAGCCACAGGAACGCATTAGGGCCGGCCATGGAGAGGTTGGGGAGTATTTAAGCTTCCTTTATTTATAATTTCTACTATGACTCTAATTCCTATTTAATTCCGAGTTTCCTTATTTCTTCCAGCCGTTCAGGCTTTCCAACTCCTAATTAAGTTAGGTTGGGTTGCAAATTCGTGCCTAGCCAATTTGGGTAGGGTTAGGAGTCTAATTCCAATGCATATTAGCTATTTTAATTATTTAATAGCTCTTTTCTTTTTAGGAAATATTAAAGATACGAATTTATGGTATTTTCCTATTAGTCCTCTTTTCAAAATCCCTATTTTAGCCCAATAAATTTTATACAATCCATTTAACAAAGCCCATCACTTATTTTTATTTAATGGGTTTTAATTAATTCCCTTTTATTTAATTTTCTAATTTATTTATTTATTACTATTTTGAAAAATTAGGTTGCCACATCCTCCCCCTCTGAAAATAAATTGGTCCCCAAATTCATATGACCATGATGCAGAGTATGTCTTACCGAAAAGATCAGGGTAATTTGGTCTGATGATTCTTTTAGGTTCCCATGTGGCTTCTTCCACTCCAAGGTTATTCCACACAACTTTAACCACATGAATGGGACGGTTTCTGAGTTGTTGCACCTTTCGTTCTAGTATCTTCACTGGCTTTTCCTCATATGTCATGTCCTTGTTCAGCACCAACTTCTCATGGCGAATGATGTGAGTCAGATCGTACACATATTTTCTAAGCATAGAGACATGAAACACATTGTGAACACATGACAAATTTGGTGGCAATGCCAGCCAGTAAGAAACCTCACCAACCCTTTCGAGTGCTTCAAAAGGACCGATTAATCTATGACTGAGCTTCCCTTTAACACCAAATCATTGGATGCCACGGGTAGGAGATACCATTTGTAGCACATGATCTCCCACTTGAAATTCTAGATCTCTGCTTCTCTTGTCAGCATAACTCTTTTGTCTGGACTAAGCAATCTTGAGACGATTACGAATCACCTGTATATCCCTAGTCGTATTTTGTACCATGTCCGAGCCTAACCATTACTGTTCTCCAACTTCATTCCAGCATGCCGGAGATCTACAATTTCTGCCATAGAGTGCTTCGAACGGTGCCATTTTAATACTTGCCTGGTGACTGTTGTTGTAGATAAGTGCTTATTCCAGTAGCCTTGGAAATCTATGGTGCATGCTCTCAACATGTCTTCTACAATCTGATTGGTTCTCTCAATTTGCCCATCAGTCTGTGGGTGAAAAACAGTACTGAAATTGAGCTTAGTACCAAGTGCAGTTTGCGGTGCCTTCCAGAAATGAGACGTGAATCTAGGATCTCGATCCGAGACAATGTATGATGGAACTCTATGCAGCCTCACGATCTCTTTGACATATAAAGTGGCTAATACCTCTACAGACCACTTACTCTTTATAGGTAGTAAGTGTGCAGATTTGGTTAGTCAGTCGACAATGACCCATATGGCGTCAAGTCCACCACGAGTCTTGGGTAAAGCCATGATGAAGTCCATGCCTATACTTTCCCATTTCCACTCTGAAATATCCAATGGTCTTAGTACGTCAGTAGGGCGTCAATGTTCGGCCATTACATGTTATCAAGTAAGGTAATGAGCAGCATGTTCAGCTACCTCTCTCTTCATGTTTGGCCGCCAAATCATTCTTTTCATGTCTTGATACATTTTGGTACCTCCAGGATAAATAGTATACTTTGTCTGGTGAGCTTCGTCCGTTAACTTTCTCTTCAGTTCTTCGTTGTCTGGGACGCATGTTCTTCCTTGGAATACAAGCCTTCCATCCTCAGGCACAGCAAAATCATGCCTATCATCTAACGTTTCCTTGACACAAATCAAGAATGGATCACTGTTTTGTTGTACTTTTATCACTTCCAGCATGTCAGATTGAATCTTGATACTGGCGACCAAGACTCGATCATCCCTATGTTCAATGTTCAAGTCTAAACGTGCGAATTGCTCTAGTAGTTGCATTTCACCAAGAACTAGACTCGATAAAGATGCCATCGACTTTCTATTACGAGCATCAGCCACAACATTTTCCTTGCCTTGATGGTATTGCATGTTGAAATCTAAATCCTTTATGTTTTCAAGCCATCTCCTCTGCCTCATATTAAGTTGTTTCTGAGAGGAAAAGTACTTCAAGCTCTTATGGTCTGAATAGACCGTGAATTGCTCACCATATAAATAATGTCTCCAAATTTTGAAGGTGAAGACCACGACAGCCAACTATAGATCATGCACAGGGTAGTTGACTTCATGAGTCTTCAGTTGTCTCAAAGAGTAAGCAATGACCTTCTCCTTCTGCATCAGAACGCAGCCCAGCCCAATTCCTGAGGCATCGGTATAGACAGAGAAACCTTATCCCTCTATTGGAAGAGGTAGAATAGGTGCTGAGGTGAGGCATTCTTTTAGAGTTTGTAAACTCTTCTCACACTCTTCACTCCAAGAGTAAGGATTTTCCTTCTGTGTCAGACAAGTGAGAGGAACAGCAATCTTGGAGAAGTCCTTTATGAACCGCCTGTAGTAACCAGCCAGTCCTAAGAAAGTCCCAATTTCTGTGACGTTAGTTTGTCTCTCCCATTTGTGTACAGCTTCGACTTTGGAGGGATCAACAGAGATGCCATCCTTTGAGATAACGTGGCCTAAGAAAGACACTTCTTCAAGCCAGAATTTGAACTTGCTCAATTTTGCATATAATTTGTTGTCTCGCAAGACTTGTAGAGCAATCCTCAGATGTTCTTCATGTGCTTCTTTGGTCTTTGAATATATGAGGATATCATCGATGATGACGACCACGAACTTGTCATGGTATGGTCGGTATATGCTGTTCTTGAGTTGCATAAAGTTTGCAGGAGCATTTGTCAGACCAAAGGGCATTAAGATGAATTTGTTGTGTCCATACCTACTCCTGAAAGCCATTTGAAGATGTCAACAACCTTGATCCTTATTTGATGATAGCCAGATCGGAGGTCAATCTTGAAGAAATATTTAGCTCCAGATATTTGGTTGAAGAGTTCATCGACTCCGGGCAATGGGTACTTGTTCTTGATGGTTAGCTGATTTAGTTGTCGATAGTTTATACATAGCCTCATCGATCCATCCTTCTTTTTAATGAATAGCATGGGTGCTCCCCATGGGGAAGTACTTGGTCTGATGAACCCCTTCTCTAATAGCTCCATCAGTTGCACCTTCAGTTGCTTTAATTCGATAGGTGACATCTTGTAGGGTTGATGCGATACCGGTGTACCTCCTGGGACTAGCTCAATAGCAAAATTGACATCACGTTCAGGGGGAAACCCTAGCAGATCTTCGAGAAACACACCGGCGTAGTCCTAGAGTATGTGTATGTCTTCTGTCTTAGAACCCTTCTTTTCAACTATTATGGACACAAGGAAAGCAAGGCAACCTTTCCTTATCATATTGTGGGCTTTTATGGCAGACTAGAGACATCCGTCTCTTAAATCTAATCCATGTGAATGACAACTTAGGGATTTCACTAAAAGTAACTTTCCATTTCTTACAGTCGACACTTGCCCCAAAAGTGGACAACTAGTCGGCTACCAGAATCACGTCATAGCCTTCCATGGGCATACATACTAGGTCGGCTTTTAGGTGATGTTCTCCGATCATTACATCGGCAGATGGAAAATATTTGTTCAATTTCTCCTTCCCCCCCAGTGGTGTTGTGACAGAGAATTCACACCCCATAGATATTGGTTTAACATTCAGAGTATCAGCAATGTTTTAAGATATGAATGAATGAGTTGCTCCAGTATCAAATAAAACAAATTCTGATAAGGAGAAAACTTGTAGTGTAACATCCCTCTCCCCTTTGAGGGTCAGCACTTTTGGGTCTGATCGCGACATGTCGACCCGTCACCTTGTGAAGGCGACGTAGGTGACCATCGCGTTCTGAATGAGAATGCACCGGCCGCCCCTGTGGCGACAGGGCTCTGACAACAGACTGTTGTTTTGTCGTTTTGTTGTATGGACGGTGAAGACATGTGTTGTCTTGCATGCATGAATGTGACATACTGGTCTGTCGCGATCAGATGTCAGCGTTGCATGCTTGCCATGTGGTGGCTTTGACCGTCAGGGTTGTAGATGTTCCAGATCGCGACGTAGGTGGGTGTCCCGTTAGCTTTGCGAACGCGACGACTAGGTCCGTCGCATTCTTAACGCCGGTGTTTAAGTTGCTCTGGCAGAGAGCAGAACCCCATTTTGCCTATGTTGTTGTGTTCCTTCCTCTCCGATGATTCTTGTGGCTTGGCTACTCTGTGGGGAGCTTGGGGAAGGCATGGGGTGTGTGTGGTGTTTGGTGAAGGTAAGTGCATGGTTTGATTGTGTTGGTAGGTGTGAAATTTGTGCTTCTCCCTCTCACTGCCTTCTCCTTCCCCCTTCTCTGTGGCATGCCCCTTGGTTTCTCTCCATCAGCTCGTGAAGGGCATGCTCAGCTCGTGGACGGCGGCTCTTGGAGCGTTGGAGCTCGGAGGTGGAGGGGTGCAAGCCTATGCGAAGGCCCTAATCGGGTGGATCTTTGTATTGAGGTAGGGACCCCAAACCCTCCCTCTAGTACTACCATGCTAGGGCCAAACCCCTTCTCCAAGACTAGAATCTTTGCTTAGGATGTGCATATTGTCTTGTGATACTTATGGTTGGTTTGTGATGCTTGGATCATACTTGAGATGTGTGGATAGTATTGAGGGTTTCATGTTTCATATGTGAGGTTTTAAGTGTAGCCTGAATTCCTTGCATGCATATGGCTTTTCCATGGGTGGTTTGCATGTCGATGGATGTGTTTCCCTCATTTCCATGCACCGCTACCTGTTCTTGTTCAGTTTTATGGCATTTGGGGTGTTGGGAGTTGCTCTGTTTAAGCACTCGGCTGAGGGCGCGATGGTCTTCCCAGTCGCGACCTGGTCGTGTCGCGTTCTCTCTGAATGCGCCCCAGCACCCGTCTCATTAGCAAATGCGACGGGGTACGTGTACGGCGTTCAGGAGTTCGGGGTTTGTCAGAATGTGATGTCGTCCTCCGTCGCAATAGGGTCACGACAGGGTACGTGTCGCATTCAGAACAGTCGGGTTTGTTGCAACACCTCAAGCCTTAGCATTCTTATCGTGACAGGCAGGATCGTCGCGTTCTTATCACGACGTAGCGCTGCATCGCCTCTCTGACCGAGAGGGACTGGCTACAGGTTTTGACGTTCTGCTTCCGCTACGACTCGGTTTTCTTGGCACCTGTGTTGTTCCTAGTGCAGTGCTACTCTAGTCTCTTCGCCCGGTGCTAGGCACTTGAGGGCTTGTCCGTGAGACAGGTTGTTACCATTACATGGGACCCCTATCCCCGCGCGCCTGTTAGGGGGAGTTGTCTAGGCGGTGGGCGTGCTCGAGTCACTAACATGGAGCAGAGGGGAAAACGGTGGGGACAACAGTATAGAGTCATTTGTAGAGCTCTCTTAGCTGGGTCTGGGTCACCGAGGTTGTTGTGGCGCTCTTTTGGTGTGGACCAGCTAGTCCATTCTCACTGCCTCACTCTACGTGGTTCTGGAGACCGTAGTCCAGCCAGACTACGGTAGTTGTGGTTACGTTAGTTCTGCATCTCACTCTGACGGGAGGTGCTAGACATGGACTATCAGTCGAGGGTAAGGCGTGTGGCGCACCTGACTGGTTGACTAGTGTGGTGTTCTGTAGCTTGGGTTACTGTACAGACAGTCATTACTATCTAAGTTTACAGCCTTGGGTTTCCTCTGGTGCCATGCTTTACACGGGTTTTCCGGTCCCGACGTGTAGCCTAGATCGACGACCGTGTAGTTTCTTTCACGCTTCCGCATTTGACTCTATTCAGTAGAATAGAATTTAGTGCTTTATTTAATTATTGCACTTTGTTCTATTCTACTGTTAGAACCAGTAGGAGATTGGTAGCCCCTACTAGGCTTCTTCGTGAAGCTCATGCCCTCTTTTGCAGGTGAGACTTCACAGTAGTTCCCTCCACAGCAGACTGAGGAGATGGGGCCATAGTAGACGGCGTCCCCAATGAGTAGTGTTTCCCTAGCTTGTGCACTACACCCTTAGGGTATGCCCCTAAGGGACATGTTCTTTCCCTTTTATTTCAGCACTTGTACTTTATTTACTTTGGGACTATACTAGACTGTTACTCAGTGTTGATCTATTTTCCTTCACCTGTCGTATATTTTAGTGCGTTTGTTGTTATTTATCTCTATTACATATCTTGTTAGACTGATCTGTTAGCCCTTCCAGGTCTCCACCCCATGGGCGGCGGTGCTGATGTTCAGATTCTTGGTGGGAGCTGAGGGTCCAAGCGTCGGGGCCATTATAGTGGTATAAGAGCAAGGGGTCTATCTAGACATGTAATGGAAATAAGTAATAATGTAAAGTCCCTTAGGAAGTACAAGTAACACTGCTAGCCTTCAGAGTTTTATCTGTTAACTTCTTAATGTGGCTGTTTTGCAGAACATGCCTCCACGCACTCGCAGGCATGCTCATGAACTGGCAGAGCACTAGGAGTTCAAGTCTGAAGGGTCGGTTGCAGCCGAGCATGTGCTGATTGATGCTCAGCCCCAACAGTTTGATTAGCATAGAGACCCATTGCCGCAGGGCGTTCCGTTTCCGCATGGAGGGCCGCAGCAGCAACAGTAGCAATAGCAGTGGTTTCCGCCCCCGCCCCCATCGACCGTCATGGAGCAGTGGTGGAGAGCTATGTTCCAGGGTCCTTGGCAGTACCTGCAGTAGCTGCAGTACCATCCGTATCAGTAGATGTTGGCAAGAGGTCAGCAGTTCGCAGAGATGGCAGTGGAGGAACAGCCACCACCGACTCCGCAGGCAGCACTAGTTCAGCCAAAGGTACCGCCAGTGGTATGGCAGTAGACTCCAGTTGAAGAGACAACACCTGAGGACCACACGGTGCTTCTGGAGAGGTTTCTTCATCTTCGGCCTCCGACATGGTGACCGTGATCCGGACAAGGCAGAGAGTTGGGTCCATGAGCTCGAGCTCACCTTCGAGACCATGGACTGTGCAGAGCTGGATCAGGCCAGGTTGGCAGTATATCAGCTGAAGGGGTCTACCCACGAGTGGTGAAGGGCAGTGAGGCAGACCAGTTTTCAGGGCAGGAGGCTGAACCAGATCGCTTGGCAGGAGTTCATAATGACCTTTCACGACAAGTTCTTCCCCGACTACGCTTACCGTGAGAGGAGAGATCAGTTCCACGAGTTGGTGCAGGGAGACTTGACCATAGTGTATACGAGAGATTTGTCCCATCTCCGTGAGGTTTAATGGCCCAATAAGGCTCATTTCACCGTTTGTTGACCTGCCTCGGATCCCATGTAGACGGCAGCATCGACTGTCGCTGACTTCATGTTGGCGGCAATCCCCCTGGACGCCGACTCTAGTTGATGTCCACAGATGTTGACGCCTGCATGGGGTTGGCGGCAGGATCGTTGGACGTCAATATGGTTTACCTGGTCCGTGCAACTACCTGAGATTCCAGCCCACTTGCGCCATTCTCTCGGCCATGCAATGCATATAGCCATTCCTAACAGGTATATGGGCCACCTTGGCACCCCATTGACCCAGTAAAAATCCTATATGGCCCCCTCCTATATGTTAAAGCCTAAACTCATGGATTGCCAAGTGTGCAAGTGTGTTTCTTCACACTTATCATCCTTGGCACCCTAGCTACGACCCCCACTACCTATATAACTCACCCTCTAGCCTTCTAACCGAGGAGGGGGGAGAGGCTGGATGCCCACATCATGATACTTTGAGAGAGGAGAGAGAAAAGTGCAACCAAGATCACACCCTTCCTTCTCTTCTTCTTCTCATCATCTGGGGCGTCTAGGAGGCTTCACCAAGGATTGGAGGAGCCCAACAAGGAGTCAACCACAACCAGAAAAGAGGATCATCTCCCTCCTCTTTCTCTCTTCCCCTCTTCTCTTCCTTTAGTTTTTGTATGTCACACACACCCACAAACACACCCTAGGCACGTAGGGCACCCTCCTACAGACCTATAAAGGGGTTTCCCATGCAAAAATGGAGGGAAGAAGGGTGCTCATAGCACTTGGCCACCCTGCTTCTCAAGTCCGAAACCTGTACGGGGCTCTCCTTTTGGGATTTCTTCTTCTGTTTAGGACATTTACCACACCTCCTTTAGCCTAATAGAGTCTCTTTTTGTGGCAGGAACGCATCAAAGAATACCGTGGAGCTCTCATTCTTTGGCCGGCCAAAGAAGGAGAAGTTGGAGTCCCAGAATCCACCTTTGTGCGAGGCTGCTGCACCGACGTGATCACAACACCTCCTTGGGCACAGGTAAGGCCCTGGCTATCACAATCTCCTATTTTCCTTTGTGGTTTTCCTTGTTTTCTCCTCAGTCAACTCAGTCAACTGGGGAGTCAACAAAGTCAACTAGCAACCCCTTCATCGCCAACGAGGGAGCAGTGACGTTCGTGAGCCTCCAGAGGACACCACAGTCACTGGGGTACGACGAAAGGATCGTCCATAGTCTCTCTTTTGGAGATCGCGATGGGACCAGCAGTGCTGCCACGGTTTCATTTTGTGTCTAGGTAAACGGCAATCGAGCCCGCCATCTACCTAGGTAAGCGTCAACTTCTCCTGCCGTTTAGTTCTGTTTAATGTCCACTTATCTGGCCGTTTACACGTACTCTGCGTTAGTCGATCATGCCGTCAATATGTTTTTGATGAACTGAGCGTCCATATGCTTGCCGTTTATTTCACATAAACATATTTTTTGACTGTTTTGATCTGTTTTGCTTTATGTTTGCTTCCTGTCTGATTCCTTATGGTCCTCAGTCACGAGGGGTTCCTTCTTCTCATCTGTTCTAGCCTCCCCACACATTTTAGGATAGCCCCTCCTTGGTTTACAACCTTTTACTCGGGGATTCCCTCTCGGGTAAATCAAGTTGGCTCCAAGGGGAACTCTATAAGTCCCTAAATTCCATGGATTCCCTCACAGTACGGGGCATGAGCACCTTTACCCTTCCTGTTTAGTTCACCTATTCACACGGGTTTGAGTGAGTTTTGAGAGAACCGACCTTGTCAAATCAAGTTAACACACGACCTCAACTTCTAAAATTTTGGGGACGTTGTTTGATAACATTGTTTGGTAGAAATTCACTTTTCTCCACATAACAGTGTAATTATTCATCTAAACCACCTTAAAATCAGTAGGTTGTGTTTGCTAATGTACTCTTGGTTGAACTCCACCATCACTAACAATCCGGCATTTGAGTATGATGACAATATCAATGATGAGTTTGTTGGTATGGTTCACACTAATGTTCAGCCCGAGGAATCGGTTCAATCTTATTCTTAAGCTGACAATGAGGATAGTGTGAGTTTGAGGGTCAACCCCACCTATGCCCAAGATATTCAAGAAGACCCTGAATTCTCCAAACTCCACTCTCACTGTTCGCCCGAGGACATCATTACCATGCTCTCCAAGCATGCTGTCCGGGCAGCGGCCTCTCCTTCCCCTCCATCCCCTTCTCCTTTCCATGCTTCTTCATCTAGGCCTGCTCCTAGGCCCGTCACTCCTTCACGGGTTCCCATCTCCCCTGTCCCCATTTGCACTCCGAACCCTTCCATTCCTTTACCTACTTCTGTCCGAACTCCTCCTTTCTCCTGTCCACCCAATGTTCAGCCCACACCCCCAGCTCAATCCGAATCCATCTCTCGGTCAGAGATGGAGGGTCTTGTCAGAAGACTCTTGGCTGAGTCTCTATCCCTCTCCAAGTCTCACTATCTCCTGAACTACTGCAAGCTCCCCAATGCTTAGTTCCCTCTAGGTTTCAAGGCTCTAAAATACCGCATGTATGACGGGACCTCTGACCCTCAATTCCACCTTGATGGCTTTACCATGGATTCCCATCGGTGGCTATACGATCGGGTTCTTTTAGTCCACCTCTTCCAACAATTGTTAGAAGGGGAGGCCTTGAGGTGGTTCACCTGTTTACCCATGTTGGACCTTATCAAATTTGGCATTGTCTCCGAGCGATTCATCTCGCATTTCTCATACATGGCCAGTCAAGTCCCTACACTTCCCGACTTCGTGGCAAAAAAGATGAAGTCAGACGAAGACTTTGTTACCTTTGCAAACTGATGGAGATCCATGGCTTCAAGAGCTGGCATACCCATCTCGGAGTCCCAAGCCATAACCATGCTAGTCACCATCACCACCCCTTTGCTCTGCTCTGTTTTGATGCTAAGTGAGTTCCCCTCCTTCGCACATCTTTATAATCGAGCTAGGGTGGTTAAGAATCAGATCAAGGACTCCTCTCTTCCACATTTCTTCGAAGGGAAGCCCAAGGGATGTAAGGCTCATGCGGCACCTACCACCGAGGGGGTCACCGTCAACGAATCCATCAGTGCTTGCAGTCAGCTGCTGAGGCCTCCTACTAAACCCTCCAATCACCCCCCTTCTAATCCTCACCAATTCCCGTCACACCCCTCCAAGCCTTATTCTGCTGTTCCTCCTCCTTCTGGCTACACCCGGCCTGGTCCCAAAAGGTCTCAATACCCTCCTCTCCCTGAGACCCTCGAGGATGTATTCTTCGCCCTCATGTCTTCTGACGCTATCCGACACCCCCCACAAAGGGAAAGCATCAATCCAAGGGTGGATACCTCAAAATAATGTCCTTATCATAGGGCCCATGGTCACGAACTCCACAACTGCTTCACTTTTCGTGACTGGGTGTATGACATGAACGATCAGGGTAGGAAAAACTGAGAGGACGTCAAGGTGGCCATAGCCAAGTCTAGGTACACCAAAAGGGACCTTGGCATTGTCCAGAACCCTCTCCCCAACCACCAAAGCAACAACCCCTCCTCCTCTAAACCTCAAGAAAATGTTCATACCATGACACATTTGGAAGCACGGGTCGTGAGGAGAGAACAACAATGGGCGGTATAAGGTTTTGAGGAATGGTAGTCGTGTCCCTCCATAGAGTCCAAAGATCCCTCCACCATCGTAGATGCCATTTTAGAAGAGCGGCCTTTGGTTCTTATTCGACCCGTGTATCACGCTGCATACCCTTCCATTCTCGCTACCCCTACCTACGAGTCGTCTACCCATGGGACTAAACCCCTCCAACTTATTCTCCCTAGGTCTCAGGAGGACGTTCATGTCACACTCTGAAACAGGATTGTTCCTTTGCCCCCAGTGGCCATCGCAAGATGAGGAGGATAGTGGACCTCCACCACATGCCGGCACCGAATATGAAATTCTACAACACTTAGATAAGACTCCCGCGAGGGTGTCTATTTTGGACTTGATTCGGAGATCGCCATCTCATCAGTCCAGCCTCCTCCAATTCCTCTATAAGATCATGGTCAATGATGACCTTCCTCCCAGTGGGGTCACCAATGCTATCCTCTTCCTCACCCAAGGACCCTCAATCTCCTTCTCGGACAAAGATCTTGCTGCTCCCGAGTGTCGTTCATTTCCTCTCTATCTTACCATCAACCTCGACGGGGTTTCGGTGGACTCTACCCTCATTGACATCGGGGCATCCATCAATGTGTGTCCGATGAAGACCCTCAAAAAATTGGGTTTGGGGGAGGACAATCTAGAGAAAATCTGCTCCACCATTGCCGCCTATGACAATTCCAAGAGGGTTGCCAAAGGTAAAATTACTCTTCAATTAGAGATTGGACCCGTCACCATGTCTTCTAAGTTTCTAGTCCCTGATGTTGATCCGGCCTATAAGGCCATTCTCGGTCGTCCCTGGCTAGAACAAACTTTAGGGGTCCCTTCTACCGGCCACCAATGTTTCAAATTCCCATTCAATGGGCTGGTTATCAAAATCAAGAGCATTCCCACCTTGGAAACTCTCAACTCTATCACCTTGGAGTAGATGCGGCACCTTTTCATTCCAGACAAGGGGAAGAAGCCAGTTATGTCCATCTTTGACTTTCCTATGCCCTTTGATCTAAACCAACCTCCCCAATCAGGTGAAGAATTCAAGCATGTCCCATGTGCCCAAGGGAAAGGTTGGGAAGTAATGGCTAAGGTTGGCTACATTCATGGCTGAGGGTTGGATAGGAACGAGCAGGGTCCTATCCATAGTGTTCAAACAAGAAGGTTATTAGATAGGGCTGGTCTAGGTTTCCATCCGGACCCGGTTCACCCGGACCCATTCATCACCTATCAACCTCTGACTTGGACCCTAATGGAGCATTTCGTTCAAGGGCCCCTCCAACTGGGAACCCGGGAACCTGTGGTAGAGGAGATGTCCAACTCCGAGAGCGAAGAAGAAAAAGAAGATGCTGAGTTTGAGGAGATCTATAAAGACTTCGGCCTTCTTTCGCTCTTTGGTTCTGACTCTCCATCTCCCACCTCATCACCTTCATCCCCTCCATCTCCTTCAAAATCTCCCACCACTGAGATGTGCCCGGCACCTAACTTTCCTCTTCCATCCACTTCTTTCTCTCTTCTTTCTCCTCCTATCCTCCCTCAATTCCTCACCTGGCCAGTCGAGGCTACCTTCAGTCAACAACTCATGGTTCTGGGCCTTGACTCCCAAAAAAAAATGCCAACTTTCAAAGGTGGGAATGTGAGGTTTCCGTCGAGTACCCTTCCTCTTTGGAGTCTCTTCCTCTCTAGCCAGGGGACGACGCTTTCCAACCTGAATTCCTACTCTCGCCCACCTAGGGGCACCTCCACTGTACATAGTTTCATACATAGCAGTCCTGTACATAGTAGTTTAGGTTCTAGTTTAGATTCAGGCTTAGAATCAAGTTAAGGTCAGGTCTAGGTGTAGAAGAGTCTAGTTCCTCACAGCCATGCGTTTAGAAAGAGAAGGGTAGGCAAGTTCCTGCCCGTTATGTCATGGCCTTGGCTGAGAGGTGTGCTAAATTGATTCAAGTCCTGGAGTTTCTTGAGGAGCCTGCCATTATAGAGGCTGATTTTGAAGAAGGTGATTCTGTAGATGACGGTTTAAGAGTCTATCTACTAGATTTCGATGAGAAGGGTGAGCCGGGAGATCTTCGGTCGGAAGAAGAGGACCCAGTGAGCTCCTCCGTGGATGGCACAAAGAGGTTCGACGAGCCAACCATGGCTGCGGACGAGCCAACTAAAGAGGTCAATCTTGGCACCAAAGAATCCCCAAAGGTAGTTTTGATTAGTGCCAACTTCAGTGTTGAAGAAGAAGAAGCCCTTGTAGCTATCGTTAAAGAGTTCTTCGACGGTTTTGCTTGGTCCTATGAGGACATGCCGGGACTTGACACCTCTTTGGTCGAGCACCGGTTAGTCATAAAAGCTGACGCAAAAGCTGTCAAACAAAAGCTAAGGATGCTACATCTCGAGCTTGCACTCAAGATCAAAGAGGAGGTTGACAAATTGCATAAAGCTAAATTCATTAGGGTTGTGCTTTATCCACAATGGGTAGCTAATATCATCCCTTTGATGAAGAAGGACGGTAAGGTTACAATCTGTATAGATTTCCGTGACCTTAATCGTGCTTGCCCAAAGGACGATTTCCCTCTTCCACACATAGATGTCCTAGTGGACAATACTGCAGGCTTTGAGATGTTGTCGTTCATGGTTGGTTTCTCTCGGTATAACCAAATCGGTTTGGTGGAGGAAGACCAAGAGAAATCTTCTTTCACAATGCCTTGGGGGACCTATTGTTATGTTGTGATGCCCTTCGGACTTATCAAATGGCAATGATGCGATTTTTCACGACATGATGCATGTGCACATAGAAGTCTATGTAGACGATGTCTTGGTCAAATCAAAGACTCGACATGGCCATGCTGAGGTCCTCCGGGTAGTTCTCCAATGGTTTAGAGAACATAAGCTCAAAATGAACCTTAACAAGTGTGTCTTGGGAGTATCTTCTGGAAAATTGCTTGGGTTCATAGTTAGCAAGCGGGGAATCAAGATTGACCCCAACAAGGCCAAGGCAATATTGACATGCCTCCTCCTAGGAATATCAGAGAAGTTAGAGGGCTAATTGGAAGACTTCAGTTCATTAGGAGATTTACCTGTCAGAAATCAATCCATTGTAAGCCCTTCTATGAGATGCTTAAAGGAGAGGCTAAGTTTGATTGGAATGATAAATGTCAAAAGGCCTTTGATGAATTGAAGAGTTATTTATTCAATCCCCCAGTTCTCACTCCTCCGGTCCCAGGTCGGCCTTTATTGCTCTATATGTCAACCACTGAAGATTCAACTAGAGCAGTCTTGGACCAATATGACGATGAGAAGGAGAGAGCGGTGTACTACTTATACAAATTGTCAATGAGGCTGAGAAAAAGTACACTGCCATGGAAAGAATGTGTGCGGCCGTCATCTGGGTTGCCCAAAAGTTAAAACACTATTTCCCAGCTGATGAGGTGAAACTTCTGGCGCGTATGGACCCAATTCGGTACTTGCTTAAGAAGCCCATCCTAACTGAGCGTTTGGTGAGGTGGCAAAGTTTTCTTAATCAATTTGATATCACCTACGTCACCCAAAAATCAGTCAAGGGAAAGGCTATTGCCCAACATTTGGCCCACCACCCCTTACCTTCATATTCTCCTGTCGATGAAAGTTTTCCAAATAAAGAGTTAGGAGCCATTATCGATGGTGAACCTTCATGGATACTTTACTCTGACGGAGCCCTCAATTCCAAAGGGTGTGGAATAGGGGCAGTCCTCCTCTCACCAGAAGGGGATGTCATTCTGCACGCCTACCAATTAACCATCCATGCCATGAACAATGTGGCCGAGTATGAGGCACTCCTAGTTGGGCTGAAAATGGCATTGTTGCTCACAGTCAAAGAGTTATGGATAATTGGAGATTCGCAACTAATACTCCGGCAGTCTCTCAGCAAGTATCAGACTCGGGATCCCAAGTTGAAACCATACCAAGAATTGGTAGGAAAGGTAGTCCGGCAGTTTAGGAAGCTCACCCTAGTCTACACTCCTAGGGCTCAAAACATCATAGCAGATTTACACGCCTCCCTAGCTTCTTCCAATTAGGGAGGTCTTCTGAAACTGTCTTTATCCAAAGGTTAAGAGTCCCTTCTCATGTTGATCCTTGGTTCACTCAACTCGAGTCTCCTTCCTTTCGAGTCCATGCCCTCTCAAAAGAGCCTGAAATCGACCTCGAAGATGGTCATCCGTGGTATTTTGACATCGAAAACGTTCTTAAAGATGGATCCTTCCCTGATTATGCCACCTCAGCTGATAGACGGGCCATTCGCCGCATCTCGGAGCGCTATAAGATCATAGATGGCATCCTCTACAAGAAATCTCTCAGTGGGGTTTATCTTCGTTGCCTTAATGAGATCGAATCTCAAAGCATTGTTGAAGCTGCTCACTCCAGTGAATGTGGTGGCCATGTCAATGGTAGAGCAATTGCCCAAAAGTTGCTAAGACACTATTACTGGCCTACCATGGTAGAAGATTGTCGTCACTGTGCTAAATGCCAATTGCACGGTGACAAAATTCATGCTCCTGCCTCTTCTCTTCACCCTCTCATTGCCCCATGGCCTTTCGCCATGTGGGCATTCGACGTGGTGACGAGAAGTCTGTAAGAAGTCCTTCATTCCCACGGACAGAACTGGAGAAATCTGTATGAAGTCCTTCATTCTGACGGCCACCGAATACATCACAAGGTGGGCTGAAGCAGAAGCATTCATAGAAGTCAAAGCTTCAACAGTCGTCAAGTTCATCAAGCGTAACATTCTTGCAAAATTCGGCATGCCTCGGGACATCGTCACCGACAATGGACCACAATTCACTTCACAGGAGCTTCATGACATGTGTGGTAAATATGGCATTAATTTGCATCATTCATCACCATATTATCCACAAGGTAATGGTCAAGCGGAAGCCACTAATAAAACTCACATAAAAATCATAAAGAAAACTTGAAAATCTCATAACAATGCTGACTGGCCAGACTACTTAATTGAGGCTCTTTGGGCTTACCGCACCTCGGTCCGAACTCCTACGGGGGAAACCCTCTATGCTTTGACATACGAATCAGAGGCGATACTCCCATATGAGATCTTCGTCCGTTCGATTCGAGTTCAATTAGATTCCGAGCTAGACCGCGATCAACGTCGGAAGGCCTTGTTAGCACAAGTTGAACTCTTAGATGAAAGGAGAATGATAGCGGCTGACCATGCGCAAGTTTATCGCCTAAGAATTGCACGTTTTTATGCCAGAAGAGTGCTTGAGAGAAATTTTGAAGTGGGTGAACTGGTCCTAAAGTGAAAAATTATTAAGGCACAAGGTCCCAGGAGTAAATTGCAAGAAAAATGGGAAGGTCCGTTCGTTGTCAAAGAAGCGTACTTAGGAAACGCTTATAGGTTAGTGGTGTCACGCCCCTCTAATTTAGCAGCAGAATAAATCGAAGGAAACGCGAACCAAGTACATAGTAGAGAAAACTGTGCGATCAGTTGAGTAAATCAGAGCATCTAATGATCAGTAATTGTGATAAACTCTTTATTCCATTATAAAAGCACTAAGACTATTACAATCACTAATTCGAAGCCAATACGTAAGGCTTAATGACATCATTACATAGCGAGGGAAAATTGTAAAGTAATAACTACTAGACTCTATGGTACTAGGGTGACTTCATCATGTGACTCCAGGTCGCTCATCACTCCAGTCCGGTCCCATTCGTGTGAATATCGTCATCTAGGTTACCTGAGACACAATAAAAAATAACGAAGGGTGAGCGATAACACCCAGTAGGACTTAAATCTCAGGCTCGAGCAGGCTTTAAATAATTAATGCATTAAATGGAAGAGCAACTAAAGATAGTGAGAGTTATGTAAAGTCGAGAAAGTAAGAGCACAAGTAACATGGTTCAAATAGCAGATGTATCACGTATAGCACAATGAATAAGATCAAGTCACGATAGAAAGCAACAACGACACGATAGCAAATAACATCAACGTCAAGCAATAACACGACACATGTATAGCAAGGAGAGAAAAAGTAGTTGGCCATATAAAGAGTAAATTACACTTTGATTGATTTTCTTATCAATCGAAATAGTCTGGCACTTTGGATTAACTTTCTTCAATCGAGATACTAATTGCACATTGGTTATCCGAAGATAGCCGAGAGAGAGTATAGCACTTGTTTGTCAAAAGACAACGAGAGAATATAGCACTTTGTGTGTCAAAGACATCGAGAGAATATAGCACTTTGTGTTGATTATCTTAGATTAATTTGATAGTATGGCACTTGGATGTAATGCCGACATCCTGATCATTTAACTCCCGCAGGCAAATGGCACTTTCGGGCGCTCCTCCCAGGACCTGATCGGGCCCTATTGCGCTGGCATTGCTTATATTGTTCATCTTTAGACAATCATTTAATGGCCAATAGAGAGTACCAAGAAATAGATGAGAGCACTAGATGAATAGATGAGATAGTAGAGTGAACGTGAATAGATGAGCGAGTGGAGTATAGATGAGAACTAGTGGACATTGCACGTAACACATCGAGTAAACATGCAATAGTAACAGTTGCACAACACACGCACGTGGTGTTGGCAGTCAGGTGGAACTCACAACCCTTCCGCTAGCCATGTTAAGCACAAGCCCAGCGGTCCGGCGTGATTCAAGAGAAGAGCGAATTTCTAATAGCTGTTTGGATCATGTTGATCCCTAAAGGGTAACATAGGTATTAGGGTACAACCGGCTCGTCGACCATGTGGGAATCCATGATCAGAGGAGACTGACGGAGGCCTTGTGCAAGGGTTCACTAGTCCGGCGAAAGGAATATCCGACGGAGAGTTCACCACAAGCCAAGTAAAGTGTGTATATAAAAACATGTGCTCGACGTTCTAGAGGAATTCCATAACAGTGGAGTGTCGGTAACCGTATTCTCAAACAACGCGAGAAACGAAGATAAGTTTATTAAAAATAGAACAATTTAATGTACATTATTGCAATAAAATAACCAGATACATTATGAGATATTTTGTGCCAAGTCAAGCCATATTTGGATGGTTCAAGTGTGTGAACGTGCGAGAGAAATCATAGATAGAAAGTTGTCGTGTTATTACATTTTAAATCGTTCAATATGACTCCATTTTATAACATGTGTTTTTAGCAAGTTTGATAACAAGGCAAGAAGTGGATAATCGGCAAGTAGAGAGCATAATCATGAACTTAAAATCAATTAAAAAATTTGTAAACATGTTTTAACTTTGATATGGGTTGATAAATGCACGTTAAGACTTTCTAGAACCTTCTTAGAAGAGATCAAACTCACACATGCAAGGAACGACGCAAAACGACGGAAATCATCATGTATGCCTTTTAGAAGGCAAATGCAATCCCATCCCTTCACTTCCTAAGGTCATGACTCATTGATTTTTCATTCAAATCTCACACATGAATATACTAAATTGAAGCCCTTTGAATGAGGAATCCAGTAAAGAAAACGGCTCGTATAAAAAAAATTATGGCCGATTAAGCGGACATAGGTAGAACGCGACACATTGCCTGTCGCCTTCTGAAAGTGAACGTGACCATGAACTTGTCGCCTTCTGAAAAAGACCACGAAACGGCCTGATTTTTGGTATGGGTCATGACCATGATGTTCTCGCGTTATGGTAGCGACCTGTCGACCTGTCGCTACCTGAAAATGACGTTTGGGTTGCTTTTTCTACCTATTTCAACTCCGACTTGAATTGGGTTTGACAACTATGGGTTTGAAAAATCAAAACAAATGATAGGGTAATCCAAATCGAGTGAAACCACCTTTGTTAGTTACTTCCAATACTATGTACAGTAGCAAATAATTGAGAAACAAAGGTCATTTGACTAGGTAATAAAACATATTGTGACTGACTGCGTGTATCTGACACAGTGTTATTTTAAGGCCAATACTCTTAGTACAATAAAAAAAAATTGGGGAAAACAGTGCCAATTGAAAGTAGACTCACGATGTAACAAGTTCTCTGTTGAACACTTGGTGTAAAAACGACTCCACAAAGAGATATGGAGCTTGAAACACAAGTCAAGGTTAAACCGCAACAATACATTGTCGAAATCACGCAAGATTTAATTCGTGACAAATGATGGATAAAAATTAGGGCTTTTAGGGGGAAAATATGCCTAACATCCATCAGTAACTCCAGTTACAATTTGAGAGCACGAGGTTGAGTAGACATGGAGATCAAGACTAAAGAAGAAGGGTCGGGTTCATCATATTTACAGAATTTGAAAAACAGAGATCAAAAGATTGGCTGGATGAAAAAGAGTGAAACAAGAGGGTTTTTGTTTCTGATGTATGGAACAATCTACAGATGGATTTAATTGAGTTTTGATCGTGAGAATGCCTACCTTTGATTGTTTTCCTAATCTAGGGCTAGAACTTGAAGAACGGGGATGAGAGCTTGAAAGGTTCTTCTCCCCATGAGATCTCCTCCACCTTGGCCTCTCCTCCTGGTCCAGCAATCCCATGCCACGAGCTAGGGCCAGTCATGAGAGTTTTAGGAGAGTATTTAAGCTTCTCCTCTTTCTACTTCCTAATAGGACTCTAATTGCTATTAATTTCGGGATTTCCTATTTCCTCTCCCCTTTTTAGGCATGAGAACTCCTAATTGGGTTAGGATGGGAGCTAAATTCGTGGCCAACCCCTTAGGGTAGGTTTAGGAATCCCAATCCAACTCAAACTTCCTTTTTAATGCATTATTGAACCATTTTTCTATTTAAGTAATATTTTAGTTACGAATTTAGGGTATTTTCCTATTATTCTTCTTTTAAAAATCCCTATTATGGCCCAATAAATTTTATATGGTCAATTTATCAAAGCCCATTATTTATTAGATTTTATCTTTTGGGATTTCCCTTTTAATTAGGGAATAATAGACTTACGAATTTTTATTATATTTTTATTACTTAATTTATCCATGGACTATGAGAGGTCCATTGGTCCAATTCCGATAATGGGTAATCATTTCATGATGTTGGAAGTCTCTCCAACATGATCATTTAATTTATGGGCGCATTATCTTTCCGTGTTGACGGTTTTCTGACTTAGTTTCCTAATTTGGATACTTAGTCACATTATGACGTACACTTGGCCAATCAGATTTTTCATTGCACAAATTTATTCGTGGAACACTTAGGGATAATATTTGGGGTTGATTTACAATTATTACGAAATTTTTAGATGTGCTCTTGCACATACGATAATGGTACGTATGTTTCTATTATTCCGTTTTTATAGAAATTTATTATTTCAAAAAGTTTTAAATACTAAATTTTCTGGGTTGCTACAAGTGGACTCCGAGGGAGTTGAGTTGTAGCATCCTTGGAATGCAGTCTACCTCAAGAAGTTCAACCCTTAGTCAGTCGGTCGGTTAAGTCTGTTATTCATCGCTTGTTGATGTCGTGGCTCTGAGACTCTACTTTTCACTTGGTCATTAGCAAGGTGGGGTCCCCTCACACACCGCACGATGGTGGAGTACTGTTCTTAGCTGGAAAATCTTAAGTGCACACGGACGGTCTAATTTGGTCAATATAACCCTATTCTCTTCTTATTCGGTCAAGTTTGGAGAGGGGGCAAACCATGAGTAGGGGACCACCCACTTTCATCTAAAAGACAAAGTCACCATAAACAGGGGCAATCAACAAAATGCAAAAGGACTAAATGATAAATCAACCCTAAAAGGGGCAAAGAAAAGCCAAGAAAGTCAAAAAAATGTAGAAAAAAGTACGTACCCAGAAAAAGGCTGACCAAATCAAGGAGGTAGCAAATAGTACGTACCTCCACCCAAGAAATGAAAAGAAATAAAAAATACCCCTAAAAATAATCGTTGGCTAAGTCTTTTAGTGTGAGATGTTGATTTGGAAACAAAAAGTGGTTTGAACCAAATCTTCAAATGACCTTCTATTTATTTCTTCAAATTTCTCCTTCTAGGGGAAACTTGACCTTATAAGACCCTCCATAGTGGAAAATATCAAGAAGGCTAGGGGTAGTCTCCAATATCAAGGATTTCATAGACAATCCTCCTTGCTCATGGCCTATGTGGCTAAGTAGATTATGAGGACCTTAAACCTTGACCTGTGATGAATAGGTGTTTTAGAGTCCAAAAATAAATAAAAATATCCAAAAAAATGGAAAATGAAAAAGGACAAAAAGATAGAAAGAGTCTCACAATGTATATAGTTTTACTATGTACATACCTTTTCCTTTTATTCGAAAAAAAAATTCAAGAAAAATCAAAATCCAAAAAAAAATTAGTGGTATCATGTATATATACTAACGTTTCCCTTATTTTCTTACTAAAAAAAAAACTACATGTGCATATTTCCCTTCATTCAATTTTTTTTTTTAATTTTTACTTGTGTTCATATTTTAATTAGAAATTAGCGCCTTGATCAGATCTCAAAAAAGATATATCTCTTAGGCAAGGGGCTAAAAACAGATCTACACTAACTTTTTTTCCTTTAAGTGTTGTGGATGAAGGAACCAAAGCACAAAGACACACCACTTAAGCATAAAACGTAAAAATCCACAAAAATCCACTATGAAGAGTAAAGTTCTGTACATATCATAACAGGGGCATACCCCTAGTAGTACAACTCACTCCTCTCTCCCTCACTAGGCCTCTGCCTGCGTGAGTTGCTCACCTCCTCCTCCTCCCTCTCCCGACGCCGATCTGGGAGAGGAGGTCTCGATGCCGTCGATGCCTCTAGTCGCAGTAGCCCTCCTCTCACCGCGGACGGATCTCCCAATGATACAATGTCATCAAGAGACCCGTACACCGACCTGGTCCTCCCTACCGACTTCTGCTAGGCCTGCCGCTGCTGCTCCCGGCGCTTCTTCAGCACCCGGTTCTTCAATAACTCCAAATACGCGACAGCTTGAGCTCGCTCCGCAATGGCCTACGTTCGGTCCGCCTCAGCCTGTCTCTGTCTCTCCCTCGCTTCGAGTAGGCGACCCTCCATCCTCGTCAAATCCAATCGCAGATTCTCCATCTGCATCTGGAGGGTCGCCCCCGCTCCATGCCGCTGCACATAGATGAGCAAACAGGTCAGGATGATCAAATCATGTGCAGAAAAGGGTGGTGATTCAATATCTCACCTCAACCTCCAACTCCGGGACCCTCGCCTGTGCGTGGTCCAGCGCCTCCTGTAAGCGGACCGCTAGGTCCTCTCGGGCCGGCTGTGCAGACGAGCTCGCCCCCGCGCCTCTGCTCTCCTGCACCCACGCTAGCTCCTCTTTCTTCATTCACATACCTTGGTCAGTCATCAAATAATTTCAAATTTCAAACCATGATCAAGGGTGAGATGTGGCTTACCAGTGTCCGTATCTCTGCACGGAGCCTCTCCATCTCTACCGTCTGCTCCACTAGTCGCCCCTCTAAGAGGCATACAGCCTGTGACTCCAGCATCTATCATTCACACATCAATGTTAGAATGAAGCCAAGAAATTCAAATGACAATGGTTTAAAGCTAGAAGTTTACTTACCGCTCGCCGGCCAGGCTGGAGTCGCCCGGCGTAGCATCTGCGGTAGTCCACCAGGGATGCCGAGCTGTCCTGGAGGGCCGTCTGCCAGAGCACCCGCTCTCCTCCGTCTCTCCAGTGGGCGACGGTGCTCCCATGCTCGTCCCCCCAGTCCTGGTCCTCGGTGAAGAACCGTCGGCGAGAGTGCCCCTCTCTCCCAAGTGAGGTACCTCTACGACCGGCTAGTGCCAACCCAGTGTATGCACCACCAGCTTCAGGTAGAGGACCTCGCTTGTCCCCAAGCAGAGAAGGAGGAGATGGCGGTCGAAGAGAGGCCGACTCGCTGCCACCACAGGGTGGGACGTGACTACCTCCCCACATACGGGGTCTAGATGACCTGCAAAGAAGGAACACTGGTTAGTCACATCAAGAGCAATTGAAGGGAAGGAGGGTAGCTAGTTGAGATTTGTACCTGGTCGTGGGGATAGTGGTCCAGTGCAGCCCTCACGTCCTCTGTGCGCCGGTCTGTCACCCTCGGATCCGTCGCCACCTCCCACCTAGCCATGAAGGACACCATGGCTAGGCTCCCCTCTCTCAGCGCCCCGTGTCCCATAGGGAAGCAGGTATATCCCTAGATTTACAAGAAGAGAAGCAATGTCAGTCAGGCAGTTCATTCAATTTAATTCAATGACGAGCATGAAAGAAAATTTTCATACTTGTAGAAAGGGGAAAAAGCCTCCAGTGCTCTGAGAACGCCACAAGCTACTGGGGACGAGTGAGAAGAGATGCCCCAGCATCGCGGCGCCCCAAACATACCGCCCTGCCTGCTCCAGGTCTCGGAGAAGAAGGACAAACTTGCAGTTCATCTGAGATGACTGCGTCGCAAATAGGAGCCGTCCGAACAGGTAAGACACGAAGATCTGGACAGACTGCTCCTCACTCCGGTCTCCTAGCTGGAGCGATCTCCGCACCCCAGTCTAGAACTCCTCAAGGGTCTCTAGAGGTCCTCTCCTTTGGCTTCTCAACCCCACTGCCTCTGACAACGACCCGAGCAAGATGCTCCAGATCTGTCTCCTCCTCCCGGCCACAAACTCTGGGCACAGCAACTCAACTATGTCATCATAGTAGTCCCTCCTCTCCTGTCCTACTACCGGCTCTCCCTGAATCGATAGTCCAGTCAGATACGCCACGTCCTCCAACGTGGGTATCATGTGTCCCCAAGGCATGATGAATGCCTTGCAATCCTCCTCCCACCGCTCCTGGAGCGCCTCTACCTACGGCACGTCCACATGGAATGGGCACACTGACAGGAGGTGTCCAAACCCCATCCGCGCTATCTGGGTCTACTGGGCCTCCGGTAGCGCCCGGTACCACGCCCAACACAAGTCCCATGTCACTCTGCTCCTCATTCTGCCTTTACCCTGCAGAAAACACAGAAAATCAAACTTCAATATCGATTGCCGTTAAGAAATCACTGACGGCAAGGCGTATGCCATTTACAAAGAATAGGCATCAAGGGTTTGTCGTCTAGCTTAACAGTCGGCGTCCAACCCTTGTCGTCAAGTTCACATGGACAACATGGGGGGTGGACGTTTACAGGAGACCAATGTCAACCGATGTTGATGTTGAATTTCTGTCAAAACTGACGGTGTCTCCTTTGTTTCCCCCCCTCTTTTCCACCTTGTACAACCACGTCCACACAAAGGTTTGTAGGGTTCGATTGGCCTACCTTAGGTCGTCGAGGCGCTTCCGCCTCTGTCCCCCCCCCCCCCCTCAGTCGTCTCCGACGTTTTCCTCCTCCTCCGGTGCACTATTGCCATCGGCACCGGCCGCCGTAACCTCCTCTTCCTCCGCCATGCTCTCCTCCCCCGCGTTATCCTCCTCCTCCACCGGTTGAAGATGTGTCTGAAGCATTAGTCGCTTCCCCCTCGCCATCGGGTCTAGCCACCACAGTCAGAATAAGATTTGAATAGTTGAAAAGGAAGATTTGAAATAGAGATTTGATGATTTGAAATAGATTAGGTGAATGAAAGATGAGATAGAGAAGGAGTGAGAATGAGTGTGGTAAAGGGAAGAGGCGCTTCGGCGTTTGGAAGCAAGAAATGGCGCTGGAGAAGCGTCGGTTCGCAAAAAGCTATTTTTTGAAGTTGACGTCAAGGTCCTGTCGTTAACCTTTTTGTGACATCAACCATGTGACCATTGACATACTGTAGACGTCCAATGGGTAGGCGTCTATGTCTCATCCTTGTCAGACCTCGAGATCTGGTTGACGTCTGGCTAATGGATGTCGATTTTGAATTAGGCGGCCAGTGATGTGGACGTCTACTATCTCTCAAGTAGTTAACGACTATCAGTTGGCCATTTACCTCGTGTCAGCGTCCATCGATGTTGACGCCAACTACTCCGCACTCAGTCCTCACAGAACACTCAATTCACTCAATTGAAGGCTATTTGACACTCTATTGGATCCATTCAACACAACGCAAGCCATTTTACACAATGTGACTCATTGTTTATTCATCTAACTTGTGTTACACTTATTGGAAATTGGGAAGATACATCACTTTGCCCTACGAGCCATAAAGAAAACACAAGAAATGGGGCAAATTGTGTCATTAAACTCTTCATACTTCCAAATATCTTCCTGATTCTCCTGCACTGCCTGCCCCACTTTCCTACTCTCAATGTACTTCTCCCAAGTCTTCCTTTCCTTCATCATCAGCTTTTCATTCCTTCCTGGGACAATCATGTTAGTGCAGTAGGATGAAATTGGAATTCCTCGTGGAATTCCAAGCTGACAATGGCACCGATGTGGCTGGTACACCACCATCCGATCAGCCCCGATCAACCATAAGTCTCTGTCCTCCCTGGTTCAAACTCTAAATTGAATGGTCGGCATGAACAGCAGCCTGACTATGAAGTCCTCCATTACCAGGTAGGCTAAGTGATCTGGCCAGGCATCCCTGCTCTTCAAGTGAGTTGTCACACACTTGATCTCATCCTCTGGCTCGTACCATGCCTTGCTGCAGTGCACCGAACTCCGAAGGAAGATTCTGGAGGGCGTAGGTTGCTTCTCAGCAAAATCAAATTTCAAGTGAGCCTCCATCCATACTTGAAGCAGGAACAACCTCCTGCATGTGCATCCGCCTAAGCTCATTATGGTCAGGAAGCTATAGAGGTGCGCCAGCACTGCAGGGGCAAGTGATTGCCCATGCCACAGCAGGGATAGGATTCCCACATGCTCATAGAGGAGGAAGTCACCGCTGGTGGGGAACAGGAACACTCCAGCCAGGCAGAGTGTCAATCCTTGGGTTGCTCTCTCTCCGCCAATCTCCTTCGCATGCTGGATCATCCACCAGGCCAGCCATTCTGGGAAGATCCCATGCTTGTTCATCATTCTTAAAACCTCTTTCTTGTCTCGTACGATGTCCGCTAGGATCTCTTCCAATGGGAGAAGAGGCGTCGTCACGTCATACTCCAGTCACCGCCTCCAACCCAAGAACAGCTCTTCCTCCTCCAGTAACACGCTCGCCTCGAATCCCTGGAACATGAACGTGTGCGTGTGTGGATGCCACCGCTCCACCAGTGCTCCCAGGGCGTCAAAGCCCCACCACATGTCCTTCATGTTCTTGGACAACACCACCATGAAATTCAAGTTCCACATCCTGGTGAAGCCTCTCATGTCCAAGGTGATGACATTCACCAAATTCACAAGCTAGGAAAAGGCCCGTACTTGGCCTTGGCTTGGGAAGGCAGGCACCTCCTGCATAAAAGAGTACTGTAAGAAGAGGTTTAGGGCGTTTTTAGTTCAAACAAGGGCAGAAAGGAGCATTACTTACCTCCCCGTTGGCAAGTCTGGTGCTTAGATGCCCCAAAACCTCGCTCAGAATCCCTGGGTTCATGCTTGTAGACTTTCCGGTTGACGAACAGGCCATTTCAACTACTCCAACTCGTTCCTAAATTCACTGGTTCGAAGTTGAGGAAGGAGGGGATGGAGGATGGAGATGATAGAGTCCCCATGGCCTTCCAATACCTATATTTTCGGCCTGATCCGCTGGCCAGTAAATGTCCATATCGTTGGACGCCAGGTTACAATTAACGACAACATACATTGATGTTGAGTTTCCATTGGCGGCAATCGGAGTGGACGTTTACTCCCCAGATTCTTTAAAGCATTATTGTTCATAGGGTTATTATTATATCTATATCTTGTGCTTCAAGTTGCCTTGCAGATGGTTAAGCACAAGCTGCGTTTCAACTTCGAAACACTCATGAGACCGTGAGTGTTACACAGGTATGCCTAACATAGGACCCCACCAGAGGCGAATAACATGACGACTGTGAACCTCGAGTTCCCCTTTACCAAAAACAATGACGGGTTTGCGATCTCTCAATTATTCTTATGGCCTTAGAATTTTCCTCTGGCTCTAACCTGCATTTTAGATAGGAAACCCACACCAGCATGCATTGCTAACCGCTTCCTTGCTAGCTTAAAAAAAAAATGGAGATGTTCCTCAACTACTCTGTGGCTCCCCAGTTCTGGTAGCCTACCGGGTTAGCACATCTCCTTGAATATTTGATCCGATTTCGGGCCTTTGTTGTCCCCCTCCGGGAACTTGTCCCACCATGCTTATCACAAATAGTCAAGCAATCATATTGAGTTCATTTGAACCTTCCCCAGTCTTCAGCTTAATTCCGGACTTCGGGCTTTCCAAACATTGATTCCAGTTAAGAATCTTTTGATAATCCTTTGAGGGATCAACCAACTCCTTTGTCTCCACGACCCCCTAAATCTTGACAGATGTCCTAATTAGGTCAACGAGCCCACACGAGCTCCGGTTATGAGACCTCCTCGATTCAACAATCATATTACAACTCCTTTAACTCAGACACACCAGAAACTAGTCAACGTCCAACATGGCAATGGCAGGGACCCTAACGTTGGGATGCAGTTGTAGTTACATGGGTAGATCACCCTTCCTCTTATTCATATTTGTCTCTCAGACGATTCGTCATTTGTTTCTAGCCTAAATCATTCATATGGCTTGCTAGAATTCCTATCCTCGGAGATGGTCCCTTCTATCAAATCTTTGCGTCCTTTTCTTACCGAGACACCAACCTTTCAGTCTGCTCTGCTCCCTTGCAAGATTGGATGTCTCGGAGGGGCATCTGTAGACGCGAGATTTGGCCCATCTCCGCATGGTTTAGTGGCCCAATAAGGCTCATTTGACCGTTTGTTGACTTGCCTCGGATCCCATGTACAAGACAGCATCGACTACAGCTGACTTCATGTTGGCGGAAATCCCCCTAGACGCCGACTCTAGTTGACGTCCACAGATGTTGACGCCTGCAAGGGGTTGGCGGCAGGATCGTTGGACGTCAATATGGTTTACCTGGCCTGCGCAACTGCCTGAGATTCCAGCCCACTTGCACCATTCTCTTAGCCATGCAACATATATAGTCGTTCCCAACGGGTATATGGGCCACCATGGCACCCCATTGACCCAGTAAAAATCCTATGTGGCCCCCTCCTATTGGTTAAAGCCTAAACTCATGGATTGCCAAGTGTGCAAGTTTGTTTCTTCACACTTAGCATCCTAGGCACCCTAGCTACGACCCCCACTGCCTATATAACTCACCCTCTGGCCTTCTAACCGAGGGTGGGGGGGAGTGGCTAGACATCCACATCATGCTACTTTGAGAGAGGAGAGCGAAAAGTGCAACCAAGCTCACACCCTTCCTTCCCTTCTTCTTCTCATAATCTGGGGCGTCTAGGAGGCTTCACCAAGGATTGGAGGAGCCCAGCAAGGAGTCAACCATGACCAAAACGAGGATCATCTCCCTCCTCTTTCTCTCTTCCCCTCTTCTCTTCCTTTAGTTTTTGCATGTCAAAAACACCCACAAACACACCCTAGGCACGTATGGAACCCTCCTACGCACCTATGAAGGGGTTTCCCAACCAAAAACAGAGGGATGAAGGGTGGTCGTAGCACTTGGCCACCCCTTTTCTCAAGTTCGAAATCGGTACGGGGCTCTCCTTTTGGGCTTTCTTCTTCTGTTTAGAACGTTTACCACACCTCCTTTAGCCTAACAGAGTCTCTTTTTGTGGCAGGAACACATCAAAGAAGACCATGGAGCTCTCATTCTTTGGCCGGCCGAAGAAGGAGAAGTTGGAGTCCCACAATCCACCGCTGTGCGAGGCTACTGCACCGACGTGATCACAACACCTCCTTGGACATAGGTAACGCCCTGCCGATCGCAATATCTTCTTTTCCTTTGTAGTTTTCCTTGTTTTCTCCTCAGTCAACTCAGTCAACCAGGGAGTCAATGAAGTCAACCGGCAACCCCTTCAACGCCAACGAGGGAGCAGCGATGTTCGTAAGCCTCTGGAGGACACCACAGTCACCGAGGTACGGCGAAAGGATCGTCCACACATAGCACAGTACCTGTAAGGCCCTCTAATTTCCGTTGCATTGTTTGCAATTATGTGTGTATGTTTATGCTTGTGTATGTATGTACATATTTACGTACGCATTAAATAGTATAATTACGTGTACATGTGTTTATATTAAACGTAAATAATGTATGTATTGCATGATGATAGTATGAATATAATACCACGTACATATTGCATGTATAGAAGCTTGGTATGCATGGTTTCTGCATAAATTAGGGTTCTGGCCGAAGGCCCTATTGGCGTCAATCCCCTGGCCGTTGAGGTGGTGTTAGCGTCCAGCCCTGGACGCCAACCCTAATTCCGGCGTCCAACGATCTGGATGTCAACTTCTCTGGCCTGCATGCGCAGTAGAGCTGCAAACTTTTGAAGCAAGGCATGGCAACCATTGGGGGGATGTCCCCCAACGGCTCTAAGGCTGTCTAATCGGCATGGTGCGTGGGTGAGGGTCTCTCCTACACCCTGAACCCGAGTTGGCCTCTCCCCACTTCTCATTTTCACCCTTGCAAGAGGAGAGAAGAAGAGAGGAAAACCCTAGAGCATTCTGTGAGAAAACCCCATTTTAGAACCCTCAAATCCGACCCCCTGGAGCTGGATTTGGAGATCTTCTGCAACAAGGAGGAAGCTAAAGCAAAGGGGAAGGCTTCTCCATCATCCCCTCGGCATGGAGATCACCCAGGAGCCCGGAGGAAGGCAATCTTGGAGGCACTTCTGCAACTTCTTGGAACTGCCCAAGGAGGTCTTCTTCGAGCCATAAATCTCTTGGAGGAATTTTAGAGAGGCAAGTGACCTATCTATGGTGTCCCCGTATGAGTCTAGGTGGTTTTTGACATTTTTATGGAATTTTCCTCGAGTCCTAGACCCTCCAATTCACCCAAGATTTAGAGCTCGGGTCTGTGTTTCTGCACAGACCTGAGTAAACAGCAAGGTCCCTGGACGCCCAGTTCATCCTTGGCGTCCATCGATCATGCCGCTGACTCTGAGTCAGCGGCCAGAGACCGCCGTCTAGTTCTTCTGAACAGAACAGTGAGCTGTTCTGTCCCTCTTGTGTATTAATTTCGGTATGTTTTATGCGATGAGGATATATTGTACACCTTATACTCTATGTATATTGTGCATTGTGGTTGTGGATGAATGTAGTGTGATGGTGAATGTGGGGTAATGACATCTTGTAAAATTGTGAGCATAACTTGTAGATAATTTTTGCAAATCAATGTTCCATGATTAGGATTAGTTGAATGTCTTGTTTTCAGTCTATTCATGAAGAATTGTGGGACATGTATGTATGTTCTGAAATTTTGGTAATTCATGCATACTTGTGGAATTGCTAATAAGTTCGGTTCGGTAAAATGAAAGCATGTAAAAATGGTTTGTGGTAACGGATTTATAGATGTATGAATTAGGATGATGTTGTATTCTGAAATCATGCATTAGTGGTCTCTGTGCAAAATAGTAAGTGGATAATTTTCAAAATGTGTTAGACCCATGTTAGCTTAAGTTGTGAATAATATGCTAATTAGGTGTTTGATTTTCTGTAAATCCTATTTAGCTCAGAAAAATCTGAAAATTTGAGGGTATGATTTGGAACCCGAAAACAGCATGTGGTTAAAATTTCAGGTCAATTGGAACAGTAAATAAAAAGTTATGTGGTTTCATGTGAAATGTGAATAATTCGTACATATGATCGAAATGTGATTTGATTTTTATTTAAACCCAGCATGATTGGTGTGTTTACTGTATGTTGAACCTTGAAAACTCTATAGTACCATGTTAGGAAAAAAAACAGAGGTGTTCATGTGAGTAAGAAAGTGTGAATGTGATGAAGAGTGTCAAATGTAAAACCATGTGTGAAACGGTAAATGTGTAAAAGTGTAAACTGTGCCAATGTGATACTGCTTCTGAGAAGGCAGTGGAGCCGTATCAGGGAAAAGTCCCCCTGAGAAAGTTCATTGTGTTATGTGACCCTAAGGGCATTAGGGGGAAATCCTGGAGGTGGACAAGTACCACTGGTTAGGGTGGAGACTTGTTCTCCCGGTCTGCACAGTCCAAGAGTCGCCATTGTATTGCCTAGATGTCGTCTATGTGATGTGATGTGTTTGTGTCCTTCTTTCGTGGTTTGGACTATGTGTCACGGCACCTAAAATATGTGTAAAGTGTAATGTGTAAAGTGTATGTGACCATGTGTAAATGTGTAAGTGATATGTGAATGTGTATGTGTAAAGTGAACCATGTGAAAGAGGAAACTAGTGTAAAGAAAAATGTGAAATCTTGGATATGTAAATGTGTTATAGAAACCATGTGAAACTAAATCTGAAACCAAGTGAATTCAGAAAATGTATGTTATCATACTCATGTTTATGTGTGTAAAAGTGTTTAGAATCCATGTTATGAACAACAAATGAGTATGTGAGCAAAATGGCATGATGAATTGTTCATATGTTATGTTTAAGCAATGTTGTAGCTTTCATATGTAGGTTTATAGTCATTGGACCATGTGAAACCAGCAACCTAAAGCATGATAAAAAGTTATGTATGTACTTAAGAACATGTGGAATCCATGCTAATTATGTTCCCCGTTCATGTATGTAAATTGTTCATGTCAATAGCTCTCACGTTTTGATTAAAGTCTCATGAGTGAATTGAATAGAGACCATGTGATAGGTGAATGTTATTTTTTGAAATCTGAAAGCATGCGTTATGTATAAAATTGTAGAACCTTCATGATAGGTTGAAAACTTAAATGGACTAGCATGCTATGTGTTGCAAATAGTAATGTGCGTGTAGAAACCACTAGGACTTGTACGTGTATATCATGCATAGTGTTACTTGCTGAGTCCCTGGACTCACTCCTTGCTTGGGCGTACAGGTATAGTTAGTGACACAGTACCCTCGGAGGAGGCAGCAGAGACAGACTCCGAGCGTGGAGACTAGCTAGTTTTTGAGATCTTTGTGATTGTGTACTTCATAGTATGTACTTGAACATTGTATTAGAATTATCATTAAAAGAATGTAATATGTGGACATTTTGTATCTCTATTTTAGCAGATTAAATCATGTGAATTTTAGTTCCTTTTTGCAAATTGTAAACTGCATGTATGTTTAACGTGGATGATGAATGAATGGAGATAGTTCTCTTTTACTTCCGCTACTCTGTTATATATATTCGCGTGTATCTCAGCTGTTTGTATTGTTGGGTAAATGTCCCACTGTGGCTGGCAGCACTCGCTATACCGACGTGGGTTGGTATAACCGTACCGGTATAATGAGAGCCGTCACAGTACCACCAGAGGTTCGTGCAGCTACTTCGACACGTCCCCCACGTGGCCGCTAGTGACAGGCTCGTACTGAGCTGTTCATTAGTGGGCTACGCTCAGAGTTGAGGTGGGCCATGGCTGGTCACTTCTGTGACTCCTTGACAGTAGCAGTGGCGAGAGCCACCGCCTTAGAGCAGGACTTTGTGGGCACATGATCCAAGACAACTTCCCTTGAACCACAAGCGGCCATGTGTCTAGATAAGTTAGGTGTTGAAGCTTCAGCTGGAGTGTGTCGACACCACTTTACCTGTGTGTCGACACCCTGTCCCAAACACAAAATAGGTCTCCTGGAAACTAGAACTAGTGTCGACACCACCAATGAGTGTGTCGACACAACTTGACCTTGTCTTCAAAAAGGGCTTCTGGGACAGTGAGCCAGTGTCGACACCACCAAGGGATGTGTCGACACCACTATGGCAAACTTATGTAAACCTGAAAATATTGAGTGTAAGTCATTAACGCATGATATTATCATCAACGTACGAGATATGAAATATTAAAAACATGTTACTTAGGCATTGTTGTGACATGAAAAATATGTGTAACATGTTCTACACATTATTCACAAAATCACAAAGTGTCATCATCAAAACTATGGAGAGATAAATATTAATTGATTAATTCCAAACACACTCAACCCAACAATCTCCCCCTTTTTGATGATGGCAACATTGATTCATCATGACAAATTGATTTTCTTACAAATGTGATTTTTGAGCCATTCATTCACATACTTCCAAACATACAAGAAACATAACAATGACATTCAACATGTTCATCTACCATCAACCATCATTTTATTCAATTGACATTTTCAAAATACTCAACTAAACTAAAAGATGACCATATTAGAAGATATATCTTGAAAGCCAAAAACAACTTCATTACAAAATGAATTCTTCTCCTCCTTTGACATCAGCAAAACAAAAGAAGTGTTCAATAGGAAGGAGGAGGAGGAGTAATACTGAGTAAGAGAGTCTGAAATGACTTCATTATGGGTTCCAAGTCAGTCAGACTTGTTCTCATCTGTGTTTGCATAGTGGACAATCGAGGATGCAGCAGGTCTTCCATCCTTTGATGAATATTATACATGTTTTCTTGAAAAGAACTAAGAGTAGCTGACATATGTGGGGAGGCTGAAGAGGAGCTTGGAATGGTGCCATGCTGTTGGAAGGTACTGCACTCACTCTTGAGATCTGCCATTTCCTGATCAATGTGAGCTATCAAGGTTTTCATGCTTTCCATATCATCAACCAAGTGAGCTAAAGAGAGTCGAGTCTTCGACACTTGAGAGATAGCTTCCTGACTGTTGAAAAGACCTTGTTGAGTGTTGGCTAAGATAGCTTCCAGAACAGCTTGAGTCTTGAGTTGGAGGTCTTTAAGCTGGGTACATGCATCACCCAAAGTGCCAATGAGCCTATTGAACCTCATAGTGGCATGTTCTGCTGCCTCTTGCTGTCTAACAAACTACCCATTGACAGAGTTTTCCAATTTTTGTATCTGAAGCTCAAATCTATCTGACATTTATTGTATAGAGGAATTGAGATTGTCAAATTTTTCTTGAAGGAATTTATACAATTCTGGTGGAGCAGAAGGTCCACCAGAAGATGTGGAAGCTGATGTATCAGATTGGGAAAAGAAACTAAAAGGAATTAGGAGATTAGAAGGAGGAGGAGGTGTATAAGGTGTGGGTGGAGTAGGTGTTTCTTGTGGGACCTCCATCTCAACCTCAACCTGAGACTGATCAACGGGATCATTTGGAGGAACATCATTATCTGGAATTTGTGCTTCTCTCTCAGGTGCAGTTGGTGGCACAACAACTGACCCTCGACAAATTTGATCACCCTCAATCCGAAAGCCCATAAATTTTTGCAAATGCTTCAAACAGTAAATATTGTTTTGTGGAATGGACTGAACTTTTTCATTTGCAAAAGAAACACCAAAATGTTTGAATACAACAGTAAAATGAGCAGTATATGGCAGTGATCTGTGAAGATCGTTTCGGGTTGTTTCAGACAAAATTTGTGACATGATCAGATTCACATTGATCATGATATCCTTCTTCATGCAATACATAACACATCTTTGAATGTCTGTGAGCCTGTTCCTTCCACCACCTTCTGGTGTGATGATTGTGGTGTGAATGTGATGAATCAACCGAAGGACAGGTGGAAATGCGTTTGTGTTAAACCTGGTGACATAAGTTTCCCTGGAATCTGTTCGATCATGGGGGAGACCGGTAAGCAAGGTATATGCTTCATGCAAATCGAACTCAAATTCATGGTAATCCTCCCCAGCATTTGGAAGCATGAAGAGTGTAGAAGCCAGCTCAGTTGTTAAAAGAATGGAAACCCCTTTTACTTCATATTGAAAACCCTCTGGAACAGCAATCAAGTTCATATAAAATTCTTGCACCAGCCTAGGGTAAAAAGAGCGAAACTCAGAAACAAAGTGCAGCCAGCCTTGAAATATGAAAAAATTGATGAAATCAGGAAAATCACTGGCGAAGTTCTCATTTTGCAAATCAACAGCTCGGGGCTTAAGAATAGGTTTCCCTGCAGTGGCTATTTTGGAAGATGTGGCTTCAGGAAGACCAGAAGAACTAGATGAGGTGGAGGAGGAGTCTCCAAAATATGAAGCACTGGTGTCTGAAGAGCTGGAGAGAATCTTCCTCCTTGGATTACGAGACAATTTGGGGGACCTGCCTCGACTAGGAGATGGCAACCTACCCCGCTTGGAGGGAGTGGCAGAAGGTGAAGAACCATCCTGTTGCGGCATCGGATCATGGCGACGCTTGCTCCTGCGTTCGGTCGGGGGCTCTTCAATCACTATCCCTAGACTGTGCACCCCTGTTGGGTGTCTGCTTGGGAGGCATGATAGCAAGCAAGAAGAAAGAAGACGGAGGAAGTGAGACTTCGGATGGGAAGAGATGGACGATGGAGGAAATGGTGGGAATGGGAGAGAAAATTGTCGTTTCCTTTGAGATGAGAAGAGGCGGTGGGTCGACCTGCAAACAAGGGCATATAAAAAGGCTTGACGCAAGAGATGAAGAGGTAAGATGAACCACTGATGCTCTTTACCCTAAACAGTGACTAATGAAAGAATCCACCTAGTGTCGACACAGGAGGGGACTGTGTCGACCTCACCAGTGATGGTGTCGACACATGAAGAGGACTGTGTCGACCTGACTGGGCAAAAACTAGTGATATGTTCAGGAAAAACTGTGATGGAGTCTTTATGATGATGAAGAGGTATGGAATCAATTATTCAAGAATTTGTAATATGTTAAGGAATTCATTTGTCATTTCTTAACATGAAACCATTATGAATTCAAGGGTTAAACAATCACTTCCAAGGTATGTTCATTGATTATAATGAAACACTGAAATGACACTTTTAATGATATAGGACATTCAATGTAGTCAATGACAATCTTTCATATTCTTCCAATCCAAGGTAATGAAATTTCTTTTAGAATGAAGTGAATTGTGATGAAACTAAACAGTCTTAAACAATCTGATGTAGGGTAAGGTTGTTTGTTTTGAGATTGAATATTCTTGGATTTTTTTTAAAAAATATACTTTCAAATGTAGTAAGTCTTTTTCACACAAGAACTAATGTTTTTTACACACCATAGTCCCTGGTTACTAAGGATTTGCTCATTATCTAGCTTCAAGGGGTAAATGATAAACTTTTGACATGGAAATATACGTTTACGTGATGCCAATATTTCCAGTTACTCAGTTATCATAATTAGTATATATATTTTTAATTTATTTTACCCCTCAGAACAAAGATAGCAAAAACACCTCATGACATACATTGCTCTTCATTCTTTGTGAAGGTTTGTAGTTTCTCAGCATTAGTGCCATTGCTCTGTCAAAAGAACGATTAAAAGTGAAGATGAGAAAATTGGATACAACCTTATCCCTCATCAGTTGTCAAAGAGAAGTCTAAATTCAATGCACAATTGATCTTTATGTTTTTAATGAAATTAAATTACTTTAGGAGATCAGAATATAAATGAATAGTGACTGTAGAAATGTAATAGATCAGTCAAAAAGCCATTCTTTGGTTTCTTTTGATAAAATTAATGAACATCTCTTGGATAGGTATTGTAATAACAAAATGAATCAATTTTGATTTTATGTAAGAAAAGAGTAATGAATTCTCTACCTCCCCCTGAGTTGTTGATTCCAGAAGTCTTTCATTAAGATAAAGAAAACCAAAAGTATTGAAGGACAAAGATTTCCCCTCAACAATTGCATACAAGATTCTTGATACGTGGCGAAGACAAATACTCACGCATAGTGAAAGTGTCCAGACAAGCCTGACTTGTCTTTCTTCAAATCACTATTTGATATACCAACAATGCCAATGCAATGTGAGAGTTAGGAACTTATTTGCAAAAATGGGAAGATTTTTATTTGCAAAAATAGATAGAAGAAAATAGAGTGAAACAATATTTACAACGTGAATGTGTCCTAACATAGACACACAACACTCAACCCAATGATAGAGTGGTCAAGAAGAATGTGGACATTTGCATAAACCAAGCTCTCTTCTTAAAGATGAAAATCTATTTTCTGGAAGAGGCTTAGTGAAGATATCAGCAATTTGATTTTCGGTTGCTATGAAGTGAAGTTTAAAAGATTTTTTAGCAACCTCATCCCTCAAGAAATGATGCCTGATATTAATGTGTTTTTTATGTGAATGATGAATTGGGTTTTTAGACAAATTAATAGCACTAGTGTTATCACATAAAATAGGAATGCATCCTAACTTATGATTATAGTCTAGGAGCTGGTGTTTCACCCAAAGAATTTGTGTGCCACAACAACCAGCTGCAACATACTAAGCCTCTGCAGTGGATAGAGCAACTGAGTGTTGCTTTTTGGAAGCCCAAGAAATTAAGCATCCACCTAAATATAAGCACAAGCCACTAGTACTTTTACTATCAAGCTTACAACCCGCATAATCAGCATCAAAATACTCAATCAAATCTAATTTACAACCAGCAGGATACCAAATGCCAAGTTTACATATTCCAACAAGATATTTAAAATTTCTTTTGACAGCTAACATGTGACTTTCTTTAGGATTAACTTGAAGCATTGCACACAAGCACACACTAAATTGAATATCAGGTCTAGAAGTAGTGAGATAAAGTAGAGATCCAATCATACCTCTGTAGATCTTTGGGTCTACTGACTTACCAAGTGAGTCTTCCTCTAGTTTTACATTACCTGCAATTGGTGTACTTGAGTGTTTGAGGTTCTGAAGGTCAAACATTTTCAGAAGTTCTTTGACATATTTTGTTTGACTGATGAAGATCTCTTCATTAGTTTGGTTCACTTGCAATCCCAAAAAGACCTGTAAGTCACCCATTAAACTCATTTCGAACTCAGTTTTCATTTGGTCAGCAAATTCGGTGCACAAACCTTTATTTATGGCTCCAAAAAATATGTCATCAACATAAATTTAGACAACAATGATTTATTTATTTACTGTTTTTGTAAACAAGGTTTGATGAACATTACCTCGAGTGTATCTTTCCTTCAATAAGAATGAGCTCAAATGGTCATACTAAGCTCTTGGAGCTTTCTTAAGACCATGAATCGCCTTATGAAGTTTAAAAACATGATCATGAAATTTTTCATTCTCAAAGCCTGGAGGTTGTTCTACAAAAACATTTTCTTTGATGTATCCATTCAAAAAGGAACTTTTGACATCCATTTGGTAAACTTTAAATTTCAAAGATGATGCAAAAGCAAGAAATATCCTCACAGCTTCTAGCCTAGCTACAGGGGCATGTGACTCTTCAAAATCAATACCAAACTCTTGATTGTACCCCTTGGCAACGAGTCTAGCTTTATTCCTATCAACCTGTCCATTTTCATTCAATTTATTTCTAAACATCTATCTAGTACCAATAACAGATTGGTCACTAGGTCTAGGTACTAATTCCCACACTTGATTTCTATCGAATTGATGAAGTTCATCATGCGTTGCATTGATCCAATCTTCACTCATTAGAGCTTCATCAATTGAGTTGGATTCAATTTGAGAAATTAGTGCTAGTGGGTCTTGATTTATTGTATTCAGAAAAGATGATCTAGTTCTAACTCTATCATGCACATTACCAACTATATTCTCAATTGGATGATCTCTTAAAAATCTATTTTCAGGAATTACCTCTTGAAATGCATTCAAGTCTGGAACAATATTACCTGATCCACTTGTGGTAGGTGAATGGTTGTCCTGAATTTAAAGTGAGTCTTTATTTTCCTCAACGGTTGGCGAAGATTCAACAATGAAATCATCCTCTTCCTTATTTTAGGAACTTTGCAAGATGTAGAATCATCAGTTGAAAATGAGTTTTCATCAAAGACTACATGTGGAGATTCTTCCACAGTTTTATTTTTTATAATGTACACTCTAAAAGCTCTAGAGATTTCTAAATAACCAAGAAAGATGGCTTCATGACTTTTAGCATCAAATTTATCAAGATTTTCTTTATTGTTATTATGTACAAAGCATTTGCACCCAAAGACTTTAAAGTAAGATTAAGTTGGTTTTTTGTTTTTTCAACAGTTCATAGGGGGTTTTTCAGATTTTTGTTCTGACCAATACTCTGTTTAGAATGTGATTTGTTGTGTTTACAGCTTCAGCCCAGAAGGATTTGGGCAGTTTGCTTTCCAAGAGCGTGGACCTAGCCATTTCCACAAGTGTTCTATTCTTCCTTTCCACAACTCCATTTTGTTCTGGAGTTCATGGAGAAGAAAATTTGTGAAAAATGTTTACTTCAGCACACAAATCAGAGAAAGTTTTGTTTTCAAATTCACCCCCATGATCAGTTAAAATGGAATTGATTTTATGCGAAAAACCTGTTAAGGCAGAGGTGCAGAAGTTCCTAAATTCTAGGCAAGCATCACTCTTGTGGGATAGAAAAATAACACATGTATATCTAGTAAAATCATCAATTATGACACAACCATATCTTTTGCCACTTAGACTAAGAATCCTTGTTGGCCCAAAAAGGTTCATATGAAGCAATTCTAGTGGCTTAGAATTGAGTACATCATTCAAGGTTTTAAAAGATTTTCTGGTGTGTTTTGCTTGAGCACATATCCCACAATTTTTATTATCAATGTTTGGAAAAGATTCAGGAAGTCTTTTAACTAGATTTAGCCTTAAAAGTTTGTTTATTGTATTGAAACTTGCATGACCAAGTCTTTTATGCCATAGCCATGCAATTCCGTCCTTATTTGCAACTAGATAAATACTTTCAGCAAAATTTTTATCAAGATTGATCATGTAGACATTGTTCTCTCTTTTGCCAAAGAGTTTTATTTTTTCAGTGGAATAATCAATTATTTTGCAGAAATCAGATTCAAACACAACCTTGTGACCTTTGTCACACAATTGACTTATGCTCAACAAATTATAATTCAAACCATCAACTAACAAAACATTTTCAATTGAGTTTGAGGATTATTTACCAACCTTTCTAGATCCAATGATTTTCCTTTTATTTTTACATCCAAAGGTGACTGATCCTCCCTCCTTTTCAATCAGAAATGAGAATTTTGTTTTGTCTCCTGTCATGTGTCGTGAACACCCACTATCAAGAAACCATACATTGGAATTGGGTGCACGACCTTCCTGCAAAGATCAGATCAGAGAAGAAAAGATTTTGGTACCTAAACATTGTTGGGACCATCAATTTGTTTGAGCAGGAACAACAAATCTTTTCTAATCCACATTTGAGTTATTTTTGGCTTTTGCTTTGTTTTAGAAGTGATTTCTCTTTTGGACATTCTAACATTTCTTTTTGGAATGAAAACATCAGTGTTCTTTCTTTCATGAGCATGGAGGTTATGCATCTTGGGATGATCATAGCTGTATGGAAATCCAAACCAAGACTTCTGTTGATATCTTAGAAATTGTGGGTAGACAAATTGTGAATGGTACTAAGGAGGATTATGATACCATTGATTCTATGAGTTAATCCAATCAGAATGATGTGTTGTCTTGGATCTCCAATAGCCATCATGAAAGTTTGTTTTTGTGTTTTGATAATTTTTTAGATTTTTATTTGAGTTTTTGTTCAACTGGTTGTTAATTTTCACAATTGGATGGGTCGACCTGTGTTGGACTGCTGTCGACATGCCTTGTTTCTTTTCACTTTGATTTTTGTTCATTTCAGAGGTATTCTTTGGCACTTGTGTATTTTGTTTCCTGTTCTAGTACTTTTGACAAAATTTATCAAGGGAATTTTTTTAGATTTTTCTTCCTTTTGAGCAGATTTATTCTTCTCTGAATTTTTAGGAATGAATCCCAGACCATGTTTGTTGCCTTTCATTTTCACTCCAAGCAATGCATCAAGATTTTCCTTTCCATTTGTAAATTTTTTAATAACTTGTTCCTTTTCTTCCAACAAGCTCTTAAGCTTCAAAATTTCATCATTAACTTGTTGCTTTTCCTTTTGTTGCAATTCCATTTTTTCATAAATTTTTTCAAAATCATTATTGGCCTTTTGAGATACAAGTTTGAATTCATCAATTTCGTTCAGAAGTCTTCCTTTTCTTCATTGACTTCATATACTTTATTTTCAAGTTCAGAAATTCTTCTATTCAATGAAGTATCATGCATGGTATTTTCAAATTTATTTTTTAGATGTTTGTTTTCTTTTCTTATTTCAGAAAATTTCTCAACCAACTCAGCATTTGCATCTTGCCAATCTTCAATAGAGTATTGTTCAAAAGAAGAACCTACCTTGCCATCGCTGTCGTTGGCCATAAAGCATAGCTCCACATTCCCTGAACTTGAGGACTTCTCTTCTTCATCCTCGCTTTGGTCTTCATCTGACCAAGTTGCTATCATAGCTTTAGGTTTCTTCATTTTGTTGTTCTTTTTGTACTTGTCCTTTTTATTCTCAGGACATTCCCCTTTCATATGTCCTGCCTTGTTGCACCTGTAGCAAATAATAACCTCATCAGTTTTTTGATTTCTACTAGAATTGACATTTGAAGAACGAATATTCCTTTTGCCAGAAGAAAATTTCTTCTTTCCAGTTAATCTTTCTTTTCTTGATTTTAAAAATTATCTGAATTGCCTAGTCATGAGGGCAAGTTCATCCTCATTGGACTCATACTCTTCAGAACTTGATTTCTCTTGACTTTTTTCTTTGTTACTTGATGAAGCCTTAAGTGCTACCGGTTTGGCCTTAAGCATATGTTCTTTACTTCTTTTCAAATTTATTTCATAAGTCATTAAAGACCCTATGAGTTCATCCAAAGAGATTTTGGATAAATCCTTAGAATCTTCAATCACTGTGGCCTTTGTATGCTAGATAGACGATAGAGAGTGCAAAATTTTTCTTACCAAATCAGCATCAGTGTACTCTTTACCTAGTGCCTTCAGTCCATTGACGATTGTCATAAACCTAGCAAACATTTCAGAAATTGATTCGTCATATTTCATCAAATGCAATTCATATTCTGAAACAAGTATGTTTGCTTTGGTTTCCCTAACTTGAGAAGTTCCCTCATACATTAATTCAAGTTTATCCCACATTTCATTAGCCGATTTACACATGGATATTCTTGAATATTCTTTAGGGTGGACTGCATACTGAACCATGTTCATGGCATTATAGTTATGAGTAGCCCTTCTAATCTGTTCTCTAGCCCAGTTCTCTTCATCTCCTTGATTTTCGTAAGGACCCACTTCAACTACCTTCCAGATTTCATAGTTTTGTGCCCTAAGAAAAACTTGCATGTGATTCATCCAATAAGAGTAATCAGACCCATTGAAAAATGGTGGCCTATTAATGGAATGGCCTTCAGCAATAAATCCTCGAGAATCCATTCAGCGAAATGAAAGACAGTGATAGAACACTCAAGCAATTCAAGCAAGTGAATCCTCGAGAATCCATTCAGCGAAATGAAAGACAGTGATAGAACACTCAAGCAATTCAAGCAAGTGAGATGCAAAATTCACTCAAATCAGATCAGAAACAGATATAAACCCGCTCTGATACCAATTGTAGGATCGAATAGATGGATGGATCAGATCTAGAAGGGGGGGGGTTGAATAGATCTGACACCAAATAATGCAGAAGCTTAAGCAATTTAAAATTGCTTCGAATTAGAGATCAATTTACACAACCAATTTACTGATCTGAAGTGTGAGTGTGTGTGGATGATGTGTGAGGCAATTCAACAATTAGTGTGAGTGCGAAATCCTATCCAAGCATCTAATGCAGACAAGCAGATCAAACCATTGCACATAGAATTTTTTAGGTGGTTCGGAAATCACACCAGTTATTCCTACGTCCACCCCTCAGAGTGAGGACACACTACTCAAATTTTAGTACAACTCACACTCGAGCACGACGACTCCAACACACTTGAGCTCGACGACTCACACACAAACTCCAGAGCACAACTGCTCCAGAACCTGAGCACACTTGCTCAACCACATACTGAGTGTTCAACTCACCAAAATCGAGCTCGACGGCTCACAAAACACAAGCTAAATCAAGACCAACATAAATCAAATCCTCTAGCAATGATCTGATTCAAGATAGATTCGTTCACAGAAATTTAAGCAACACTTTATGCTCAAATCTCATAGATGAATCAGAAGAACATGTTCAGAATAGTGGGAAATAGATATAGTATTCGTGTTCTTCGATGGATATTTCTTGCAGAAGGTTGAATCTAAGAAACTTGGTGATGACCTTAATCACTTGGCAATTGTCTGCTCCAATGTTCTCTGAATCGCCAGAAATTCTCTTCAATTGCTTGCTTCTGTTGGATCTGCTCCATTGAGAAGTGCTGCAACTCCTTCTTCAGACCTCTCCTTCACTCCCTCGTGCTTTTTCAAGCAAGGAGATGGATCACCGCAGAAACGAGAGAGGCAAGAGCAAGAGATGCCTCCTTTTCTACCAAAAACTTTTTGTTGGAGTTTTTTGGATTCTTCTTCTTATTGGGGGGCCAATAATTGGGAATATATATAGCCCCATAAGTCCAATAGTACACTTGGAGTGTGTGGTCACATGATCTATGACAACTTCCCTTGAACCCCAAGCAACCACGTGTCTAGATAAATCAGGTGATGAAGCTTCAGCCGAAGTGTGTCGACACCACTTTGCCTGTGTGTCGACACCCTGTCCCAAACAGAAAACAGGTCTCCTGGAAACTGGAACTAGTGTCGACACTACCAATGACTGTGTCGACACCACTTGACCCTGTCTTCAAAAAGGGCTTCTGGGATAGTGAGCCAGTGTCGACACCACCAAGGGATGCATGGACACCACTATGGCAAACTTATGTAAACCTGAATATATTGAGTGTAAGTCATTAACAAATGATATTATCATCAAAGTACGAGATATGAAAAATTAAAAACATGTTACTTAGGCATTGTTGTGAGATGAAAAATATGTGTAACATGTTCTACACATTATTCACAAAATCATAAAGTGTCATCATCAAAACTAGGGAGAGACAAATATTAATTGATTAATTCCAAACACACTTAACCCAACAGTCGCGGCGTATCGTTGCGTCGTGTTCTCTCTGAACGCGCCGAAGCACCCGTCGCGTTAGCAAACGCGACGGGGTACATGTGTGGCGTTCAGGAGTTCGGGGTTTGTCAGAACTCGACGTCTGCCTCCGTCGTGATAGGATCGTGATGGGATATGTGTCACGTTCAGAAGGCCCAGGTTTGTTGCGGCGCCTTAAGCCTTAGCGTTCTGATGACGACTGTGTTGGGTTTACATGCATTTATATTTGAGATGTTTGTTTTTAATGATGAGCAATCAATGAGCACTTCATGAACAATACAGTTTCATGTGATATGTATGTGAGAAACATGATAAGAATGACAAGTCAAGCAAATGTTATTCAAGAATCACATGTTTAATTTGATCATCTAAATGCTCACATTATCTCACTAACAAAGCTCTTAAATGTAGGTGAGATTGCATGCAAGACAATGTACCAAAACAACAGCAAAAAGATCAAGAAAAGCACAAAAGACAAGTACCTGTCGACAGCCCCAAAGATGCCTATCGACAGCCCTGTACAGATAGATCTTATAGGGTACTGGCAAGATGTTCCTATCGACAGCCCCTCTGATGCCTGTCGACAGATCTGCATAGACAGAACAAACAGGCTCCTGCTAGGTGTGCTTGTCGACAGACTCAAGTCGCCTGTTGACAGATCCACACAGGGAACTGTCTCCCGGAAAGCCAGCTTTCTGCCTTTTGTAAATCTGTCTACATCTGTCGACAGATGAATTTCATGCTGTCGACAGACGAAGAGAAAATCATAATACGAGATCTCCATATGTTTCTGACTTGGGTGTTTCGTTTTACCACGACTCTCCATAGTTGAACACCCATATAAAAGGAACTTTTTGGATTTATTTTCGTACAGAAGTAGCCACAACTCAAAACCCTAAGCCAAGTCTCAAGAGAGAAGATCTTTCTGCTGCTCTACTTCAACTGTTCGTCCAAGCAACTAAAGAGACATCCTCTGAATGGGATTGAAGCCAGATTGTCCATCTCACAAGCTTCTCCATCAACTGATACCTGCCAAGATGAAGCTTGAAGTACATCAGGACAATTATCTGAAGAGTTCTACATCAGGATTTGAAATGTCAACTCTAAACTCTTCTTTATCTCTATTTTTCATATCTCTGTATGTGTGTTGTTGAGTCAAGCATCCTTGTGCTTGATTCATGTTTGTCACGTTGTTCTGATTGTGGCTTACATCAGACTACGTGAGTGTGTGTGTGTTGTAGCGAGTGAACTTACTGATAAGCAGTCTTTCTGCGTGTGTGTGTGGACGGTGGATGCAGGATACACATGTTGTGTACTCCGAACCACCTTAAATCATCGTGTCTTTGGTTTGAACGTTTCACGCTAAATGTTTGGTAGGCAAGTTGATCTTTCACACGCCAAATAAATTGCTATTCTATCTATTTAAAACTAATACACATCTTACTTTAATTTAAACTCTATTTGAAATATCAAAAGTCTGTGTTTCCACTGAAAAGAAGGTCATTATATTTTTAATTTATAGTAATCTATTCAACCCCCCCTTCTAGATTTCCATATTGGTTAATTCACCACATCTTTCAATTGGTATTAGAACGAGGTTTCTCTGATTTACTGTCTTAATTGGTTGATCTCACGATCAAGAGATTCTCAATCTCATGGAATCTAACAAGGGGTATATGGCCGAGGGACACTCTGTGACCAGGCCACCCTTCATTGATGGCACTGACTATCCTTATTGGAAAAATCGCATGCAGGTGTTTCTGAGAGCTCAAAATTTCTAGCTATGGAAAATTGTGAGCAAAGGAGCATACACCCTTCCCGAGGATGAAGATACCTGGACGAAGTACCAGATTTCAAAGGGAACTCTCAACTGGAGTGCAATGAACATGATGCAGTGTGTTGTTCATCCCAAAGAATACTCAAGAGTCTCCACATGCACTTCAGCGAAAGAGATGTGGGACAAACTTGAACTTATCTGCGAAGGTACGTCTGACGTAAGGGAAACCAAAGCAAGCATGGTAATTTTTGAATATGAAATGTTTAAGATGAAACTATCTCAGATATGCTTGCAAGATTCATGCTAATAATAAATGGATTGAATGGTCTTAAGAAAGAATACTCAGAAAGTGACTTAGTGAGGAAGATACTTCGGTCTCTTCCATACTCATGGAACACTAAGGCCACTGTCATTAAGGATTCAAAAGTCTCTCAAAGATGAAACTGGATGAACTAATTGGCTCCTTGATGACATATGAAATAAATGTTAAAAGGAAAGAAACTGAAGAAAAACCTAGAAGGTCAATTGCCTTAAAAGCTTCAAGAAAAAGTTCATCTAGATCCAAAAATGATGTTCAACAGGAAAGTGATGAACCTGAAACGTCTAGTGATAGTGAAAATGATGAAATGGCCATGCTCAATAGACAATTCAAGAAATTCTTCAAATTCAAAAGGAAAGGCTCAGGTAATTCCAAATACTTCTAGAAGAAAGATTTTTCAAACAAATTTAAGTCTAACAAAAGATCTGACATTATATGCTATGAGTGCATGAAACAAGGGCATATGAGAGGAGAATGCCTCGAACTCATGAAAAAGCTGAAGAAAGAGAAATTCACCTTCAAGAAAGCCAAGGCAATGTTAGCAACATGGAGTGATGATGATGAAGATGAGGATGCACAAGAAGCCTCTGGAGATGAAGAAATTCAGTGTCTAATGGCTCGAAGCGACGACTCCAATGAGGTAAACTCTTCCTTTGAAACCTATACTGTTGATGAATGGGAAGAAGCATACACTGTCCTGTTTGAAAAATTCTGTGAATTTAAATCTGAAAACATGGCATTGAAAAAGAAAATTAATTCTATTGTTCATAACACACACAATGATGAACAAATTGTTGCCTTAACTAAAGAAATTGAAATGATGAAAATTGATGAGGAAGCTCACATTGAAGAAATGGACTGTTTGAAAACAAAATTGCAAGAGATTCAAAAGAAATGGGAATGTCTGACTAACTCTCTAGAATCTCTTCAAAATGAGCATAAAGAAACTGTGAATAAGTTGGAACAGGCTGAAAAAGACCTTAAAGGAAAAGCTGAATATTTAACAAGGTTTGTAAAGGGAAAGCAAAATCTTGATGCTATTCTAGGGTTAAACATCTTTGTTGCAAAGCATGGAATTGGATATCAACCAGTGAAACAAAAGAAAATGGGAGAGACTTTCATAACTTCTTTTGTTGATTCTAGCCCAAGCAGAAGCTATGAAGTCCCTTCCAAGAATAAGAAAGGTCAAGCCAAGGGTAAGAAATAGGAACCCAAGAAAATCAGTTCAACTATTAACATATCTAAGAAGTCTGTCAACAGCCCCAAAGATGGTTGGCGACAGGTCTGCAAACATACTTCGAATGAAAAGCTAACCGGGCAACAAAAGGTAAAATGCCCATACATGTTCCTCAGAATAACAAACCCACTGTTTTGTAAAAATCTTCATCATGCAATGTCTGTAAGAAAGTTGGGCACAATGCAAAACAATGCTGGAGTAATCCCAATAAACTGAAAATCAAACAAGTTTGGATTCCGAAGCATTTACTTTTTGGCATGAATGATACATTGGGACCCAAAGTAATTTAGGTACCAAAACCTCTTGTCTGATCCACATATGCAGAAATGCCTAGAAGCTCAAAATCAAAACAAATGGTACCTGGATAGTGGCTGCTCGAGGTACATGATGGGCGACAAAGACAAATTCTATTTGCTAGTGGAAAAAGACTGAGGTCAAGTTGTTTTTGGAGGTAACAATAAAGGCCAGATCATCGGTTCAGGAAAGGTTGGTAAGTATGCCTCCAACTCAATAGACAATGTACTGTTAGTTGATGGTCTTCGCCATAACTTGCTTAGCATAAGCCAACTATGCGATAAAGGTCATAAAATTGTCTTTGAATCTAATTCATGTCAAATTGTTGCTAAGGAAATAGGAAGTCGAGGGTAAGGCACGTGGCGCACCTGACTGGTTGACCTGTGTAGTGTTCTATAGCTAGTGTTACTGTTCAGATAGTCTTTAATATCTAAGTTTACAGCCTTGGGTTTCCTCTGGTGCCGTGTTTTATATGGGTTTTCCGGTCTCAACCTGTAGCCTAGACCGACGACTGTGTAGTTTCTTTCACGCTTCCGCACTTGACTCTGTTTAGTAGAATATAATTTACTACTTTATTTAATTATTTCACTTAGTTCTATTCTATTGTTAGAACTAGTAGGAGATTGCTAGTCCCTACTGGGCTTCTTCGTGAAGCTCATGCCCCCTTTTGCAGGTAAGACTTCACAGTAGTTCCCTCCGCGGTGAACTGAGGAGACAGGGCCATAGTAGATGGCGTCCTCAATGAGCAGTGTTTCCCCAGCTTGTGTACTTCACCCTCGGGGTATGCCCCTAAGGGACGTGTTCTTTCCCTTTTATTTCAGCACATGTACTTTATTTACTTTGTGACTGTTACTTAGTGTTGGACTCTTTTCCTTCACCTGTCATACATTTTAGTGCGTTTGTTGTTATTTATCTCTATTACATATCTTGTTAGACCGATCTGTTAGCCCTTATAGGTCTCCAGACCTGTGGGCGACGGTGCCGATAGTTCGGATTCTTGGTGGGAGCCGAGGGTCCAGGTGCCGGGGCCGTTAGATGTAGGGTACCGTCTACCATGCCACCTTCCTCAATGAGCTCTTCGTCATGCAGGGCTTGCAGCCTCCCTTGTTTCTTAGGCACATTAGTGCGCCTCTCATGCTCCTTCAATAGCGGGCACTCGGGAATATGGTGCTCGCGGCTTCCACAACGAAGACATGCGTCGACTTTCCTCCAGCATTCATCAGCTATGTGACCTGGCTTGTCACAGTGCTTACAGTTGCTTTTTGCGGGAGTGTTGGGAACGAAGACCTTGGGCTTCATCTCCTAATTATGTCCTTCCGTGATGTAGAAAAGATGCTTCTTGCCAATACATGGCTTAGCAGTAGTCATACCGGGTGTTAATTCCTTTTTCACAAACTTCCCCTTAATAGGATCGGTGAAGTCTGTGGCATCTTCTAGCAGTTGAGCTTTTTTCACCATCTCGGCATATGTCTGGATGACGAGAGGGGCCAGTTGAGTAATGTATTGCGGCCTATGGCCATTGAGAAAGTTCTTACCCTTCATCCTTTTGGTGTTCAGTAAGTGCTCAACATATCTTTCCAGTGTAGAAAATTGGGCTTCATAGTCAGCTACAGATAGGCTCCTCTGTTTCAGAGCAGCAAATTCCGCAGCCTTCTTCTCTTCGACACGCTATGAGAAGTACTTGGAGTTTAATGCCTCCTTGAATTCCGCCCAAGTAAATTGACCATTAGCTCTGGTTGCTTCCACTGACTCCCACCAAGAGCGGGCGTCCTTCTCAAGTTGAATGGTATCTAGTAGCAGCTTATTCCCCACTGCGCATTGCATAACACGGAAAATTCTTTCCATCTCCTTCAGCCAGTTCTCGGCTTCATCTGGATCCGTGGAACCACTAAACCTAGGCGGGTTCAAGCACCTGGAGTTATGATGCAGCTCGCCTGCACCGCTACAATTCCCTCCGCCTTGTGCAGCTTGCAGAAGTGCACGGGTGAGTTCTTGGATAGTTTGTTGCATGCCCCTCATCTGAGCATGTTCAGCAGTCATCTTAGTTACTTAAGTTCCTACAACAGTAACTTGTTATTATGATATTGATGTGAACTTTAATTTGTGCGTGTGTGAGTATATTTTAACTGGTTACCGTTGGTTCTAACCACAACTCACGTATGTAGGGTAATTAACTTTAGTCGAGGCTGGTCAACATAGATCATCCTGTACTTAAGAACAACATAGGCTCTGATACCAGAAAACTGTCATGCCCCAACGCGGAATATCAGAACGTGAGGCAGTTGCAAGTAAACGGGTATAGAGTGTATAATAGACATCAACCATTGGATGAAGATTAAATACTAAAGAAGAGGCATCTTATTAATAACTCCTCAAATGTATATTACAATCACTAATGTCAGAGCCGATCTAAAGGTCCCAACTACATTGAATAAAAGTAAAAGACTAAACTATGACTCTAACATATTACTAAGACAGCAAGGTACTCTTGACTTCACTTTGTCATTCCGGTCCTCATGGGTGTAAGTGTCATCCTCAGTCTCACTTAAGAACACATAACAATAATGCAGGGTGAGCGATAACGCCCAGTAGGACATAAATCTCATGATCATGCATGCTTTAAATGATTAATACATTAAAGAGCAGAGTAACTAATGATAGAGAGCGAGAGTCAAGTAGTGTGAGAGATAGCAGGATGGCATGAACCAAGATAGCACAGTAACATGTGAATGAAATAGCACAAGTGTCGAGCATAGCGAAAAGAGCAGGATGGCCATAGCACAAATAGCACAACATATAACAATAGCACGAGTATAGTATAGCACTTTGATTGTCATATAATAGTCGAGATAGATAGCACATGAGTGTCATGCCAAACACTCTGGTCAATTAACTCCCGCGAGAAAATAGCACTTTTGGGCACACCTCCTAGGACCAGACCGGGCCCTTTATATATTGCCAGGCATTAGTTATATTGTTTATCTTTAGACAATCAGTCAAATAACCAATAGAGAGTACCAAGAAATAGATGAGTGTACTAGATGAATAGACGAGATAGTAGAGAGTGTATGAATAGATGAGCCAGTAGAGTATAGATGAGAACTACAGGTCATTGGACATTAAATGTCGAGTAAATGGGTGATAGTAACAGTTGCACAAAACATGTAATTGGTGTCAGCAGTCAGTGGAATTCACTACCCTTCCACTGGCCATGTTATGCACAAGTCCAAAGGTCCAACGTGATTCATGATAAGAATGAACTTCTAAAAGCCGTTTCGATCTTACTAATCACTAAAGGTATCATAGGTATTGAGGGTACAACCAGCTCGTCGACCATGTGGGAATCCATGGACAGAGGAGTCTTACGGAGGCCTTGAACAAGGATTCACTAGTCTGGCAGAAGGAATATCTGACGGAGAGTTTTTCCAAGTCAAGAAAGTGTATATAAAGAAACAAGTGTCCAAAGTTCTAGAGGAATTCTAGAACAGTGGAGCGTCGATAACGGTATTCCCAAAACATCGTGAGAAACAAAGACAAGTCCATTAAAATTAGGGCAATGTAATATACATTTTTAAAGTAATTAAAGTAATTTACTAGATAAATTGTGAGGTATTTTCATGTCAAGTCAAGTCATATTGGATGGTTACAAGTATGTGCATGTGATAAAAAGCATCATGGATATGAAAAGATCGTGTGTATGTCTTTTAAATAACTATTACATATCCACATTTAACAACATCGTTTACTATGTTTAAGATAGTTAACAAGGTATGTGGTTACTGTAGAAAGTCAAGATTAGCAAAAATATAGGGTTTATGCAAAAAAATCCATAAGGCGATGTACCCTTGTAAGGATCGCGACAGGGCACATCCTGAACGCGACAGGGTCATTCAAAGGTCATGACAAGTTGGTTAGGACAGGCGGCCAGAACGCGATGCCAGGTCTTGACACATTCAGAATGCGACAGGTTTCTTGTCGCAATCACCCCTGAGAACGCAGCCCATTGGGACATCGCATTCTCAGGTTTTGCGCCTGAGTCTGAGTGGGAAAAGGGTTTTCGTTGGATTGCGGTCCAAGCTTTCCATGTTTTGATACAGGGTCGTTCAAAAATAAAAATCTCACTGTACAGATGATGAAAAATCATGAAACTAGATGTAAATGAATTTAGACGTACAAAGGTACACACAGTAAATAGGAATTGAAAGTAATCATGGTCTTGACAGGGTTTAAATATGTTTATGCATGAAGAACACAAAATAGTGTACAATGTAGGGAACAGAATAAATTGGAGTAGATTACTTAATGAAAATTAGGGATTACGAGGGCAAAAGATTCTTGACAACGAGCACTATACCCAGTTAAAATTTCGTGGCATGAGACCACGTGTACATGGAGATCTAAATTAAATACGATGGCTCGGGGATGTGATGATGATAGAACTTCAAAAATCAAGATCAAAAGAGATGGTCGATGAAGATTATAGAAACTAGAGGGCTTTTGTTCCTGATGTTAGGAACATTCTACAGATGAGATTAATTAGGTTTAGCTTGTGAGAATGCCTACCTTTGGGTCGATTTTTCTTCTAGGGTTTAGAACTCGAAATGTAGGTTGTAGATCTTGAGCAAGCCCTTCTCCCCACGAATTCTCCCTTCCTTTGCCCTCTCCTCCACGTCCAACAAGCCACAACAATGCATTAGGGCCGGGCATGGGGATGTTGGGGAGTATTTAAGCTTCCTTTATTTATAATTCCTACTATAACTCTAATTCCTATTTAATTTGGTGTTTCCATATTTCTTCCAACCTTCCAGGCTTTCCAACTCCGAATTGGGTTAGGTTGGGTTGCAAATTTGTGCCTAGCCAATTTGGATAGGGTTAGGAGTCCAATTCCAACACATATATAGATATTTTAATGATTTAATAGCTTTTTTCTTTTAAGGAAATATTAAAGATATGAATTTAGGATATTTTCCTATTATTCTTCTTTTAAAAATCCCTATTTTGACCCAATAAATTTTATATGATCTATTTAACAAAGCCCGTCACTTATTTTTGTTTAATGGGTTTTAATTAATTCCCTTTTCTTTAATTTTCCAATTTATTTATTTATTTATTTATTATTATTATTATTTTGAAAAATCTGGTTGCCACACATATAGTTGGAGAATGAGATTTAGACCCAGGCTAGGGTAAAGGATGAACTAGTAGACCAGAGCACCTTCCAGGTGATTTCTTCAAGGGTTATTGAGCCAGTTCAAGGTGTTGGATGCTCAGAAGTTCGTGCATCCATAGTACATCATCTAGGATGGCCTGTGCAAGCTTTCGTGTTCTTCTCTAACGTTTCTCAACCATGCGAAAACATGAGAATTCTGAACTGTGAATTTTCATCTTTCTTCTCTTGTTCTTTAGTTGAGAGTTGTACTTTAGTTTATTTACCCAAACATCCATGTGTGTGTGTGCTCTGTTTGTATGCACGTGTTTGGTTGGTGTGTAGTGTGTGCTACGCATACACATCGGGTTACCTTGTCCCTAGGAAACTAGGTGGGGTTTGTGTTGTCCCCATAAACAATCGTGTGTGAGGATTTGTAAATTGTATCTGGGAAACAACTTAGTGAAATCCTCACAAGGGTGTGATGTAGTGAACGTAGGCGCACACGGAGGTATGTTTGCCTAACCACTCTAAATCCTATGTGAACAATTGTGGTTTGCATCCATGTCATTTATCTCCAATCTACATACGTTAAGATAGTCAGTTTTGTCTATATATTTATTATATTCGACTGTGCATCTAGCTTAGTAGGTTTGCTTGTTTAGGTCTAAACTATTTTGTAAAAGTTTTTTTAATATATAGGTGATAACATATTTACCCCTCCCCTTTTGGTTGATCATCGTGCATTTGTTACTTCAATTGGTACTAGAGTAGGGATCTTGATTATAGGAGTGATCCTATGTGTGATGGCTATCAAAGGATATGTGCCTGAGGGTTATTCTATCAAATGTCCAACTTATTTTGATGGCAATAATTATTCTTATTGGAAAAAATATGCGCACATCTTTCTCACAACTCAAGATTATGAGATCTGAAAAGTCGTAAATACTTGTCCTCATGAGTTGCCAGAGGATGAAGGAAAGAGGACGAAGGATAGCATTAAAAAATCCAAAATAAATTTTACTACCTTGAATATTTTGCAATGTGCTATACACCGCGATGAGTATTCTCGGGTTTCTATGTGTAGTTCAGTAAAAGAAATGTAGGACAAGTTGAAATTGATCTATGAAGGCAAGTAAGAGACCAAGGAGACCAAAGCCAACATCTTGGTCCATGAATATGAGATGTTCAAGATGAGCCCGGTGAAGACCATCTCAGAGATGTTTGCATGGCTCTCAAAGATAACAAATGGATTCATGGCGCTTGGCAAGAACTACATGGATACGATGATCGTCCATAAAAGACTGAGATCCTTCCCACCAGCTTGGCACACCAAGGCCATAGTCAAAGAGGACTCCAAGAACCTATCAAGCCTTACTGTAGAGTAGTTGATTGGGAGTCTCATGACTTATGAGATAAACTTGAAAAGGGAGGAAGCCAAGTAGCCAATTATCAAGCAAAAGGATGTGGCGTTGAAGGCTAAAAAGTCAAAAGCAATTTGTCTAGATGAGAACTCCTCAAGTGAGGATGAGGTAGAAGTGGCCAAGATTGCAAAAAGCTTCATAAAAATATTGAGAAGGAAAAGGCCACAATATACAACATCCTCCAAGGACTTCAAGGTTAGAAAGAAGGAAGAGGAATATGTAATCACGGGGTTGCACGCCCCAAGAAACACACAACATGACAATGTTCATAGTATGATATAGGGATTATGATCGCCAGCTAGCATGTTGCCCTATGATACAAATGAAGATTAAAGGCTAACACGCTAGGAAAAGGAATGAGAAGGTGCCACTTACTTGTGTCATGACGTGGAGACCCATCGCGATACTAAGCCTGTCGCGACACCCCGACCTGCCGCGTTCTTGCTGTCGTGACGTGGGTGCCCAACGCCTTGTCAATAGTGCGGGAGATGGATGGGGGGACCCTCTTCTTGTCCTCTATTCAGGTAGTGAACAAGAGCCCCTCGTCTTTTCTTGCTTTAGTACCTGCCAAAACAATGGAGCATAAGAAAGAAACCATGTTAGACCATATTTAAGTGAAGTAACTATTGAAAATGAAAGAAAGAGAATGAAACATGGAGGGAACGAACCCGGGGGGTGTTTGGAAACCCCTTGGGTTGTATAAAATGTGGGAAGGAGGGTATGCCTCTATTTAAAAAGAAAGTGACAACATGCATGAAAGGAAAAATGAGGAGGGAAGAAGAAAACGCCCCTAAAAGGGGTGACTTCCTGGCTATAGATAGTGCTCTGGGGTCATGCAACAACTTCAAAAGATGGTGGAAGTCGCCTCCTCAGCTACCAAGCTCCATACTTGAAAGAAGAAGTGTGACTTGATGAAGAGGATAATGAGCAAATGGGAAGGCTATGAGCTAAGAGGGAGCTCTAGGACGATTTCGGCAGCACTTTGTGGTAGCTAGGGGTCCTCTCCTCCTTGTGAAAGAGTAAGGTCACTTATATAGGGAGCAGAGAGATTATCCCATTCATAAGTGGTAATGGCCAATGAAAAAAATAAAAACTGAAGTAAATCTGCATGGGAAGAGTCCTAGGAGGGTTCTAAGGTGAGATGCAACCTCAAACCGCGGCTAGGGGGTTGGGGGGTTGTTGTGGATGAGGATAGACCCCAATGGAGGATAAAGAGGAGGTGGTTGCAGAGACTGCGCATGTAGACCATGTCGCGATGGGTCGTAGGGATGCGACAAGGATTGTCATGATGGCCACGGTGGTCACGACAATGAAGGTACGTGAATAGATATGCTTGGCCTATCACGACGGCCAAAGTGGTCGCGACCTTGATGCTAACTCAACGCCACGCCCCGTCGCGTTAATGATAACCGATCATATTGGAATTTTAATTGATTATTTGATAAATATAATCAATTATTTAGGAATTTTAATCAGTTAATTGGCATGAATGCGACCCCCAAGGCTGTCGCGTTAAGGTCTAAAGGTTGAAACCCTAAGGCAAGGACTCTGGAAATGATAATTGGACGAGATAAGCTGAGAATTGGGCTTCAATGGGCTCAAAATGTGGCTAGCGAATGGGCTCAGAATGAATGACCAACTTGGGGCTTATTAAGAGAACAAGAAATATGGTTTGACTTATGGGCTATAATCGGGTGTCTATAGATTGCCCCTCCTTGGCTTCCACTTTGCAAGGGAGTGCAGCGGATGTGTGGCAGAGGTGTCATGAATTGATGATGAAGCGGAGATGACATTGAGTGAACTAAAAAAATGGGAGCTAAGGTAAAGAGACACCCGATCTAGCCAATAAGCAATAAGACTTCTTGAAAGCCCCGAGTTAGCTGCTCGAGCAGAATGCAAGGCAAACACAAGTCTGGATGAGAGGGAAAGAAAAGGACGATCAACACCTCGATTGAGAGGTACCTTAGTTGATTGGCCTATAGGTTTCATTCTGGAGGGACATGTGCATGCAAGGCAGGTAACTCTGACTCAAAACCTGGGAGCAGTTCGCAACCAAAACGCATCAAAAAAGGATTTAGATGAAAATTGGATAGAGAATCTAGATAGAGAAATTCTTGACAAACTGAAAAAAACAACTTGCTCGGAGACAAACTTTTTGATTCAGATTGGAATGGGAGTTCTTGTTCTAAACATGGAGAACAGTTTGGCATTCATCAAGAGCTCGAAGTTAGCCGGGAATGAGTCATTATAGCTCAAAGACCTGCATGATGAATGCTAAGCTAAGAGAAAAGAAATCATAAAATCAATTGCAAGGAAAGGAGAAAATTGAGAGTAAATCAAGAATAATAATGCTAAGCCGAACAAGAATGGGTCGAGAATCTTCCTACAACTGTTGTGCAAGATAGAATCCATCATCCCCAAACTTATCCAACATAACAGCCTATCCAGCGATTAACAATGAGTACCTAGATCATCACTATTTTTGATGAAGGGGAACTTAGATCCCCAAACATATTGAGAACTAGCAAGTCCTTGAAATGATATAATAAGTAGGTTAACATATAGTAATGCAAGGGAGTAGGGATAAGAAAATCATACCTGAACATACCTATGAGGCTCCATTTTTTGTGATTTTTTTATTTTTCTATTTTTTGGTGGTTTTTCTGATAAATAGACGAACAATAATTGATCGAAAGTAATGAAAATATGTACAAACACAACATCAACACAAGCAAACTATGGATGGACACAAGAAATCATAACATGTATTAACGCGATGCCACGGGGGGTCGCGACGATGTCGCGGCGCCCATGGAAGTCACGGCCTTATCGCATCAGATGGGGGTGTCGCGACATTGTTCTGTGTGCTAAACCCCGAAACTGAGCCTTATCCCTATCCTAAAACTTATCCTATTGCCTATTGGACTCCTAAACAAAAACCTAATGCAACTCTAACACCTATGTACGAATTGGACTGGGATTAAACTCTGCTAGATCTCTATAAACAGGGGTGCAGGGATCCAAATTCACAACCCACCCTCTCTCTCTTATTCTCTCTTGGTTTTCTCTCTCCAAGCCACGAAGAGATCTTCTTTCTTCCTCCAAGCCAACTCTCCCTCCTATGGCAGTCCCTAGGCAACAAGGATAGCCCATGAGGAGCTCCATCGCCTCACATCAGTGCCAGGACACTTGAGTTCAAGACAAGATGTTCACGTAAGTTCTTCTAACTCATCTTCTAGTCTTTCTCTCACCTCTTATTCTTCTTTTTCTTTATTTCTTCACTTCTCCTTTCAACCACTTTCTTCTTCTTGTAGATCCTCTCGGGTGAAAGATTTTATTCAAAGATTCCATGGTTAGAGCCCATGATATAGGCACTCCCTATAGCGTCTATCAACCTTCTACGGGAGTGGAAGCTAATGACTGTCTTAGTGTTGGCAAGGAATTATCACAAGATCATGCACATTTGGGAAAGCATTACAGCGCTTGTGGAGTTGTGGCACACGCAGACACAGACCTTCGTCTTCCCTTCCTTCGAAGCCACAATCCTACTGGAGGAGCATTTTTTATTTTCTTTGGTAAAAGGGGCAAAAGTACTGTCCCATTTATATATATTGAATAATGAGGTTACAGAAAACCACGGAGCATACCCTTGAAGAAAAGAGAAGGTTAACCTAATCGAACATTAGGTAAACCTATTCTATCAAGCACCGCAGGCCCTCTTACAGTATAAGGTAGTGCAGAGAAGGATGTGAATAGTTTGTTGTGTGCTTCCATACAACCATAAGATGCCAAAGCATCAGCCACCTGGTTCGCCTCTCTAAAAACATAAAAAATAAAGGATCCATGCTTCTGTAAAATGTCTGTAGCAGACCGCCACCATCTTTGACATTGCCATCCCAGAGGAGATTGCGTGAGGATTGAGTTAACAAGTGTGGCAAAATCAGAGAAGATTGTGGAAACTCTGAATCCAAATTCCTCAGATAAATGGAGGCCATCATGCAGAGCTCAGACCTCAGCATGGATACTATTGCCATGGCCATAGTAGAAAGCAAAAGCCAGGAGAATTTCACCTCTGGCATTTCTGAAACAGCCCCCACCTCCACTAGTACCCGTATTGCCTTTTGAAGCACCATCGACATTAAGGGAAATTCCATGCATAGGCAGAATCCACCTGACTAATTTGAAATTTGAGGGGCGACAAATGAAGGAGTAACCAAATGAATTGATATTAGTCATCTGAATGGCAGAAGGTGTCACCGTGAAAGTTTCCTAGCGTAAAGGATGGGATATCAAAAGCTTTATATTATCAATAATTCTTCTACTGGATCGATAAGTATTATCAAATCTTCTTCTGCATCTTTCTTTCCAGATTTCCCAAATGATTAATATGATCCCGTAGATAGTAATGAAGCCAAAAGGCGTTGACAATTTGTACTGCATAATGCACTTCCAACACTAGGAAGTAAAGTGATCATTTGGCAATATAGGATAGGGTATAAAAGGCGACAACAAGTTCCAAAGAGGAGTAACAATATCACTTCTCGTAAAAAGATGGTCAATATCTTCAGACTGGGAATTGTAGCAACATGAGCATTTGGAGACAATGTGAATACCCTGTTTTGAAATTCTGGAATCCGCCGGGATAGATCTTTCAATAGTCTTCCAGCAAAAAAGAGATGCTTTCCTAAGAAAGCTGCGGTGCCAAATTTTCACTACGGATGGTCTTTGAATACGACGGGGCCTCAACAGATTATATGCAGATTTGGAGGGGAAAGTGCCATCAGAAGTGGGAGACCAGATGAACTTGTCTTCTTCATCATGAAGCCGGACCTACTTTAAATCTCGAATACCAGGAAATGTCTGCCAGAGACTCTGATTGGTATCATGTATAGCATCACACACCAAGACATGAGGGGCGGAATCTTGATCATCTAAGGAGAAATGCAGAGGAAATTTCCCAGCCCAAGAATCATAGAAGAAATCGCATGTCTGACCATTGCCCAGTAACCATGTAGTGCTATCAATAATAAGAGTATTAGCAATAGTGAAAATATTCTTTGGAATACCATACATCTGTTGGGGCTTCATTCTAGCATACCGGACCCATAGAGAATTACCATGGTAAATATTCCAAAGGTGCTTAGTAGCCAAAGACAATTTGATGTGCCATAAACTTCTAATACCCAGACCACCATCAACAATTAGCCATTGAATAGTCGACCAGTGAATCCAGTGGCGTCTTTAGATACCATTAAGACCGCTCAATAAGAAGGAAGCAAAAGTACTGTCAAGAAGGCGGATGATGCCTTTGGGAAGGAAAGTGACCATGGGAGTATAGATTGGGATGGAACTGAGAACAACATTAATGAGAATAACCCGACCAGCCTGAGAAAGAAATTTGGATTTCTAGCTGCAAAGCTTCTTGTTTATCTTGTCAAATAAAAACTTGAAGTCAGAAATTTTAATCCGACCTTCCTTCAGGTTTACCCCAAGATAGTGTATGGACCCAAATTGCCAAGAGAAGCCAGTTATATTCTTGATTTTGAGTGTCGTAGATGGTTTCTTGGATATAGTGAAGTAACTTTTCCTTTTGTCGATTTTCTGACCTGAGGACATTTCATAAGCTTCCAGGAATTTAACGAGGGTCAAAATATTATTAGCATGGCCATTTGTAAACACCAACGTGTCATCAGCATAGAGTAAATGAGATATGGGAGAGTGATAGCCCACGAATGAGTCGTTAAACAGTGACTAACAATCTCAAATAATCGGCCTACACTAAATATTTTAACAGTAGTTAAGTGGTGAGAGCCGAGTCGAATCCACGGAGAACTAGATTTTAGAGTTGAAAACGTTGGGTTTTTAGTTAAGAAAATAGCGTGGTGATATTTAAACTAAGTTGCATCAAGTAAAACTAAACTACTTAAACTAGGTAAATAAAGATAGAGAAAGAGGGAATGAGAGAATGCAAGACACTACTAAGAAAAAACTATAAGAACAACAAGTTTAACACAAAGATTATATTCTCATCAAAAGTCATAATCAACTACAATGAAATAACAAGAAAGAAAATAGAAAATAAGAGGGAGAATAGAGAGAGAGAGAGAGAGAGAGAGAGAGAGAAAAGACAGAGAAGAGAGAATAGAGGAGAGAGAAAAGAGAAAATAGAGAGGGAAGAGAGAAGCGCGAGAGGAGAGAGATAGGAGAGGGCGAGATGGAGAAGAGAGAGAGAGAAAAGAGAGAGAGCGGAGAGAGAAGAGAGAGAAGAGAACGCGAGAGGAGAGAAAGAGAAGAGAGAGAAGAGAGAAACGTGAGAGAGGAGAGAGGGGAGAGAGGCGAGAGAGAGGAGAGAGGAGAGAGGGCGCGCGGCGCGACCGGCCACGTTGCATAAAATCGCATGCAACGTGGGCGGCAGGTGACGCGGGGGCTCGCGCGCGGGTGTGGGCAGCAGGCGCTAGCGGGGCCGGCTGGGCGCGGCCTGGCGGGGCGCTAGGCGCGTGGAGGGGCGGCAGCAGGTGCGCGGGCGGGCTCGCGCGGCAGGGCGCGCGGGCGCGTGGCGTGCGGGGCTGGCGGCAGGCGGAGGGCGCTGGCAGCGCGGCCTGGGCGCAGAGCGGGGCGGGGCGGCCTGGGCACGGGGCAGCGCGCACGGGCTGGTGGCAGGCGGGTGGCGCTGGCAGCGGGGCTGGCAGCAGGCGGGTGGCGCTGGCAGCGGGGCTGGCGGCAGGCGGGTGGCGCTGGCAGCGCGGCCTGGGCGCAGAGCGGGGCGGGGCGGCCTGGGCGCTGGGCAGCGCGCATGGGCTAGTGCCTGGGCGCGGGCGGGCCAGGCGGGGGCGACCGAGTCCTGCTGCTGCTTGCTGCTTCTCCTGTGCAAAGAAGAGAGAGGCCGGGAGGAAGAAGAAGAAGAGAGGAAGGAGGGAATCAGAGGAGAGAGGGGAAGAGAGAAGGTGAGAAAAAGGAATAGTTTTGTGCGGGAAAGAGAGGGAGAGAGAGAAAGTTGTGTGAGAATGAGAGAGTGGGGGTTTTTAAATAGATGAGAGGAGAGAGATTTTAAAATAAAGAGAGAATCTTGAGGAAAATGGAAGGAAGAGAGAGAAAGAAAAAGTAGGCGGCTAGGGTTTTTGAAACAATATGAAAATGTCAGATTTGCCCATGTTGGACTGCTTGGTCCATTGGCCCAATACGAACTTCATTCAATGGCCCATTAACCTGCAAATACAACATGTAATTGAATTTAATCAATTATCGTCCGTGACAATAGAAATCTTATGAATTAATCACATATCAATCACTAAAATGACATGATTTATTTATGATAAATGTGATATTATCACATCCCTCAACTTACTCATTGCTAGTCCCTTAGCAATGCACACAAGTGAATAATTGGGACTAACAGGAACTTTAAACATCATTTTTCATGTCAAGAAAGCAGAGATAAGATTGATCAACAATAAGTATTTCCAGTTCTAGTAGCATGTGTTAATGACAATCATGCAGTTCATGTTATTAGACAGTTCCTCAAGATACAGTTAAAATTATCATTTCCTTCATGAATGCACTTATGATCAATAAGCATTACTTAAGACAATGTATGAGTTTTTGACCCATTACTTAGAGATGATATTAACTCTACACTCCTACAATAAAATCCTCGAATTACAGGTAGCTTTCACTCTGCCTTTTTATTTTTCATCCTTCAACATCATTTTATTTTTTTTTTGGATATCCGTTCACTGTTTGACGCGAACTTCGACACTTCATGAGGTGCTGAAGCCCGGTTACTAAGCTAGGGATTTCCTTCTTCATTTTATCATCATTTTCATTTTTTTTTTCATAACTTGCAGGCAGGTAGATTTTTCCGCACGATTAGTTTTCAATAAGAGTGTAGAATATCAATCTTCATCATGAGTATTAGGTAAAACTCTCATCACCCTCTTGAAAGACACTTATTCATCATCTAATACATGTGTGAAGGTTTCATCAAATTTCAAATGTAGTTTGAGGAAAAGGCTAAGAACATAACCGCAAACTTCATCCTTTAGCGTGCCACTAGCACACGTATATACTTAGAGTAAAAATCATTCTAGACTGAGGTTTTTTTTTTCCATGAGAAATGATATGTGAAGTTAATGAGCACAGAATAATGCATGGGATGTTTCAGCAGGATTTAAAGATTTGAAAGACTTGCCCTCCCCCAACTTGAATGACATTGTCCTCAATGGCATAAAAGTAATGAACATAGAATACAACCAAAGTAAGATAAGAAAGGAGAGATGCAACCTGATGATCACATGAGGGTGGTGGCAAACTGGCTTCATTAAAGGTGATGAGTTGCCACTAGCCTTCCAAATACCTAGAACACAATAGAAAAGAAAAAATAAGTTAAATGTCCTAAAAATATTGGGTTGCCTTCCAATAAGCGCTAAGTTTCATATCTTCAGCCAGACACCATAAAGCTCCATAACCAACGAGTTGCATTAAGAATGAGCCACCATGTGATCTTATCCTCCTTTAAGTGCCAGCTCTTGTACCATTGGAGGAAAAGACTGTATCTATACATACGTGAGCTAACCTGTTGCCAAAGAGAGTCATAAAATGATAGAGGAAGAATCGTGTCTTCAATTATAAAATATTCCTCTACACACTTAAGGTCTTCAAATGTATTGAACACTTCAATTCGGACCTTAATTTTTTTCAAATTCTTTTCTTCAACCTCGATTTTAGGATTCATATTCATATTGTTGAGGTGAGAAAGGGTTTGGGTATCATGGATCCTTGGAGATTCCACCATATGCCTAGTGTCAAGGAGACCATAATTGTTGGGAATTGGATGCGGAGGCTCTTTAACACAAAGATTTTCATCAATTCCACGTGGATTTGACCAGTTGGCTATTTGCATAATGTTCAAATTGACTTTAGCTTTGCCAATGTCAAAGATGGGTGTTAGATCCACATCATCCCCTAAATCATGAAAGTCCCCATTAGAGTTACTGCTAGGCAAAATTTTCAACTCTTCCCCTATCCAAGTAGAATGGTTTATGACTTGACTCCATTCCATCTCCAAACTCATCTTTTCTTCCTCCCCTCCTTGGGTTAAGGTCACATCAGACCTAGGAAGGGCAAGAAATAATGTTTTATCATCATCTAGCTTGTCCACTTCCTCTTGTTCTCCCTCCAACTTGAGTTCAACTAACTTCCTAGAGTATTCTTCACAGGTGACATCATGGCTGGGCTCTTCTTGGCAGTCAAATTCAAGTTGGGTAAAAATCATGGATTGATTTGTAGTACTACCCATCTCCTCTTGATCTGACTTATTAAAATTACACTCAGTTTGCCAAGTGGACATGTCCATAATCACATTAGGCTGTGAAGTTTCAAGTGAAAGTTGTGGGTCAAATTGCTGATCAAAATCATGATATTGATTTTCATAATTGTCAATTGATTGAGTTGGTAATTGAATATTTTGCTTCTTTCTGATTTCTATCAATTGATCAATTAGAAGGTCAGTTTTGGTAAAAGATTTTTCCAATTCTTGTTGTTGGTGGGCGAATGCTTGCTCAAGGACTTGTTGAGCATTATAGATCTTTTGTATAGATTGCCCAAATTGATCATCAAATAGGCCTGATGGTGGGGGAGAAGTATAAATGGAATGCGGATCTGCATGTTGTCCCCCATCATGGCCTTGATCATGAATATTATTTTGAAATTGGACCCAAGGATGAAAGTTGTTGTTAGGAGGACTTTGGGCTTGGGCCACAATCGGTTGATCGCTCTGTATCAAATGTGGCATTATCTTTCCAAGTGGTTGGAAAGGTGTACCTTTTGGAGCATTTGATAAACATACATGCAGATCAGTACTAAAGAATCCTTCATTGAACCATGAGATGATTTCAGTACCAAGAAAGGGTCCTTGAATTTCCCCTTGTGGATCTTGGTAAAGCAAACTCAATTTTGTAGGAGGGACATATTGTTCATCTTTTGGGTAAGGAGTGGAGGTGGAAGGCCATTGAAAATATTGAGTTTCTGCTTGGGTGAAAGATGGCCCATTATGGAACAAATTAGTATGGTTGGCCTGATCTTGGGTAAAATGTGAGAGTTGGGCCACCCCAGGGGATGTGCTTTCATAGTGGGCTGACACGAATTGAGTATTTTCAAAGTAGGCTGGGCCACGTTGAATGAGAGATGAGAATTGGTTTGGACCATGGCCTATATAATGTGCTGGGTTGGCCCACATATGATGGTGAATGAGAAAGATGAGACTTTTTTAAAAAAATTTTTTTGATTTTTGATTTTTTTTTTAGGCAGAGACAAATAAGTTGCAAACAATTAACCTAAATGACCTAGGGATCTGGGATCTAAATGTAAGCTTTCTCACAAAGTGACTTAAACCCAACCTAAGTCCACTACCATGTATGTCCACTGGCCAGGTAAGAGGTGGGGTAGTGGGAGGCTCCCCCTACTTTCGTAGGGACCTAATTAGAGAAGCACTTTCCCGCTTAGGCATTTGCCACTTAACCTCTAGCCTTAGACACCAGTTTCCAAAACTTGATAGTGGGCCTAGGTGGACCAAAATCTCAGTGTGAACCCTAGGTTCAATATCTACTGCATTTTATTAAGAGCTTGGAATGCAAAAAGATGCAGGAAGTTGTGGTTTGTGGGCTAAGGAAGGGTGATCAAATCCCCACCTAATCTTGTTAAGGAAACTGCCCTTAAAATATTTTAGAAATGATGTGCACACCACAAAATCAAGCAAGGGGTTCTATGTAAACATGGCAATGCATGATCATGATTTTAAGAAAGTTGAAATTCTCACCTTGCCTCCCGCAATCTTCGACAAGAAAGGAAACTTTTCAAAAATGAAACTTACCTAAAGATGAAAGTCTAAATGATGCATGTCGTAACGATGGAAAGTTTCTAATCTTGACATGACATCTTTTATTGGATTCAAGTGATTGATTTTTTTTAATTTTTTTTTATTAATTGTCTAAACATGGCAACTAAGAAAAGGAAACTCAATCAAGAGGGTTTTAATGGTACTTACCTTCAACACAATCCATCGTTCTTTTGGAAATGAAAATAAATGGAAAGAGTGAGAGAAGGAAACTCACCTCACTTACCTTTTTTTTTGATTTTTCATACAATTTTTTGATTTTTTCACTTTTTATTTGATACCTACAAAAAGAAAGTAAATGTTAGCCTGAATATATACAAAAAACACCAAAATTATCAAAACTAAAAATCTAATTCCCCGGCAACGGCGCCAAAAATTGATAGCCCACGAATGCGTCGTTAAACACGTGACTAACAATCTCAAATAATCGGCCTACACTAAATATTTTAACAGTAGTTAAGTGGTGAGAGCCGAGTCGAATCCACGGAGAACTAGATTTTAGAGTTGAAAACGTTGGGTTTTTAGTTAAGAAAATAGCGTGGTGATATTTAAACTAAGTTGCATCAAGTAAAACTAAACTACTTAAACTAGGTAAATAAAGATAGAGAAAGAGGGAATGAGAGAATGCAAGACACTACTAAGAAAAAACTATAAGAACAACAAGTTTAACACAAAGATTATATTCTCATCAAAAGTCATTAATCAACTACAATGAAATAACGAGAAAGAAAATAGAAAATAAGAGGGAGAATAAGAGAGAGAGAGAGAGAGAGAGAGAAAAGACAGAGAAGAGAGAATAGAGGAGAGAGAAAAGAGAAAATAGAGAGGGAAGAGAGAAGCGCGAGAGGAGAGAGATAGGAGAGGGAAAGATGGAGAAGAGAGAGAGAGAAAAGAGAGAGAGCGGAGAGAGAAGAGAGAGAAGAGAACGCGAGAGGAGAGAGAGAAGAGAGAGAGAGAAGAGAGAAACGTGAGAGAGGAGAGAGGAGAGAGGGCGCGCGGCGCGACCGGCCACGTTGCATGCAATCGCATGCAACGTGGGCGACAGGGGACGCGGGGGCTCGCGCGCGGGTGTGGGCAGCAGGCGTTGGCGGGGCCGGCTGGGCGCGGCCTGGCGGGGCGCTGGGCGCGTGGAGGGGCGGCAGCAAGTGCGCGGGCCGGCTCGGGCGGCAGGGCGCGCGTGGCGTGCGGGGCTGGCGGCAGGCGGGTGGCGCTGGCAGCGCGGCCTGGGCGCAGAGCGAGGCGGGGCGGCCTGGGCGCGGGGCAGCGCGCACGGGCTGGTGGCAGGCGGGTGGCGCTGGCAGCGGGGCTAGCGGCAGGCGGGTGGCGCTGGCAGCGCGGCCTGGGCGCAGAGCGGGGCGGGGCGGCCTGGGCGCTGGGCAGCGCGCACGGGCTGGTGCCTGGGCGCGGGCGGGCCAGGCGGGGGCGACCGAGTCCTGCTGCTGCTGCTGCTTGCTGCTTCTCCTGTGCAAAGAAGAGAGAGGCCGGGAGGAAGAAGAAGAAGAGAGGAAGGAGGGAATCGGAGGAGAGAGGGGAAGAGAGAAGGTGAGAAAAAGGAATAGTTGTGTGCGGGAAAGAGAGGGAGAGAGAGAAAGTTGTGTGAGAATGAGAGAGGGGGGGTTTTTAAATAGATGAGAGGAGAGAGATTTTAAAATAAAGAGAGAATCTTGAGGGAAATGGAAGGAAGAGAGAGAAAGAAAAAGTAGGCGGCTAGGGTTTTTGCAACAATATGAAAATGTCAGATTTGCCCATGTTGGACTGCTTGGTCCATTGGCCCAATACGAACTTCATTCAATGGCCCATTAACCTGCAAATACAACATGTAATTGAATTTAATCAATTATCGTCCGTGACAATAGAAATCTTATGAATTAATCACATATGAATCACTAAAATGGCATGATTTATTTATGATAAATGTGATATTATCAGAGAGCAATTCCTAGGTCCTGTAAAAGGTTTAAGATCACCATTAATAAGAAGATGTCGAAGTCCTCTACTGAGAGCCTTATCCAATATAATAAAGAGGGCCGGTGCAATGGGATCTCCCTGGCTAAGACCCCTTGTGGATCTGAAATACCTAGCTAGATGGCCATTCAAAAGCACATAAAACCAGCAATTGGCAATCAGCATTCCTACTGGAGGAGCTGGAGATCATGTTGGGGCTCCCTAAGGATAAGAAAGGGGTGGAGCACCTCATCTCACATACAGTAGCCCATGTTGACTCCTGGGCTATTCTTGGCGAGATCATCACCAAGACCTAGGATCTGAGTACCATGACAAGCCCAGGCTACATCCACTTGACCCCCTCAATTAGTGGATTACCTCACAGTGCAAGTGGAAGACCAGGAACTAGTTGGCCATTTCCAAGGCCGCCGCCATATGCATATTGTGCATCATCTTCTTCCCTACGCAAAATGTAGCAACCTGAATTTTTTGAAAAGTAAAAATTTAATAATAATAAAAATAAAAGCAACTAGAAAATCAAATAAAAGAGAATTTAATAAAACCCATTAAATGAAAAGAAGTAATAAGCTTTGTTAAATGGACCCATTAGAAATTAGTGGGCCAAAATAGGGATTTTTAAAACGGGTATAATAGGAAAATACCCTAAATTTGTAATTACTAAAATAGAAAAGAGGTATTTAATCCATTAAATAGGAAGTTTGAGTTGGATTTGGATTCCTAAACCTACCCTAGTTGCTGGGCCACGAACCTAGCTCCCTTCCTATCCCAATTAGAAGTTCTCAAGCTTGGAAAGGGTGAGAGAAATAGGAAATCCCAAAATTTAATAAGAATTAGAGTCCTATTAGGAATTTGTAACATAAGAGACATAAATACTTTCCGAAAACCCCATGGCCCACATTAGCTCGTTGACAAGAGTTGCTTGACCAAGAGGAGAGGCCAAGGAGAAGGAGAATTCGTGTGGAGAAGGCTGCTCAAGCTCTCAACCCCTGTTCTTCAAGTTCTAGCCCTAGAGAAGGAAAAAGACTAAAGGTAGGCATTCTAACGAGCAAAATCTAATTAAATTTGTCTGTAGATTGTTCCATGCATCAGGAATTGAACCCCTTTCGTTTCATAATCTTTTGTTCACTCAACCTTTTGATCTCGATTTTTTAATCTATGCAAATCCCATAACCCCGAACATTAATGTTTAATTTATATCTCCTTGAATACTCTATCCCATGCCTCAAAATTTTTATTGGAGATATTGTTGATTGTTAGGAATCTTTTGCCCATGAAAGCCTTAATTTTCCTCCATCCTACCTTGCGAATTAATTTGTCGATCTCTTCTGTGTACTATACCATGCACCTTGTAAACAAACCTATTTGATTCATGTCGAGACCATGTCTACTAATCAATTCCTAATTACTGTGAATACTACTGCATGTCTAGATTCGTTTGCAATTGGTTTCGTGGTTTTTCATTGCTTGTGCAATTACTTATGAATTTTTAAGCACCATGTGTCAAAATAAGGCAATCTAGCCCGCAATCCAATGCTTTGCCCTTTTCTCTGTCAGACTCAGGCGCAGTACCTGAGTATGCGACGGCCTGATAGGTCACGTTCTCAGGACTGGTCGCAACAGCATCGCTCGTCGTGTTCTGAACACGACAGTGGTTGTCGTCGCATTCTGTCTGCCTGATTTGATAAGCCCGTCGTGTTCTGTATAAGCCCTTGTCGCGATCTGTTCTGGCCCCGTCGTGACCCTTAAAAGAGTACGTCGCGATCTGGGACTTTTGCTTGAAAACCCATAAATTTTGATGCTATCACTTTCTACACTGTTCATACCCTTTTACACGTAGTGAGTACACCTATTATAAATGGAATGTCTATCAAGTGATTTAAATACATGCACATGACCATTTTTCTATCTATAATTTCTCTTACACATGCACACACTTTAACCATCCTAATATGGCTTAACTTGGCATGAAAATATCTCATAATACATCTGGTAATTATGACAATCATGTAATTACATTGCCCTATTTTAAATAAACTTGTCTACATTTTCTCGCAATGATTTGGAACACCGTTACCGATGCTCCACTATTCTAGAATTCCTCCAAAACGTCGAGCACTTGTTTCTATATATACACTTTCTATTGACTTGGATGAACTCTCCGTCAGATACTCCTTCTGCCAGACTAGTGAATCCTTGTTCAAGGCCTTCATAAGTCTCCTCTGTCCATGGATTCCCACATGGTCGACGAGTTGGTTGTACCCTAACACCTATGCCCCTCTTTAGCGATCAATATGATCCAAACAGCTATTAGAAGTTCGCTCTCATCTCTAATCACGCCGGACCTCTGAACCTGTGCATAACATGGCCAGTGGTAGGGTAGTGAGTTCCACCTGACTGCCAACACCAAGTGTGTCTGTTGTGCAACTGTTACTATCGCTTGTTTACTCAACATGTTACGTGCAATATCCCTTAGTTCTCATCTATATTCTATTTACTCGTATATTCACGTTCACTCTACTATCTCGTCTCTTCATCTAGTGCTCTCGCCTATTTCTTGGTACTCTATATTGTCCATTGACTGATTTTCTAAAGATAAACAATATAACCAATGCCTGGCAATATATAAAGGGCCTGATCTATTCCTGGGATGTGCGCCCGAAAGTGCTAGTGCTCATGGGAGTTAAATGATTAGAATGTTTGGCATTACACTCGAGTGCTATCTTTCTCGACTATCTAAATGACAATCAAATGTGCTATATTCTCTCGTTGTCTATTGACAAAAAGTGTTATAATATACCCGTTGTGCTATTGCTATACTTTGTGCTATTTGTGCTTTGGCCATCTTGCTATTTGTGCTATACTCAACACTTGCAACTGTACTTGCTCTGTAGCCGTTTACTTGCAACTACCTCGCGTTCCGATATTCCGCGTCGGGGCATGATAGTTTTGTGGTATCCGAGCCTAGGATGTTCTTAAGTATAGGATAATCTAGGTTGACCTACCTCGACTAGAGTCAATTATCCTACCTATGTGAGTTGTTGTTAGAGCCATGGGTAACTAGCTAAAATGAACTCACACACGCACGAATTAAATTCCACATCAATATCATGACAATAAATTACTTTTGTTGGAACTAAGAAATCAAGATGACTGCGGAACGTGTTCAAATGCGGGGCATGCAACATACCATTAAAAATTTGACTCGTCCAATTGTGCAAGCTACCCAAGGTGGTTGGAACCGTGGCGGTACGGGAGAGCTGCATTGTAACTTCCGGAGTCTAAACCCACCTAGGTTCAGTGGATCCACAGATCCAGATGAGGCTGATCACTGGCTCAAAGAGACAGAAAGAATTTTCCTCGTAATGCAATGTACATCAGGGGATTAGCTGCTACTAGCCACATTTGAACTTGAAAAGGACGCCCACGCTTGGTGGGAGTCTGTGGAAGCGGCCCGAGCGAATGGTCAGTTCACTTGGGCCGAATTCATAGAAGCCTTCAATTCCAAATACTTCTCCGAGCATGTACAAGAAGGAAAGGTTGCGGAATTCGCTGCTCTTAAGCAGAGGAGCCTGACAGTGGCTGAGTATGATGCCCAGTTCTCTAGACTGGCAAGGTGTGCTGAACACCTAGAGACTACAGAGAGAATGAAGGCTAAGCAGTTTCTCAGCGGCCTTACGCCTCAATACATTACCCAACTGGCACCTCTCGACATCCAGACCTATGCCGAGATGTTAAAGAAAGCTCAGCTACTGGAACATGCTACAGACATCACCGACCATATCAATGGGAAGTTCGTAAAGAAGGAAATGTCATCTGGTCCGTCACCTGCCAAACCAACCAACGACAAGAAGCGTCCCTTCAAGATCATAGAGGGGTCCAGCCAAGAAAGGAAACCCAAGGTCTTCGTACCCAACACTCCAGCGAAAAGCTACTGCAAGCATTGAGAAAAGCCGGGTCGCACAGTTGACGAATGCTGGCGGATAGTCGGTGCATGTCTGTGTTGTGGAAGTCGCGAGCACCATATTCCCGAGTGCCCGCTTCTGAAAGAACACGAGAGGCACCCTAATGTGCCTAAGAAACAGGACAGACTGCAAGCCCTGCATGATGAAGAGCCCACTGAGGAAGGTGGCGTGGTACCCTACAAGTTTTCTCTTTATCAGCATTTATTTTATTTGATACTGGAGCAACCCATTCATTTATATCTCAAAACTTTGCTGATACCTTGAATGCAAAACCTATATCCATGGTTTTTGAGTTCTCTATCACAACACCACTATGAGAGAAAGAGAAATTTAACAAATACTTCCCATCTGCCGATGTAATGATCGGAGACCATAACCTAAAAGCCAACCTAGTGTGTATGTCCATGGAAGGCTATGACGTAATCTTGGGAGCCGACTGGTTGTCCACTTATGGGGCAACTGTCGTCTGTAAGAAAGGGAAAGATACTTTTAGTGATTTCACCAAGTTGTCATTCACTTGGATTGACATAGGAGATGGATGTCTCTAGTCTCTGCCATAAAAGCCCATAATATGATAAGGAAAGGTTGCATTGCTTTCCTAGCAGCCGTAGTTGTGGAAAAGAAGGGTTCTAAGATAGAAGACATCCACATAGTCCAGGAATTCTCATATGTGTTTCCTGAAGATCTGCCAGGGATTCCCCCGGAACGAGATGTGAACTTCGCCATTGAGTTAATCCCTAGAGCTGCCCCAGTTTCGCGTCAACTGTACCGGATGTCACCTACCAAGTTCAAAGAATTGAAGGCGCAACTGATGGAACTATTAGAGAAGGGGTTCATCAGACCAAGTACTTCCTCAAGGGGAGCACCTGTGCTATTCGTCAAGAAGAAAGATGGATCGATGAGGCTATGCATCAAATATCGTCAACTCAATCAGCTCACCATCAAGAACAAATACCCATTGCCTAGGGGCGATGAACTTTTCGACCAAATATCGGGAGCTCAGTATTTCTCCATGATCGATCTTCGATCTAGATATCACCAAATGAGGATCATGGACGACAATATCTTTAAAACGCCTTTCAGGAGCAGGTATGGACAATATGAATTCGTCGTTATGCCTTTTGGTCTAACCAACGCTCCTGTAGCCTTTATGCAACTCATGAACAGTATATATCGGGCATACCTTGACAAGTTAGTGGTCGTCTTCATCGATGATATCCTGATATTCAAAGACCAAAGAAGAACACGAAGAACATCTGAAGATTGCACTGCAAGTCTTGCGAGACAACAAACTATACGCAAAGCTGAGCAAGTGCAAATTCTAGCTCGAAAAAGTGTCCTTCTTAAGCCATGTCATCTCAAAGGACGACATCTCAGTTGATCCCTCCAAAGTCAAAGTTGTACTCAATTGGGAGAGACCAACCAACGTCAAAGAAATCAGAAGCTTCCTACGACTGGCTGGCTACTACAGGCGGTTCATCAAGGACTTCTCCAAGATCGCCGTTCCTCTCACACAACTGACACGAAAGGAGAATTCATACTCCTAGAGTAATGAGTGTGAGAAAAGTTTCCAAACTCTTAAAGATTGTCTTACCTCAGCACCTGTTCTCGCTCTGCCAATAGAGGGATAAGGTTTCTCTTTCTACACCGATGCCTTAGGGATTGGGTTAGGTTGTATATTGATGCAAAAGGAGAAAGTCATTGCTTATTCTTCAAGACAACTGAAGACGTATGAAGTCAACTACCCCGTGCATGATCTAGAGTTGGCTGCCGTGGTCTTAGCCTTGAAGATCTGGGGACATTACTTGTATGGTGAGAAATCCACTGTCTACTCAGAAAATAAAAGCCTGAAGTACTTATTCTCCCACAAGGAACTCAACATGAGACAGAGAAGATGGCTAGAATACCTAAAAGATTTCGACTTCAACATCCAATACCATCCAGGCAAGGCCAATGTCGTGGCAAGATCCTTCCTTTTTAGTTAGTGACAAAAAGGGGGAGAGTTTGTATGAATTTTCTGTATTTTTCTATTCTTTAAGTGTTTTGGGGGAGATTGTTGAACCTCTCCATACTTTTTGTATTTTTGTCAGAAAAATTCTCATAAATTTTGTCATCACCAAAAAAGGGGAGATTGTTGAACCACTCTTTATTACTTTCATATTTTGGTGCTAACAAAATTTATGATTAAATTGTTTCATCAGTATTTATGATTATTTTTTGTGCACTAAAATGCTAAGTTGGTGTTCATTCAATATACATCGATTTGTATTCAAATTTCCACATCGATTTCACTAACAATGATTTGATAAGTCACACAACGATTTGATTGTGTAATGATTCGTTAAGTGAAACATCGATTTGATCGCATAACGATTTGATAAGTGAAAACAACGATTTGCACTCATATCGATTTTGTTTCTCATAATGATTTTATAAGTTAGAACAACGATTTGCTCTCATATCGAATTTGGTTCTCATAACGATTTCATAAGTGAGAACAACGATTTGCTCTCATATCGATTTTGGTACTCATAACGATTTCATAAGTGAGAACAACGATTTGCTCTCATATCGATTTTGGTTCTCATAACGATTTCATAAGTGAGAACAACGATTTGCTCTCATATCGATTTTGGTTCTCAAAATGATTTCATATGTGAGAACAACGATTTGCTCTCATATCGATTTTGGTTCTCATAACAATTTCATAAGTGAGAGCAACAATTTGCTCTCATATCGATTTTGGTTCTCATAACAATTTCATAAGTGAGAACAATGATTTGCTCTCATATCGATTTTGGTTCTCATAACGATTTCATAAGTGAGAACAACGATTTGCTCTCATATCGATTTGGTTCTCATAACAATTTGATAAGTGAGAACAACGATTTGGTTCTCCTAACGATTTGATAAGTGAGAACAACTATTTCATTCTCATAACGATTTGATAAGTTGCACATCGATTTGCTAGTCATAACGATTTGATAAGATTCATAATGATTTACTTTTCACATCGATTTGTTAAGTTTCATAACGGTTTGCTAAAACTTACAACGATTTGTCATTCATAATGATTTGTGATGTCTTATAAGTATAACGATTTGATAAGTAACTTAAACAACGATTCACTTCAATTTAAACACAATTTGTTTAAGTGCTTTTTGGCACCTAATGAGAAGTCAAATATCTTCTAACAGAAAAAGTTGCATGCATGTTTCAGAGTCTTGTCAGAAAAAGACATGAACTACTATTTTCAGCATGTTAGTAGAAACACAGTGGTATGCACCGTTTATCATAAACACTCTTTTGTGCTAACACTCTCTTCTATGCTTATAGACCTTGAAGACCACCAGAGTCTGATTAAGACAAATGATGAGAAGATGAGCACCGGCAAGAACTCCAACGGATCTCTTCAACGGATCTATTCAAAAGCTGCTCATATAATAGATGAAGCATGGTTGAAGAAATAGCAAAAGTCTTCCTGAAAATCTTTGAAGGAGTGCACAACCAGTGAGGAACCTGAACGCCACATACACTCAAAGGAAAAGAGAGAAAGAGTATGAGCCCAGAAGAAGTGTTCAATCATCTCAAGCATTCATGCTCTTTCTCCTCTCATCACTCTCTTTGTGTGCATCTTGTAATATGGGGGACAGAGTCTTTTAGTTGAGAGTTTCTTTTAGTTGGTTTTCATATGTTCCAACTCTCAGCCGTGTTCTTTCTTTTCTATGAAATATCTTTGTCTAGCTGTAGGACTGTATACAGTGTAGAACCTAGCTAGAGGTTTGTGTCTAGCAGAACCACACTGGGGTTTGTACCAGGAGGTTGGCTTCTTGACCTGTAAAAGAAGTCGGTTGTCTTCTTGCCCGGGAAAGAGAAGAAGACCAGCTAGGGTTCTGGGTGTTGTATTGTCCTTGACGGGGACTATACCCTTGGTTAGTAAAATCCCAAGAGGTTGCTTGGGGACTGGACGTAGGACTTCCATGTGGGAAGGGCCAAACCAGGATAAATCTCTTGTGTTATTTCTGTGGTTGTTTATTTACTTCCGCACTGCTACCCTTTATCACACTAAACTAACCAAACTTTCAAGTGATAATTTTATGTGTTTAAGTTTCTATTTCAGATTTCAGAAAAACCTATTCACCCCCCCCCCCGTCTAGGTTAGCTTTCTGTCGTACCAAAAGGGCCAACATTTATATGCATAGCAAGCATCTGCACACATGAAAGCATTCATAAGCATAGGAACATACAAATTCATTTGTTTTCAAAAGTAAATGGGAAGATTGAAGAGAAATTATATACCCCATTTGAAGTGGATGACCTTTATATGCAGCTTGACTATGGACACGTGGCGGAGAATGTTTTCTCACGCATAATGATAGTTTCCAAACAAGCATGACTTGTTCTTCCATATTTCACCATTTGATATACCCCATAGTCATTACACGCAAAGAGCATATACTCCAAAATTGGGTATGAGTTTCATTGCATTTTACACAAGCCCAATTCCCTCCTCAATGAAGTGAACTTGTCTTCAGACAACGGTTTTGCAAAATCAACAACAAATTGCTGCTCAGTAGGTATGAAGCTAAGCTCCAAGGATTTGTTGGCTACCTCATCTCTCAAGAAATGATGTCGAATTTCAATGTGTTTGGTTCTTGACTGTTGAATTGGGTTTTTGGAAAGGTTGATAGCACTAGTGTTGTCACATAAGATGGGTGTGCATCCAATGTCAATGTTGTAGTCACACAACTGAGTTTTGATCCACAACACTTGAGCCGCACAACTCCCTGCAGCAACATATTCTGCCTCTGCAGTGGAGGGTGCAGCTGAGTGTTGCTTCTTGGATGCCCACGAAACCATGCAACCACCAAGAAATTGACAATACTCACTAGTGCTTCTTCTATAAATTTTATATCCAGTATAATCAGAATCACAATATGAAATCAAGTTAAAATTACTACCTGCTGGATACCATAAACCCAAACCTTGTGTACCTGAGAGATATTTAAAAATCCTTTTTACTGCAACCAAATGGATTTTCTTTGGATTAGATTGGTATCTATCACGAAGGCAAACACTGAACTGTATATCTGGTCGAGATGCAATAAGGTAAAGGAGAAAGCCAATCATACCTCTGAATTGTTTTGCATATACCAGTTTACCTTTCTCATCATTTTCAAGTTTAATACTTGTGCTCATCGGGGTTGTGGCAGGCTTGGCTTGTTCAAAATGAAATCTTGTTAGAATCTCCTTGACATATTTTTCTTGATTAATGATGAAGCCGTCCTCATGTTGCTTTACCTGCAAGCCAAGAAAACAATTGATGCTCCCCCATTAGACTCATCTCAAATTCATTGTGCATGTGTTTAGAGAACTCTTCACACAGTGATGGGTTAGTGGAACCAAAATTATGTCGTCCACATAGACTTGAACAACAATGATATGATTGCCAACATGTTTAGTAACGAGAGTTTGGTCCACTTTACCTCTGGAGTAGTTTTTACTCACCAAATAGTTGCTTAGTTTGTCGTACCAAGCTCGAGGTGCTTGTTTCAAACCATAGACAGCTTTATGCAACTTATAAACATGGTTAGGCTTTTCATTGTCCTCAAATCTAGGTGGTTGAGAAACATATACTTCCTCTTTGATGTAGCCATTTAAGAAAGTAGTTTTAACATCCATTTGACAAAATTTGAACTTGTTTGAACATGCATATGCTAACAAGATCCTAACTGCTTCAAGCCTTGCTACAGGTGCAAATGATTCTTGAAAATCTATCCCAAATGCTTGGTTATACCCTTTTGCTACCAGTCTAGCTTTATTTCTCACCACCTTACCCTCTTCATTTAGCTTATTCCTAAACACTCATCTTGTTCCAAAGACAGAAATTTCAGGGGTTCTAGGAACTAAACTCCAAATATTATTTATTTCAAATTGTCCTAGTTCCTCATGCATGGCATCTATCCATGAATCCTCTTTTAGTGCCTCTTCAACATATTTAGGTTCCACTTGAGAGACAAAAGCTAAATGATCTTGTTCAACAATTTGTCTAACATGAGACCTAGTTTGATCTTTATCATTTACATTTCCAATTACATTATCAAGTGGGTGATCTTTTGAGAACCTGACATTTGTGACTGTTGAAGGGCCCGGTAGATCATGGACATAAGGAACTTGATCTTGTGTAACTTGTTCTTGAGGAGGGTGTTCTTGAGGATTTTCATCTTTAGTCGTTTCCTCTTGAGGATCTTCTTTAGTTTCGTCATTTTGTTTTCTAAAAAATATTCCTTGATCATCATCATCATACCTGCGAAAATATGCACTGTTAGTTTTTGTTTCTACTTGAGGATTTTCTTTCGTTTTCTCATGTAGTTTCTCAAGTATTGTTCCTTCATCTTCATCATCATACCTGTGAAAATTTGCATCATTAGTCTTTGCATGAAACTCATAAAAAACAACATGTGGAGTTTCTTCCACAGTTCTATTTTTATTGTTAAACACTCTATATGCTCTAGAGTGTTCTGAGTATCCTAGGAAAATACCTGGATCACTTTTGGCTTCAAATTTGTCTAAATCAACTTTATCATTGTTATGTATAAAGACTTTGGAGCCAAAAACTCTGAAATACCCAATACTTAGTTTCTGACTTTTTAAGAGTTCATAGGGAGTTTTCTTCATCACAGGTCTTACCATGGCTCTATTGAGGATGTAACATGAGGTATTCACTGCTTCTACCCAAAAGCGTCTTGTGAGTTGGCTTTCAACTAGAAGAGTGCGAGCCATTTCCACCAAGGTCTTGTTCTTAAACTCCACAACGTCATTTTGTTCTGGTGTCCTTGGGGAGGAAAATATGTGATCTATCTCTTGATTACAATTTCAGCCTCATGATCTTGTGTAAAACATTGTAGCTCGCATGGCCAAGCCTACGATGCCACAAAGTCAACTCATCCTGTTTAGTAGCAACAAGACACAAATTTTGTTTTTTGGTTCATCTAAATCAACTAAGTAGATGTTATTCACCCTTTTTCCAGAAAACTTGAGACTTCCTATTTCTTTTGTTTTACTAGTTGGTATCCAAGCCCATGCTTTGTTACATTAATTTTTGCACCCAAACTAGCATCAAGATTTTGTTTTCCCTTTACAAATGTTGTAAGATCTTCAGTCTTTTCTTTTAGATATTTTTCAGTTTGTTCCAACTTTTTCTTAATTTCTTCATATTCATGTTGAAGATTTTCAAGGGAATTTATTAGACTGAATTTTTCCTTTTCACTCTCTTACAATTTTCCTTTCATGCAATCCATTTCCTCACTGTGAGCTTCCTCATCAATATTCATCATCTAAATTTCTTTACTTAGAGTGGCAATTTGTTCATCATTGGATGTGCTATGAAGAAATGAATTGATTTTCTTTTTCAGTGCTTTGTTTTCAGACTTGAACTCACAAAATTTCTCAAAGAGCTGTGTGTAAGCTTCTTCCCATTCATATACTGTATAGTTCTCAAAGGAGGAGTTTACCTCAGCGGAGTCCTCACTCCTTGCAATTAAGTAGTGAATTTCTTCATCCCCTGAGCTTGCTTGTGTGTCCTCATCTTCGTCTTCATCACTCCAAGTTGCCAACATTGCCTTGGCATTCTTGAAGGTGAATTTTTCTTTCTTCAGTTTCTTCTTCAGCTCCGGGCATTCTCCTCTCATATGCCTTGGTTTCTTACACTCATAACACACAATCATGTCAGATTTCTTGTTAGATTCAAATTTATTTAAAAAATCTTTCTATGGAAAAGATTTGGAGTTACCTAAGCCTTTCCTTTTATACTTATGGAATTTCTTGAACTGTCTATTGAGCATGGCCATTTCATCGTTCTCGATATCACTAGACGTTTCATTGGCATCACTTTCCTATTGAACATCCTATTTGGAACTAGAGGAATTTTTGTTTGATGCTTTTAGAGCAATAGTTTTTCTTGGATTTTCTTCAGTTTCTTTCCTCTTTACATTTATTTCGTAGGCCATCAAGGAACCAATTAGCTCATCTAGTTTCATTTTTGAAAGATTTTAGAATCCTCAATGACGGTGGCCTTAGTATTCTAAGAGGATGGAAGAGACCGAAGTATCTTCCTAACTAAGTCACTTTCTTAGTATTCTTTGTTAAGACCTTTCAACCCATTGATTATTAGCATGAACCTTGCAAACATATCTGATATGGTTTCATCATTTTTCATTTTAAACATTTCATACTCAGATATAAGCATGCTGGCTTTGGTTTCCCATACCTCAGACGTACCTTCATAGATGAGTTCAATCTTGTCCAACATTTCTTTTGCTGAAGAGCATGTGGAGACTCTTGAATACTGCTTGGGATGCACAGCACATTGCATCATGTTCAATGTGTTCCAATTCAAGGTGCCTTTCTTAATCTAATCCTTTGTCCAAGTATCTTCATCTTCAGGTAGCACATACGCTCCTTTGCTGACGATCTTCCATAGCTCAAAGTCTTGAGCTCTCAAGAATACCTACATACGATTTTTCCGATATGGATAATCAGTGCCATCAAAGAAGGGTGGCCTGGACAAAGAATGACCCTCGGCCATAAACCCCTTGTTAGATTCCATGAGATCGAGAATCTTCTGATCGTAAGATCAAGCTACAAAAGCAGCAAATCAGAAAAACCTCGCTATGAAACCAATTGTAAGATGTGCGGAATTATCTATTATGGTAATCTAGAAGGGGGGTTGAATAGATTACTTCCAATTAAAACACTATGACCTTCTTTTTGACATAACACTGACCAATTAAAAACTTCAACAGATTCAGATTGAATTCGAACTACTATGTGTGTGCTTATTGTGAGTAGAACAGGAACAACCTATCTAACATGTGAGAAATCAACGCGCCTACCAAACATCTATCGTGAAAATGTTCAAACCATAGGACACGAAGATTTAAGGTTGTTCGGAGTACACAACTTGTTCATCCTACGTCCACCGTCCACACACATACGTAGAAACACCTGCTTATAAGCGAGTTCCACTCTACAACTCACACACACACATTATCTGATGTAAACACACGATCAGAACAACAAAAACCACGTGAATCAAGCACAAGGGATGCTTGAAACACAACCACACAGAGATGTGTGAGAGATATGAAAAGACAGGAGTTCTGAGATGTAAGAACAAATCCCAATGAAGAACTCTTGCCGCTGGTCGTCTAGAAGAACTCCAAGCTTCACTTTGATGATCCTCAGAGGACGTATAAGCTTGAACCATGGACGAACCAACTTCAACTCCGTTCCGAAGATGATTCTTCTTTGATCTGGACAGAGGGTTGAAGCAGAGAAGTAGGGAGAAGCTTTCTCTCTTGGGTTTTGCTTAGGATTTTTGTATGGTGGCTTCTCTCTACGAAAATAACTCCATATGTCCTTATATATAGGTGTCCAAGTTTGGAGAGGCGTGGTAAAAGGAAACACCCAAATATAAAACTTATCTAAATCTCAGAATTGAAGTTTCTCTTCGTCTGTCGACAGGTGACTATTCACCTGTCGACAGGTACTAACAGATTTCCAATCTCCAGAACACTGGTCTTCCGGGAAATGCTTTCCTGTGTATGGCTGTCAACAAGCGATTTGTGCCTATCGACAGGCACACTTGTCCTGAAGCTTATCTGACTTCCCTGTGCTTGGCTGTCGACATGGACCTATAGGGCTGTCGATAGGTACTTGCTTGATGTTTTTTTCTTGAGCATTTGCTCTTGAATTTGATACTTGTCTTGCATACATTCACACCTACATTAAAGAACATTGTTAGTTAGATATAGTGAATATGTAGATGATCAATTGAAGCATGTTTTAATATGATTGTATCTTGCTTGACTTTGTCAATGTCATCATGTTTCAACCATTCATACAACATCAATTAACATTGTTCATCATAAAAAACATGTGATCACAAACATCACACATGTGAACCCAACATTCTCCCCCTTTTTGATGATGACAAAATTTTCAATTTATGCACAATTGATGTATTGATGGTTCTCCCCCTTCTGGCAACATCCAAAGAGAAAGATCATGTACGCATGAATAGGAAGTAAGCAAATAACTGTGAATTTCATTCCTTGATCATTCAGTACAGACAGTTACAAAAGATTTTCATGACATGACCTAAAGAAATGTAAAAGAAGGGAAATGACAGGACGGACAGAGCAAAGTAAGACATCAGTGACAAGACTCAGACCATAGGAAAGGAAACACTACATAACTGACTCCTAGACGCTCTAGACATCGTCATTCCCAGGAGCAGAACTCAGTAGAGAGCCTCGTAAGTCTGTGATGAATCTGCACGTGAGTGTCAGCCAATACATCCACCCTTGTATCAACATGATCAAATCGAGCATTGAGCTGTGCAAAGCCAATGGTCATTTGTTGATGCATTTGGGCCATTTGAGCAGATATGAAATCTCGAAGAGATTGCTCTTGAGGCGCTTGGTCTTCAAGATCATTATCATCATCTCCTTGAGCATCCATTGGTTCAGCGTGGGAGTCTTCATCCCCTGATTCCTCATCTACAAAATCTTCTTCTTCAATAGCCTGCTCCTTGCCCTTGAGATCCTGTGTGACTTTCCCTTCAACAAGCTTGTAGCCCATCCTATGGGCGGTAGTAAGATCAAAAGAACTGTGGGATTTGAGATAAACCAACTCCCCTTTTGGAATATGGATGCCAATGAACAGAAGGAGAGAGGTAATGGGGCAAGCATAGGGCATCGACCTTTTGGAGTTCCTGAAGCATTGCCTAATTAGGTCGATCATGAGAAGAGGCAGATTGCCTTGTTCACCATTAAGAAAAGAGTAGAAAAGGGATTTGTGAACTTCGGTCACAAGTTCCTTGCTGCCATCCTTGGGCATAATAATGGTGGTGAAAATGTGATGAAATAGAGATGAAGAGGAGGGAAGGAATTGGCATTCAACTTCATACGATCTTTGGTAGAATCGTATGGCTGCAAAGTGATAAGAGTGTAGTAATCAGATGCTGAAGGATGATTTAACATAACATCAAGGCCAGAATTGGGGATTTAAAAGGCGCGAGTGAGAAGATTAGGGGTGATTTGGAAGGGAGTGCCTTTGACTGTGGTGTAGAGGTTACCAGAATCCCTGATCCCCATATTGTTGTAGAACACCGTCACAGCAGTGGGAGAATACCGAATGTTGGAGTAACAGAAAGAAGTCTAGCCCTGGATGTCGAAGAGGAGCTATAGACTTGGGAACATACCTTCCAGCGAGCCAAAATCAACATAGCGGGGTTGGACGAAGTTGGTGAAGGTGTTGAGAACTATGACGAGTTTCAGATTTGGAGGGATGATGAGTTTCGGCAAACAGTCATCCCAATGCTTGCTGCAGCACTCGACAGGAGCCCCGGAGCCCACGCCGGCTTCTAGAGAGAGGAGACAGCGTCGAGAAGCAAGACGTTTCCCCTTGGGAGCCATGAGGAATAGGAGGTCGGAGTAGAGAAGAGCTCTGAAAAGTGAAGGAGACAGGAAGGTTAGAAGAGAACCAGGAAGGACATAAATCTAGGTCTGGCGCCCTGGAGAAGGATTGTTGGGGTTTATAGAGGAAGGAGAGGGTGGTGGGGAAAGGAAGAAGAGGCGTGGGTTCCCTTTTAAAGAGTTTGTGAAAGAGTTTGAAAGGGAAAGGACCCACAAAATTTGGACCAAAAAGGTGCGCTGTTTGGGCTTCTAAACTACCCTAGCCGCCGGCTGTCGATAGGTGACTATTTGTAAGGTCTCGGGTCTTAGTGGATCCTTATTGGGTCTTGTAGAGGTTCGGGTGTGGTTGACGACAAGGTCTATTGTCGTTGACTTGTGGTTGACGGCCAGGGGTTAGCTGTTGACTAGGAGTTAGCGTCCAGCGATGTGTACGTTTGTCGTTGAACTTGATGGCAAGCGGTCCGGACGTCAACCCATTGGCGGTTCAGTAGGCGGCGAGGTATGTGGATGTCTATTGGTCGCGCCTGTAGAAATAGGGCAACCCGAGAGCAGAAGCCTTTTCTCTTCCTTTCCTCTCTTTCCCTCCACTTCTGCCTTTGTCTCATTCCACCGCTTCTGATTATTGATGGGAGTTCGTGGGAAGACCCTGATACGTGTGGCGGTGATAGATCAAGTGGGAAACGCGAAGATTTGGCGTAATTCGCGCGGAGACTTCGAGGGGTTCCGGCACGATTGGTGATTGTTTAGGAGTTTTTGGGGCGTTCTGAGGTAGGGACTTAACCCCTTTAACATTCCTTAACAGATTAGCATGCTTATTTGTGTAGAATAGTATACTAATTGCATTTTAGTGTTGGGTTATACCATGCCGGGATTTTGGGTGTTTTGGGCAATCCAAGTGTTGGATTGTTTATTTTTGAAGTTCTGGTAGTGTTAAAAGATGTGAGGAAGTATTTCCCTCCATCAGTAGGCGTTCTGGTTGGGTGATTTTACCCAATTAGACTGACCCGACGCTGTTCTGGGTCTAGGGGACTGGAGAACTAAATGTCCACATTTGTTAACGCTGAGATCTTCAGAGTTGATATAAACGACAAGGTCGACTACCGCTGATTAAGGGTTAACGGCATTGTGAGTCCCGTCTACATCAATATTGGCGACAATCGATGTTGCTGTTAATATCCTGTGTCCCGGCAGGCTTTGGTCTTGTTTTGTGTTTCAAGGTGTTGACAGATGATGTCCACCCTGTTAACACATTTTGCTAGGCTTAGAGTGTGACTCTGCCTATGCATATGCATAATTAATTGTGTCATGACCTGACATGAGATGTTCGTCTATTGTACGGTGTTTCAGACGTTGTGAGTGTTACCGTCTGTACTCGTGTTGAGTTATCGTACTTTTGTTTCTGTTTGTCACCTGGACATAGAGCGATGCTCTGTCTAGATGACCGGCATGTGGGGGTCCTCCGTCGGTGAGCCAGGACGTTGAGAGCGTCTCTGTCCTGTGCGTACTCCTTGTGGTGGTTTCGAGCCGGTCTTCGTGGAGCCCCTTCTTTACCGCTAGGGTCAGGCGTAGGGGGAAAACTGGTCGTGGACTAGATGCGAGAGTGAGCGTCTGTAGTGTGCACATGTGGCTGGTGTTGAGAGACTCTTTGGTGATGGGACGCCGAGTCACAGACCCTAGCTGAGTCCTACTTACTATGAGTGTGAGTGTGTGTTACTGAGCCGCGAGGTTTACAGTTTTGTGTTATGATGCGACGTGTATTTACTTTCTGTTTTTACTTTCTGCACTTAGTACTGTTGTTGGTGGGGTTACTTTTCCCTACTGGGTCTCTTTTCTTCAGACTCACTCCCCTCCTTTTCAGGTGGGTCGTCGTCGACTCCCGTTCCAGGCGAGTCTAGCCACTCCGGTGTTGGTGCACCCTAGCTGCAGTGAGTAGTACTTTTTGTTGTACTTCTGTACTCTGTACTTAGCTTGGACTCTGAGTTGTACATGTTATGTTCATGTATAGTGAAATTTTACAGCTTTACATGGTGTGTATCTTCTTATATATAGTCTCCTCGAACGTTTACTTTTTACCCTTCCGAGCTTGTCTCGTGGGATGGGGGTCAGAATTCGGGTTACTGGTTGGTTACTGTAATGCGGATTCTGGGTCGTTACAGTTTGGTATCAGAGCCTGGTCTGATGAGATTATATAAACAAATACCCATCATGTTAACTCAGAGTACAAAGAGTACAGTTGCAGCTATTTAGCCCGAGTTAGTTAGTGTATTATATGTGTGTATTTTTGCTCTGTGTATAGTACTATGGCACCTAGGCATCATCCTAGAGAGGGAGTGGTTGAGCAGACATTCGTCAGGAGGCTGGAGACTCGCCTGCCACCTCAGCAACGCAGCCTTTGCCACAGGACGCACACAGTGGTATTGTTCCGCCGCCGCCACCTCCTCCTCATAGCTTAGGGATTAGACTTGACCCGGTTTCTTGAGGGATGGCTCATTTTGTAGCTCAGCACCGTGATGCGCCGGTACCCCTGGTGTACTGGGAAGGTGTTGAGGGAGTTCTTGCAGTTTCAGCCTCCCCAATTTTTTGGCCAGCCTGATCCAGAGATAGCGCGGGCGTGGTTGGATGCTGTGGAGCGGACTTTCCGTTCCATGGAGTGTGTTCCCGAGGAGCTAGTGTTGTTAGCCAGTTACCAGTTGCAGGCGCAAGCATTGACTTGGTGGTCCTCTGAGTGGGAGACTACTTTTCAATCTCGCCCACTTAGACAGATTTCGTGGCAGGAGTTTGTTGTTTCTTTTGATAGAGCCTTCTGTCCTACTTACATCCGGACGGAGAGGTTGTACCAGTTTTTGGACTTGCAGTAGAGGGAATCTACTGTAGTGCAGTACAGGGCCAGATTTGTAGAGTTAGGGCGTTATGCTCCGCAGATTATGGCAGATGAGAGTTTGAGGACTCAAAAGTTTGTGAGGGGTCTAAGGCCAGAGCTCAGGCAGGCGCTGATAGTTGCACGTGTCACAGACTTGGATGCGGCCTATCAGACAGCGACAGCGTTGGAGGCTGATACTTTGCGGACCCGTGCTCGGAGCGTAGAGGTTCAGAAACAGGTAGTTCCTACTCAGCCACGGCAGCAGCAGAGTAGTGTGTAGGCAACTCCGAAAGCCACGACTTCCTACGCATCCACTTCTGCTGGGACGACGACGAAGTTAGGATCTCGGAGAAGTTTCGACGTGACAGGAGGCAGGCAGAGTAGAGACAGCAGTCTGTTGGGAGTGTTCAGCAGCGGATAGGGCAGCCTTCGCAGCAGGTACACCATTCTTTTGTTGGTCAGTGTTACCGGTGTGACCAGATAGGTCACATGGCACGAGATTTCCCTTTGTTACCTCGTGTGCCGTAGCAACAGACCCAGTCACAGTCCCGAGTGCAGCAGCAGCAGCAGCAGGCACCCGTGCAGTAGCGTCAGCAGGCCGGAGGTTCTGGTTGGTCGAGAGGTAGAGGTCGTGTTACTCACTTGACCCGTGCAGACGCGGAGGCAGCTCAACTAGTGGAAGGTACTGTTACAGTTTTTGGTTATACAACTAGAGTTTTGTTTGATTCCGGTGCCTCTCACTCTTTTGTGTGTGAGGAGTTTTTAGACTCTCTTAGAGAGTTGAGTTCGGGAGAGTCTGTTGAGCTAGCAGTAGAGTTGCCGACAGGGGACTTTGTCCTTACGTCCTACTGTCTCGAGGAGGTACCTGTGCAGTTGCTGGATCAGTGGTTGTCGGCTCGTCTGTTTGCTTTGCAGTTGCAGGACTATGATGTGATTTTGGGTATGGACTGGTTAGAGCGGTATGGTGCAGTGATGGATTGCCAGAAGAAGAGGGTGCACTTGCAGATACCTGGGGAAGCGGCGTTCTACTTCCAGGGTATCGTACCTCTTACTTCTCGCTTTTTAGTTTCTGCTTTGAGGGCAGGGAGGTTGCTTGCCCCTGGTTATCAGGGTTTTCTAGTTTCTGCTATTACCCTTTACCAGGTTACCTCGGGAGTGGGGGACATTCCCATAGTGTGTGAGTTTCCAGATGTTTTTCCGGAAGAGTTACCTGGTCTACCTCCAGAGAGAGAGATTGAGTTTACTGTTGAGTTGGTTCCTAGCACTATACCATTTGCACAGGCGTCGTACCGTATGGCACCAGCAGAGTTGAGGGAGCTGAAGAGGCAGCTTGAGGAGTTGTTGGAAAAGGGCTATATTCGTCCTAGCTTTTCACCATGGGGGTCACCTATTTTGTTTGTCCGGAAGAAGGATGGTAGCCTGAGATTGTGTATTGATTATAGGAAGCTAAACTAAGTGACCATCAAGAATAGGTATCCATTGCCTAGGATTGACGATCTCTTTGATCAGCTTCAGTCTGCTCATGTCTTTTCGAAGATCGACCTGAGGTCGGGCTACTATCAGTTGCGGATTAGAGATTCTGACATTGAGAGGACTGCTTTTCGGACCAGATATGGACATTTTGAGTTTTTGGTGATGTCGTTTGGGCTCACCAATGCTCCAGCGGCCTTCATGGATCTGATGCACCGGGTGTTCCACCAGTTCTTGGACCGGTTTGTCATAGTGTTTGTTGACGACATTCTAGTGTACTCCACTTTGGAGGAGGAGCATGCCGAGCACTTGAGGATCGTGTTACAGACCTTGCGAGAGCACCAGTTGTATGCCAAACTTAGTAAGTGTGAGTTTTGGCTACAACAGGTTCACTTTTTGGGGCACGTGATCTCAGGTGAGGGAGTTTCTGTGGATCCAGCAAAGGTCGAGGCAGTTTTGCAGTGGGAGAGTCGTAGATCTATGTCTGAGATTCGTAGCTTTTTGGGCTTGGCAGGTTACTACCACAGGTTTGTTCGGGACTTTTCTCAGGTTGTTGCACCCTTGAATCGGCTGACGAGAAAGGGGGTTCCGTTTTTGTGGTCGGAGCAGTGTGAGCAGAGCTTCATAGAGTTGAAGCGACTGCTTACGTCAGCGCCAATCCTTGTGTTACCTTCAGGTGAGGAGGGTTTCGAGGTTTGCACGGACGCTTCAGGTTTGTCTGGGTGCGATTTTGATGCAGCAAGGCCGGGTGGTGGCTTATGCATCTCGCCAGCTTAAGCCCCACGAGGAGAGTTACCCAACCCATGACCTAGAGCTTGCAGCTGTGGTATTTTCTTTGAGGATTTGGCGTCTTTACCTATACGGAGTGAGTTTTGTAGTCCGTACCGACCACCAGATTTTGAAATACGTGTTTTCTCTGATGGATTTGAATATGAGGCAGTGTCGATGGATGGAATATCTGAAAGACTATGATTTTAGCATTGAGTATAAGCTTGGAAAAGCGAATGTAGTTGCAGATGCTTTGAGTAGGAAAGCACAGATGAGTCATCTGATGCTTAGGGAGTGGCAGTTGTGGCAGTCTGCAGCAGAAGGGTCTTTCAGGATTTCGTCCAGTCGTCGACTGTGTGTTGGGCAGTTTGTTGGCGGCTCCCGCCGTTGTGAGATAGGTTGTCGAGGCTCAGCAGGCAGATCCCGAGTTGCACAATGTGTTACTTCTCCCAGAGGTTGAGCTTCGCGAGGATGGAACTGTTAGGTTCTGAGATAGAATCTATGTTCCTGTTGAGGAGTCTGTCAGGAGAGTTGTGTTGCAGGAGGCACATGGTTCCAGGTACTCGATTCATCCAGGGTCGACCAAGATGTATCACAGATTGAGACGTCAGTTTTGGTGGCCTGGGATGAAGAGAGACATAGCGGCTTTTGTTGCTAGGTGTTTGGTCTGTCAGCAGGTGAAGGCCGAACATCAGCGTCCAGGAGGACTTGTGCAGCCGTTAGAGATTCCAATGTGGAAGTGGGACCATGTGACGACTGACTTTGTTTGTGGTTTACCGAGGACAGCTGGAGGTTTTGAGAGCGTTTCGGTTCTTGTGGACAGATTGACGAAGACTGCTAGATTCCTGCCTGTCAGGACTAGTTGGGGTATGAGTAGGTTGGCCGCGTTGTACGTAGAGAGGAGTGTTCCTTTGCATGGAGTGCCGATCTCTATTGTGTCTGATAGGGATCCTCGCTTCACTTCTGGATTCTGCCGCAGTTTCCAGAGAGCTTTGGGGACAGAGTTGGCTTTTAGTTCCACCTACCACCCTCAGTCAGATGGTCAGTCAGAGCGGACTATCCAGACTTTGGAGGACATGCTTAGAGATTGTTGTCTGGAGTGGTAGGGATCGTGGACAGTTCACTTGCCGTTGGTCGAGTTCGCATATAATAATAGCTATCACTCCAGTATGGGTATGGCACCATATGAGGCTTTGTACGGACGACTGTGTCGCGCTCCTCTAGACTGGTTCGAGGTTGGCTAACGGATTGTTACGAGGCCAGAGTTAGTACAGCAGGCAGTTGAGATAGTTCAGCTTGTGAGGCAGAGGCTTCAGTCAGCTCAGAGTCGGCAGAAGAGTTATGCAGATCAGCGCAGACGACCGCTCGAGTTTCAGGTAGGGGACCAGGTGTTTATCCGTGTGTCTCCTATGAAGGGAGTGGTGAGGTTCGGTAGGCGTGGAAAGTTGAGTCCTCGCTTTATTGGACCTTTCACCATTTCTGAGCGTGTCGGAGGTTTGGCGTACAGACTTGAGCTTCCGTCAGAGTTGGCAGCAGTCCATGATGTGTTCCACGTGTAGATGCTTCGGAGGTACCTTTCTGACAAGTCTCACGTTCTCCCGAGCACAGAGTGGTCTGAGGTGACTCGAGTGTTGACTGCACCAGAGTTTCCGTTGCATATTGAGGATCGCCGAGTTCAAAGGTTGTGGAACAAGGCAATCCCCTTAGTTCGTGTTGCGTGGCAGCGGCACTCAGGTGGTGAGTCGACATGGGAGCGAGAGGATGAAATGCGCGAGCAGTTTCCGTACCTCTTTGGTGAGTCTTCCTTCTTATTGTTGTTTGAATTTTGAGGGCAAAATTCCTTAAGGGGAGAGGGCTATAAGGTCTCGAGTCTTAGTGGATCCTTATTGGGTCTTGCAGAGGTTCGGTGTGGTTGACGACAAGGTCTATTATCGTTGACTTGTGGTTGACGGCCATGGGTTAGCCGTTGACTGGGAGTTAGCGTCCAGCGATGTGGACGTTTGTCGTTGAACTCGACGGTAAGCGGTCCGGACGTCAACCCATTGGCGGTTCAGTAGGCGGTGAGGGATGTGGACGTCTATTGGTCGCGCCTGTAGAAATAGGGTAACCCGAGAGCAGAAGCCTTTTCTCTTCCTTTCCTCTCTTTCCCTCCACTTCTGCCTTTGTCTGTCTCCACCGCTTCTGATTGTTGATGGGAGTTCATGGGAAGGCCCTGGTACGTGTGGCGGTGATAGATCAAGCAGGAAACAAGAAGATTTGGCGTAATTCGCGCGGAGACTTCGAAGGGTTCCGATGCGATTGGTGATTGTTTAGGAGTTTCTGGGGCGTTCTGAGGTAGGGACTTAACCCCTTTAACCTTCCTTAACAGATTAGCATGCTTATTTGTGTTGAATAGTATGCTAATTGCATTTTAGGGTTGGGTTATACCATGCCGGGATTTTGGGTGTTTTGAGCAATCCAAGTGTTGGATTGTTTATTTTTGAAGTTCTGGTAGTGTTAAAAGATGTGAGGAAGTATTTCCCTCCATCAGTAGGCGTTCTGGTTGGGTGATTTTACCCAATTAGACTGACCCAGCGCTATTCTGGGTCTAGGGGACTGGAGAACTTAACGTCCACATCTGTTGACGCTGAGATCTTCAGAGTTGATATAAACGACAAGGTCGACTGCCGTTGATTAAGGGTTAATGGCATTGTGAGTGTCGTCTACATCAATATTGACGACAATCGATGTTGCCGTTAATATCCTGTGTCCCAGCAGGCTTTGGTCTTGTTTTGTGTTTCAAGGTGTTGACGTGTGATGTCCACCCTGTTAACACATTTTGCTAGGCTTAGAGTGTGACTCTGCCTGTGAATATGCGTAATTAATTGTGTCATGGCGTGACATGAGTTGTCCGTCTATTGTACGGTGTTTCAGATGTTGAGAGTGTTACCGTTTGTACTCGCGTTGAGTTATCGTACTTTTGTTTCTGTTTGTCACCTGGACATAGAGCGACGCTCTGTCAAGATGACCGGCGTGTGGGTGTCCTCCGTCGATGAGCCAGGACATTGAGAGCGTCTCTGTCCTGTGCGTACTCCTTGTGGTGGTTTCGAGCCGGTCTCTGTGGAGCCCCTTCTCTACCGCTAGGGTCAGGCGTAGGGGGAAAACTGGTCGTGGACCAGATGCGAGAGAGAGCATCTGTAGTGTGCACACGTGGCTGGGGTTGAGAGACTCTGTGGTGACGGGACGCCGAGCCACAGACCCTTGCTAAGTCCTACTTACTGTGAGTGTGAGTGTGCGTTACTGAGCCGCGAGGTTTACAGTTTTGTATTGTGATGCGACGTGTATTTACTTTCTGTTTTTACTTTCCGCACTTAGTACTGTTGCCGGTGGGGTTACTTTTCCCTACTGGGTCTCTTTTCTTGAGACTCACTCCCCTCCCTTTCAGGTGGGTTGTCGTTGACTCCTGTTCCAGGCGAGTCTAGCCACTCCGGTGTTGGTGCACCCTAGCTGCAGTGAGTAGTACTTTTTGTTGTACTTCTGTACTCTGTACTTAGCTCGGACTCTTAGTTGTACATGTTATGTTCATGTATAGTGAAATTTTACAGCTTTACATGCTGTGTATCTTCCTATATAAAGTCTCCTCGGACGTTCACTTTTTACCCTTCCAAGCTTGTCTCGTGGGTTAGCGGGTCAGAATTCGGGTTACTGGTTGGTTACTGGTAATGCAGATTCTTGGTCGTTACACTATTCATCTGCCGACAGACACAGACAGAATTTTGCTTGGAAATGAGTGTCCAAATGGTATTTAAGGTGGAAAATAGGTATACACACATTATAAAATGTCATATCCACTAATGTTAAGACACGTCAAAGATCTACAATGGTTGTGAAATAATACCCTACAAGTCTCAAGTTAGAGCATTAAGAACACATCGTACAAAAGCAGATGAAAAGAAGATAAACCCTTTGAATAAAACCATTGTAGAAAACCATATTTCCTAGTGGGTGATGTTCAGTTGGTATATGAAAAAGATGTCTACATGAGCAGATAACCAAAAATAACTAATTGCCCATGATTAAAAAAAATTTGGTGGCTTCACTCTATTTCTACTTTGTATTATTACTTGTAGCAATTCAATAGGAAAAGTGGTAATTATGATCACTATCACATTTTGATGTGAGGATAGACATGAGGAATGCCCGTATCCCCAGTTACTCAGTGAGAGTGACCATCATACCATTATACATAGATAATGAACAAACTTTTTGACGCGAAGACAGACATTTTTGATGCCCATCTCCCCGGTTACTCAGTAATACTCATCATTGCACTGCCTTTGCCCCGTTACATTATTTTGTGGATACACTATGTAGTGTGAGAAATAGGTAGCTTTTCTCATTTTAAAAAAAATTGATGTAAATCAAGGTCAAGGAGTATTTAAGGTTAAAAGCAATGCAAGACATAAAGTTCAATGACCTTCCGACTTATCAAGTCACTTGGGAAAATGATTATCCATAAGGGAATCATTCAAGTGAGTTAGGTTAAACTCATTAAATTCGTGCAATGTACTCTGAATGATACAACCTAGACTCATACAAGAGTGGTATGTCAAGATCATTGTGATTCAGACAATATCTTTGGTATTGTGTGGATATGAAAGATTATAACACAAGTAAGAACCCAATTTTCACCTTACATTAAATGTATGAACATGCTCATGAAGGATGCTGAGAAAATATGAAGAATTCAGTGAAATGTGTATCTGTCCACAACAAATTGGAGCCTGTCGACAAATGCAGATAGTTGGGAAACACTGGGTTCAGGCAGATCATGGTTGTTGACAGCTGGGGTGCTTGCTGTCGACAGATGCACACAGATTTAAACCATGGAGTTTGAGGTGATCATAAACTGTGCCTGGCTGTCGACAGCTAAAGAAGGGGCTATCGACAGATGCACACAGGCTCCAAATGCTGGGTTCTGTGAATGCGTAGCTGTCGACAGGTGTGTTTGTGGTTGTCGACAAATGCTTGACAAAATCATATTTAAGACTGAAAATTGAGAGAGATTAGAACTTCATGCCTGGGAAATTAGGACATATGAAGAATGGAGATTTTTCCTCATGAATTCACTCACCAAGATTGAACTTACTCCCTTATAGTGTGTGCATGTGATGACTCAACAGTATATTTGTATGCATGGCAAGCATTTGCACATATGAAAGCTTTCATAAGCACAGGAACATAGAAATTCATTTGTTTTCAAAAGTAAAAGGGCAGATTGAAGAGAAACTATATACCCCATTTGAAATGGATGACCTTTATATGCAGCTTGACTATGGATACGTGGCGAAGAATGTTTTCTCACGCATAATGATAGTTTCCAAACAAGCATGACTTGTTCTTCCACATTTCACCATTTGATATACCCCATAGTCATTACACACAAAGAGCATATACTCCAAAATTGGGTATGAGTTTCATTGCATTTTACACAAGCCCAATTTTCTCCTCTATGAAGTGAACCGGTCTTCAGACAAGGGGTTTGTGAAAATATCATCAAGTGTCTGCTCAGTGGGTATGAAGCCAAGCTCCAAGGATTTGTTGGCTACCTCATCTCTCAAGAAATGATGTCGAATTTCAATGTGCTTGGTTCTTGAGGGTTGAATTGGGTTTTTGGAAAGGTTGATAGCACTAGTGTTGTCACATAAGATGGGTGTGCATCCAATGTCAATGGTGTAGTCACACAACTGACTTTTAATCGACAACACTTCAGCCGCACAACTCCCTGCAGTAACATATTCTGCCTCTACACTGGAGAGTGCAACTGAGTGTTGTTTCTTTGATGCCCACGAAACCATGCAACCACCAAGAAATTGACAATACCTACCAGTACTTTTTCTATCAATTTTACATCCATCATAATCAGCATTCCAATATGAAATCAAGTTAAAATTACTACCTGCTGGATACCATAAGCCCAAACCCTGTGTACCTGGGAGATATCTGAAAATCATTTTTACTGTAACCAAATGACATTCCTTTGCATTAGATTGTTATCTAGCATAAAGGCAAACACTGAACTATATAACTGGTCGAGATGCAGTAAGGTAAAGGAGAGAGCCAATCATACCTTTGAATTGCTTTGCATCTACCAGTTTACCTTTCTCATCATTTTCAAGTTTAATACTTGTGCTCATCGGGGTTGTGGCAGGCTTGGCCTGTTCAAAATGAAATCTTTTTAGAAGCTCCTTGACATATTTTTCTTGATTAATGAAGAATTTGTCTTCATGTTGCTTTACCTGAAAGCCAAGAAAAAAATTGAAGCTCCCCTATTAGACTGATCTCAAATTCACTATGCATGTGTTTAGAGAACTCTTCACACAGTGATGGGTTAGTGGAACCAAAAATAATGTCGTCCACATATACTTGAACAATAATGATATGATTGCGAACATGTTTAGTGAAGAGAGTTTGGTCCACTTTACCTCTGGAGTAGTTTTTACTCACAAAAAAGTTGGTTAGTCTGTCGTACCAAGCTCGAGGTGCCTGTTTCAAACCATAGAGAGCTTTGTCCAACTTATAAACATGGTTAGGCTTTTCATTGTCCTCAAATATGGGTAGCTGAGAAACATCGACTTCCTCTTTGATGTAGCCATTTCAGAAAGCAGTTTTAACATCCATTTGAAAAAGTTTGAACTTGTTTGAACATTCATATACTAACAAGATCCTAACTGCTTCAAACAATGCTACAGGTGCAAATGATTCTTCAAAATCTATCCCAAATTCTTGATTATACCCTTTTGCTACCAATCTAGCTTTGTTTCTCACCACTTTACCATATTCATTTAGCTTATTCCTAAACACCCATCTTGTTCCAATGACAGAAATTTCAGGTGTTCTAGGAACTAAACTCCAGACATTTTTTCTTTCAAATTGTCCTAGTTCCTCATGCACGACATCTATCCAAGAATCCTCTTTTAGTGCCTCTTCAACATTTTTAGGTTCCACTTGAGAGACAAAACCCAAATGATCTTGTTCAACAATTTGTCTAACCTGAGGCCTAGTTTGAACTTTATCATTTACATTTCCAATTACATTATTAAGTGGGTGATCTTTTGAGTACCTGACATTTGTGACCGTTGAAGGACCTAGTAGATCTTGGGCTTGAGGAACTTGATCTTGTGTAACTTGTTCTTGAGGAGGGTGTTATTGAGGATTTTCATCGTGAGTCGTTTGCTCTTGAGGATCTTCTTCAGTTTCATCATTTTGTTTTCTGAAAAATATTCCTTGATCATCATCATCATACCTATGAAAATATGCAATGTTAGTTTTTGTTTCTACTTGAGGACTTCCTTTGGTTTTCTCATGTACTTTCCCAAGTATTGTTCCTTCATCTTCATCATCAAACCTGTGAAAATTTGCATCATTAGTCTTTGCATGAAACTCATCAAAAACAACATGTGGAGTTTTCTTCCACAGTTATATTTTTATTGTTAAACACTCTATATGCTCTAGAGTGTTCTGAGTATCCTAGGAAAATACCTAGATCACTTTTGGCTTCAAACTTACCTAAACCAACTTTATCATTGTTATGTATAAAGACTTTGGAGCCAAAAACTCTGAAATACCAAATACTGGGTTTCTTACCTTTTAAGAGTTCATAGGGAGTTTTCTTCGTCACAGGTCTTACTATGGATTTATTGAGGATGTAACATAAGGTATTCACTACTTCTGCCCAAAAGTGTCTTGTGAGTTGGCTTTCAACCAGAAGAGTGTGAGCCATTTCCACCAGAGTCCTGTTCTTTCTCTCCACAACGCCATTTTGTTCTGGTGTCCTTGGGGAGGAAAACATGTGATCTATCCCTTGATTCCAATTTCAGCCTCATGATCTTGTGCAAAACATTGTAGCTCGCATGACCAAGCCTAGGATGCCACAAAGTCAACTCATCCTATTTACTTGCAACAAGACACATTTTTGTTTTCTGGTTCATCTAAATCAACTAAATAGATGTTATTCACCCTTCTTCCAGAAAACATGAGACTACCTGTTTCTTTTGTTTTACTGGTTGGTATCCACGCCCATGCTTTGTTACATTAATTTTTGCACCCAAAACAGCATCAAGATTTTCTTTTCCCTTTACAAATATTGTAAGATCTTCAGTCTTTTCTTTTAGATCTTTTTCAGTTTGTTCCAATTTTTTCTTAATTTCATCATGTTCATGTTAAATATTTTCAAGGGAATTTATTAGACTTAATTTTTATTTTTCACTCTTTTGCAATTTTCTTTTCATGCAATCCATTTCCTCACTGTGAGCTTGCTCATCAATTTTCATTATCTCAATTTCTTTACTTAGAGTGGCAATTTGTTCATCATTGGATGTTCTATTAACAAATGAATTGCTTTTCTTTTTCAGTGCTTTGTTTTCAGACTTGAACTCACAAAATTTCTCAAAGAGTAGTGTGTAAGCTTCTCCCATTCATTTATAGTATAGTTCTCAAAGGAGGAGTTTACCTCAGCGGAGTCCTCACTCCTTGCCATTAAGCAGTGAATTTCTTCATCTGAGGTTGCTTGTGGGTCCTCGTCTTCGTCTTCATCACTCCAAGTTGCCAACATTGCCTTAGCTTTCTTGAAGGTGAATTTTTCTTTCTTCAGTTTCGTCTTCAGCTCCGGACATTCTCCTCTCATATGCCCTAGTTTATTACACTCATAACACAAAATCATGTCAGATTTTTTGTTAGATTCAAATTTATTTAAAAAATCTTTCTTTGGAAAAGATTTGGAGTTACCTGAGCCTTTCCTTTTATACTTAAGGAATTTCTTGAACTGTCTAGTGAGCATGGCCATTTCATCGTTCTCACTATCACTAGACGTTTCATTGTCATTACCTTCCTGTTGAACATCCTTTTTGGAACTAGAGGAATTTTTGTTGGAAGCTTTTAGAGCAATAATTTTTTTAAGATTTTCTTCAGTTTCTTTCCTCTTTACATTTTTTTTGTTGGTTATCGAGGAACCATTAGGTCATCTAGTTTCATTTTTGAAAGATCTTTATAATCCTCAATGACAGTGGTCGTAGTATTCCAAGAGGATGGAAGAGACCGAAGTATCTTCCTAACTAAGTCACTTTCTGAGTATTCTTTCTTAAGACCTTTCCACCCATTGATTATTAGCATGAACCTTGCAAACATATCTGATATGGTTTCATCATTTTTCATTTTAAACATTTCATACTCAGATACAAGCATGCTGGCTTTGGTTTCCCTTACCTCAGATGTACCTTCATAGATGAGTTCCAGCTTGTCCCACATTTCTTTTGCTGAAGAGCATGTGGAGACTCTTGAATACTCCTTGGGATGCACAGCACATTGCATCATGTTCAATGCGTTCCAATTCAAGGTGCCTTTCTTAATCTGTTCCTTTGCCCATGTATCTTCATCTTCAGGCAGCACATACGCTCCTTTGCTGACGATCTTCCATAGCTCAAAGTCATGAGCTCTCAAGAATACTTGCATTCGATTTTTCTAATATGGATAATCAGTACCATCAAAGAAGGGTGGCCTGGACACTGAATGTCCCTCAGCCATAAACTACTTCTTAAATTCTATGAGATTGAGAATCTCCTGATCGTAAGATCAAGCTACAAGAGCAGTAAATCAGAGAAACCTCGCTCTGATACCAATTGTAAGATGTGCAGAATTATATATTATGGTAATTTAGAAGGGGGGCTTCAATAGATTACTTCCAATTAAAACACTATGACCTTCTTTTTGACTTAACACTGACGAATTAAAAACTTCAACAAATTCGTATTGAATTCGAACTACTATGTGTGTGCTTATTGTGAATATAATAGGAACAACCTATCTAACGTGAGAGAAATCTACGCGCCTACCAAACATCTATCGTGAAAATGTTCAAACCACAGGACACGAAGATTTAAGGTGGTTCGGAGTACACAACTTGTGTATCCTACGTCCACCGTCCACACACACACGCAGAAACACCTGCTTATAAGCGAGTTCCACTCTACAACTCACACACACACGTTGTCTGATGTAAACACACGATCAGAACAACAAAAACCACGTGAATCAAGCACAAGGGACGCTTGAAACACAACCACACACATAGATGTATGAGAGATATGAAAAGACAAGAGTTCTGAGATGAAAGAACAAATCCCAATGAAGAACTCTTGTCGTTGGTCGTCCAGAAGAACTCCAAGCTCTACTTTAATGATCCTCATATGACATAGAAGCTTGAACCACAGACGAACCATCTTCAACTCCGTTCCGAAGATGATTCTTCTTTGATCTAGACAGAGGGTTGAAGCAGAGCAGTAGGGAGAAGCGTTCTCTCTTGGGTTTTGCTTAGGCTTTTTGTATGGTGGCTTCTCTCTACGAAAATAACTCCATATGTCCTATATATATGGGTGTCCATGTTTGGGGAGGCGTGGTAAAAGTAGGCACCCAAATATAGAACATATCCAAATCTCGGAATTGAAGTTTCTCTTTCTCTGTCGACAGGTGACTATTCATCTGTCTACAGGTACTGACAGATTTCCAATTTCTAGAACATTGTTCTTTCGGGAAGTGCTTTTCTGTGTATGGCTGTCGATAGGAGATTTGTGGCTGTCGATAGGCACACATGTCCTGAACCTTATCTGACTTCCCTGTGCTTGGCTGTCGACAGAGACCTGTAGGGCTGTCGACAGGTACATGCTTGATGTCTTTTTCTTGAGCTTTTGGTCTTGAATTTGATACTTGTCTTGCATACATTCACACCTACATTAAAGAACATTATTAGTGAGATATAATGAATATGTAGATGATCAATTGAAGCATGTTTTGATATGATTGTAACTTGCTTGACTTTGTCAATGTCATCATGTTTCAACCATTCATACAACATCAATTAACATTGTTCATCATAAAAAACATGTAATCATAAACATCACACATGTAAACCCAACATTGTCATGCCCTGATATTTAGGAGCGAAATAAATACCAAGGTGCGTGTACGATACAAATAGGCGTTTCACAGTTGAATAGCGTAGAGTCGCAATTGAACATAAGAACACGTTTGAGACTATAATACAGTCACCAAAAGTATAATTTATTCCATTTCATTCAACTAGTTATAACCTTACATAAGAAGAAGCAACCAAAAGGGTTCATTATTCAAATGAAAATGTTTCACTAATACATAGACTACTCAAATATCTATTCCTAATACTTCATCTTCTGAACGTCGGGTGCTCATCACTCTTGCCCTGCCCCATCGGACTCCACTAGGTCCTCATCACTACCTGAAAAGGACAGGAGGATAGGGTGAGCGAACTAGCTCAGTAGGATATACATCTCAATAATGTGCGGGCACTAATATACATAATTAACATTTTAAATAGGCAAGATATGCATATGAACATGATGACAATGCATGCTTTTCTAACAAGTTGAATAGCGGAATAGAATGAATGTCATATCAAATCAAATATCAAATTGCATATACAATGGACAGGTCGTTCAAGAGTAGAATCATATCAAAAGGAATTGGCCATATTCATACAGATATCATGTATTCACAGAATATCAAATGAAGGCACATTCACACAAATCTTGGGTATTCGTTGTGCTATGCCAAGCGCTAAAAATCCATACTCTCACGGTTAATAAGTACGTTGGGGCGCTCCTCCCCAGGACCAGACAGGGCCCCTATTGCACAGGCATTAGTCAAATGGACCGAATTCCCATATTGTGCCGATCAAACATATACATATTATGGCCATAGAGTTTCAATGACAAGCTCATAGTGATCATTCATAGGGTCAAGGTGTGACATATAGCTCAAGAGAACAAATGGGCAGTATAAGGACGTATCTTATGTTTCATAATTCATTAATGTCTTCACATGAGGATGACTAATGATAGATCGTACGCGGAACATGTGCTCTCTATCTCTAGGGTACTTCATGGTACAACCAGCTCGGCCTCTATATGGTAATCCATAGAGAGCGGAGACTTACAGAGGTATTAATGAAAAGATCGCTATCTTGCCGATTCGGAATGACCGGCAGAGAGCTCTCAATTCCCCAGAAGGGTGTGCCTATTCGTGCAAAGGTGTAAGTGACGTGTCACGGATCTTTCCTAACATGTATGCAATATGAACAAATAACTGAAACATCGGAAAGCATATAACTTAAAGAAACTCATATACAAACCATGATTAAACACTTTTACTAAACACGTCTACGCTAACATGTGTTCACCCATACATTCACATCTTATTCTTATCATGTCCAATTGAAAATAAGTAAGATCACAAGATAATCAAATGAACATAAGGTCAATCACATTTACACATTAGAATCATATTATATCATTACCGCTTTCAAATTGATGGATTTCTTTTAGGCCAATGCCCACTATGGAACACTATGCAACATGCTGACGGACCACAAAGACTAACATGCTGACTGACTGACTAAAAGGTATAGCCTCGGGTCGGTCTATGAATAGCGTCCAACACAGTGGATGATTTTACAAAACAGTGTACATGTAAGCCTCTCAAATGGTGCAGAAACTGAATCGCGTCGGCCTACAAGGCCGCCTTTCAAGCTACATCACGCCGGGTATAACGACGCCTTACAGGAAATCATTATATAATCCGATGGGTGGGATAACTGCCTGAATCGCATCTAGGGATCCCGCCGCGATTCAGACTTGCACAGACTCCCAGGCAAGGGTGAAGTCTCAAGCGGCCGTTGATCGATCAGTGCAAAAATCACGTCGCCTCTCATGGATGCCTTTTAGTGGATCACGTCAGACCTGGCCGACGCGATACCAGGCACTAGAATCGTGTCGCCTGGCCCAGACACCATTCCAAGCTTTAACCCGAAAATGTAGAAAACCGACTGATCCTCTTGCCATGCTTATATCTCCCAATATAATGACATTTAGATGAAACATTTCACATGAAAGATGTCCACAACAACGAGTAGAAGAACATTGATGTTGGGAGTTTGACCTAATTCGGTCTTGAGTCTTGTAAAAACCATGATTAACATAAAAGTCAAGTGCATCCGGAAAACATAGGTTCATGCAGTAGCTCTCTTAACATGCTTATAACACTCTAACCAATTACTTTTAGACAAAGTGTTCTACACAAAACATGACTAGGACTACTAGTAGCATAACTTTCATGATGGGGGTTTAGACTAATTTGGTCTCAAATTGCGTGCATAATAAAAAGAACATAAAAAGCCCTAGCTATGCGTAACTTAGGGAAAACAACTAATACTCGATGTATACTCCATAAACATTAGGCAAATCAAGTGCAAATAAACCTAGACTTGAAGCTCTACAAGATGGTATTGGTTTTCATTAATCTTGGCCCGAGAACACAAATCTTTGAATGCTAAGAACTCCCTGCAGGTTTCTGGGTCAATGCAGAGCGAGATTGAGGAAGACCACATTTTACCCAGCCGTTCACTGCTCTTCCAGCACCCTAGGCTTGCTTCTCATGACCACAACATGTTGCTAAACCTTCCCTAAGAGTTTAATGACGAGTTCTTATAGATTTAGGGTGTATTTACATGTCCTAATGGTACTAGGAAAGGGGGCTGCGAATTCTGCTTTCTACTTTCCAAATTTTGGGTTTCTCTCACCCAAAGGAGGTAGCTACACCATAGAATGGTGTCATACAAGGTTGGCCACGATTTGGCTTGCCATATATGGCCATTACCACTTATTTTAACCCGAATTTGCCCTCCCTAATCACTGCATAATTACATACACGAATTCCTGGTATTTTCTTGTCCAATTTTTTATCCTTGAGCCAAATGTGCTCCATTGGCCCAATCTTGTTAATGGGTTATTAATACATGATTTTGGAACTCTCTCCAACATGTTTATTTAATTTATGGTCGGGTTGTTTTTCTGTGTTAACAATTTTCCAACTTAGTTTCCTAATTCGGGTAACTTGGTCACGTGTGACGTAAACTTGGCCAATCAGATTTTTCGTTGCACGAATTCCTTCGTGGAATGCTTAGGGATAATATTTGGGGTTGGTTTATAATTTTTACGGAATATTCCGATGTGTTTTCTCACGTACGATAGTGGTACTTAAGTTCTATCATTCCGATAATATGGAAGTTATTTATTGACTATTTTCATACTTGAATTTGTTCATGGGTCATAAGTTGTCCATTGATCTGATTTCTTTTATGGACTATCCCCACATATTGTTTGGCACCATAAATTTCTCATTTAGTTTATGATCTCATTTTATACACTTGATAATGGGTTGTCTAACTTATTTCCTAATTACGATAATAAGTCACACTAACTATTAAATATACCCCAAATGACTTTTATTGACCCAAATTTCTTTATGGATCATTATAGAATATTATTTTAAGTCCATCTATGATTTTTATTTATTTTTCTGACTCATCTAAGTATCTGTGATAATGATTTCCTAACTTATTCCCTGATTACGATACTCAGTCGCAAAACACCTTAAACATTGACCATCCAATTTTCCTTTGCACGAATTTCTCTGTGGGTCATTTTGGAGTATTATTTAGAGTTGAACTATGGTTTTTATGAAATTTTCTAATGGGTTTTTGTATGTATGACAATGACACATGCATTTTTGCTATTTCACAAATATTGAATTTTTTGTTTTTGATTTATTTCTAATTTTCTAATTATCGAATTTCAGGGGTGTTACAACACTACTCAAAGATGAGTACAACACACACACACTTGAGCACAACGGCTCAACCACACACACACACACGATAGATAAAGTCCACAAAAGATCAGATCCTCTTGCCTTGATCTGATCAACACACCACATACAAATCAGCTCTATGCAAAAGCCAACATAGACCACAAAGCACACACTATCACAAACTCCACGTACTGATCTCCAATCAGTACACATACACACTAATATGAATTGAATTGAGAAAGTTATGAATGAAGGAAGAAAGATCTCTTCAACTCTTGATCTGATCACCACGATCACAGATTCATATTAATTCTTCCTTGATACGGCTGCTGCTCCGATTTCTCTCCTTCTTCTTCACAACGTCACTGCTCTTCTTTGGATCATGGTCTTCTTGGAGTTTCTGATCAGATTAACATCTTCTCGTATTCTCTTGTAGTAGCTCTTCTTCTTCTGCTGCTGATTTGATGAAGAACATGAGAAGCAACTGATCTCCTCAGATGAGATCCTTGGTCTGCAACCTTCTAGAGATGAACAGAGCACTTGAGAAATCTCTTCCATCTGCCTCTAGCCTCTTTGGAGTTGTGTTGGCTCTCTTGTGTGAAAAGGAGACCAAAAGATTTATATATAGGAGTGTTCTAGTCTCACACAACTGCTGGGATTCGTGAGAGAAGAGGACACCTTAATAGAGATCACATGTCTCTTACATGTTGTGACTTAACAAGTGCCTGTTGACAGATGTCCATCGACTGTCGATAGATACTGCAGCACATATATCTTCCAAAACCAGATTTCTGAGCCATAACTTGAAGGTTTGTCTGGGCTATCAACAGATGACCGAGTGCTGTTGAAAGATACTGCTGAATTTGGTTTTCTAGAAGCTTTGAAATGAAGTTCTTCAGTGGCTGTCGATAGATGAGTCCTGGCCTGTCGACAAATGCTGTTCTGCTTAGTTTTCAAGAGCCTTTTATGCTTGAGGTTTCTTCAAGATGTGCACTTCCATTTCCATGTAATTTCCTACAAGAAATGAGCTTTATATTAGATATCATGTAGTGGGAGCCAGGACTCATTCCAAAGCAAAAGGTGATGTGGACACTTCTTCGAGTCATCTGTCCTCATGAATCCGTCCATATTATACTGGAATATCAGACAAATAGGAAACTTCGCCTCTCAGCGTCCGCTTAAGAGAATTGTTTAGAATAACAGGGTGGACTTCCTTGCATTAGCTGAACCTATGGTTTCCTTCGATCGACCGATTTCTTTGCGGTCATATCTATGTATGGATTCAGTTGTTGGAAATTGTGGGGACAGTTCCAAAATATGGGTCTTTTGGTGGAATTTTCCTTTCCAAATGGTCAATTGCTCTGAACAACATGTAACTATGGCAGGTTTGTCGGAGGACATGGTTTTATTATATATAACAATTGTATATGCTAGTTGCCATGAATATGGAAGACGTGGCTTATTTCATGATTTAATCAATTTTTCTAGTTATGTTGATGTTCCCTGGTTAGTGGGGGGGGGGGATTTCAATTGTATTTCCCATCCTTCGGAGAAGAAAGGCGGCAGCTCGGCTAACTTTCATGGCATGCTAGACTTTAATGCTTTCATTTCGGGGGCTTCTCTTATGGACGTGGGTTACAGTGGCTCCATGTTTACATGGTCTGATAATCAAACTGGGCAGGATGCTGTCTCTGCTAGGTTAGACACATTTCTCAGCAACCATCTCTGTGATGATAAGTTCTCTAGCATGAACGTAAGGCACCTTCCTAGAGATCCTTCTGACCATGCTCCCATACTGGTTTTCTTTTCTCCTTCCTCTAGGAATCCAGCAAGGTTTACTTTTCAATCCATGTGGACCTCCCATGATACTTTTAAAGATACTGTTAAGGCTGCTTGGGATGCTCCCATTGAGTGGCACTATAACCCGTTTCTTGTTCTCCATTTAAAGTTGAAGGCAGTTAGAGGGGTCCTCCGTTCGTGGAACAAGGGGACCTTCAAAAACATTAATGATAATTTGCTTAAATATGAAGAGGAGGTGAGGGAGAAGCAAGATGCTTTTGATGCTAATCTTTCTCCTGTCAACCGAATTGCAATGGGTGCGACTAATGCAAATTTGAGGAGAGCTATCAATTGCATGGAACTTTTCTAGGCCTAAAAAGCTCGCATGCAATGGTTGGATAATGGTGACAAAAATAAACCATTCTACCATGCTATGGTAAAAGGGAACAGTAGGCGGAACACCATCTCTAGGTTACAGGTAGATGGAGTTTGGAATGAGGACCAGGAGGTTCTTAAGCAGAGTGTTGTTAACTATTTTATGTCTCTTCTTCAATCCTCCGATCATACTATTGAAGATTCTCTTCTGCATGTTGTTCCCACTATTGTTTCAAATGGCCAGAATTCAGAGCTGATTGATATTCCTTCTAAGGAGGAGATCAAGGCGGCTGTTTGGAGTCTGAATCGTAACAGTGTCCCTGGCCCTGATTGTTTTACTGGCTACTTCTTTATTTCTTGTTGGGATATTATTCATCAGGAGGCTATTGCAGCGGTTGTGAGTTTTTTTCAGGGTTTCCCCCTACCCAGAGGGGTCACATATTCTTTGATTACTCTGGTTCCCAAGACTGAGAACTCTACGTCCTATGGTGATTATAGACCGGTTAGTCCGTGTAACTTTTGTTACAAAATTATCGAAAGAATTCTATGTGACCGGTTGATTAACATTCTTCCCCTGGTGATTTCTGAAGAACAAGGCACCTTTGTAAAAGGCAGATATATTCTCGATAATGTCTCCCTTGCTAGTCAACTTGTGAGGGACGTTGGGAGGATGGTTAGGGGGCACAATGTTTTGTTTAAGCTTGATATCAGGAAAGCCTATGATAGTGTGGAATGGGATTTCCTTTTCGCGGTCCTTAAAAAGTTTGTTTTTTCGCACAAATTCACTTCTTATATTGGCATGTTGATTACTAATTGTTGGTTCTCGATTCTATATATGGATCTTCTACTAGCTATTTTCATTCTTCCCGGGGTCTTAGACAAGGTGATCCTATTGCCCCGGCTCTCTTCATTATTATGGAGGAAGCTCTCAGCAGAGGTATCAAGAATTTGGTTCAAATAGAATATCTTCATTATTTTGCTCCGCCTAGAGGGTTCCCTCCTATGTCACACCTTCTCTATGCAGATGATACTCTTATTTTTCTCAACGGGGGAATTCATAATGTTAAGAGACTAATGGACTTTCTGAATAAATATTCGAACTCCTCAAGTCAGCTAATTAATCCTTCAAAAAGTTGCTTGATGATTTCTTAGAAGGCGCCCCCTCATGCAGTTAATAGAATTAAAAGGGTGACAGGGTTTAAAAGACAAGGTGGCGCCATGGTCTACCTCGGTGTTCCATTGACACTGGGTAGGGTACTTGCTTTGGATTTCAATCCTCTTATCGAGAATATTAACAGAAAGCTAGCCTCCGAGAAGCCTAGACTAATCTTGCAGGCTGGACGAATAATGCTCAAAAACTCTGTGCTAGCATCCCTCCCGATTTATCTTACTGCTTCTTCCTCCATCCTGAGTAGTATAATGCATTATATTGATAAATGTTCAGAAGCATTTTTCTAGAATGGTTCGGATGGTGTTCGTTGTCGACATTGGGTGGCATGGTCCACCATTCAATGACCAATAGCTGAAGGTGGTTTGGGTGTTCGTAACATCAAGCAAGTGCAGGTTGCTATGGCTGCTAAATCATTGTGGAATATTCAACATGGTTCCTCATACTGGGCTTTGTATGCTAGGAGAGGCTATCTTTCTGGCAGATATGCCAACCATCCAGGTATGTCCTCCAAAATTCGGGAAGCTGCTTATCAAGTTATTCAGGATAATACCAAATGGATTCATGGGAGAGGCAATAACATAGATTTCTTATCCGATATCTGGCTTGGAGATATGCTGCTTTTGGAGCTGCTCAGTGCTCCATATGATGGAGGGAGGATTGTATTGCAGGAGGTTATCAATGATTCCCAGCATCCTATCAGACCCCTTCTACCTAGCGGGCTTCTTCAGGTGGTAGTTCTAAGTGAGATTGAGGATAAGTGTGTATTGGAGGCCACTCAGGATGGATGCTTCTCCTATAAGTCTGCTTGCAATCTGGTTAGATCAGCTGGAGTGAAGCGACCTGCTCTTACTAAAATTTGGCATAGCTCCTTTTACAGGAGAGCATCTTTATTCTGCTGAAAAATTCTGAATAGAGCAGTCCCTGTAGACCAAAGAATTGTTGAAAGTGGTATTCAGCTTTGTTGGATCGAAATGACCCTAATAATGTCCTAAACGGGGGTGAATAGGACTTCTTGTGCTTTTAAAATTTTATCTGAAATTAAACAATACTAAATAGACCTGTTTGAATTTAGTAGAGTGTGTGATTCAAGTGTATGTCGGCGGAAACAATCACACAATTGTACAAAAATTTTATCCTGGTTCGGGCCTTCCCACATGGAAGTCCTACGTCTAGTCCTCAAGCTAACCACTTGAGATTTCACTAACTACCAAGAGAACATGGCCTTCTCTCACCCTTGAGAGGAATTACAAGCCCACTTGCTCCCATGCAAGTCTTCCCTCAACAGGGGTACAAAGCTACCTTTTACAAGGTCTTCCCTACACAGGAGGGGAACAGCAAAAACAAATCTCCTGCTGAAATTACACAGAGAAAATTGTAAAGACACTTGTGTGTTTGCCCCAAGAATGAGCAAACAAAACTAATTCTGAAAGGTGAAAACAATAGGAGTTATAAGAAAGATCATTTTTAAACAAAAGGCGGTGGATCAAGGAAAATCAATAACAATTGCCACCCAATACAAGACTTCTGTGAAGAGGAGAGCTTGGGGATTTTTCTTATTGATGAGGCTCTCAATCTTGCAGCTCAGGAGAAGGCTTGAGAAATCTCTGGTAGCAGAAGACAGTAGTGAATTGAAGAAGTTGCTAGCTGGTCTCCAAAAACTCGAAGTGTCTTTCTTTTCAAACTTCGGCTTCTTTTTATATCGTTCAGAAGAAAGTATCCGTTTGAAAATGTTCGTTAGGGATCTGGCCGTTTAAGGAGAGATCTTTGATCCTTTGGATACTGATTGAGGTTGTTGTCCATAAGTCCTTCTGCCTTTTTAGCGTTCCAACGGCTTTAGACAAGGCTTGTAGCTTCTCAGCTTAGAGGTCAAACTCCAATTAATGTTTTGTGAAGGCTCCATGCTCAATAAATATTCTACAGCAAAGACAAGACAAACAGAGAGAATACATCCATGCTTTTGAGGTAGGTGAGTCAGAGAAGACATGTAAAATATAGAATCCTTAGACAGACAAGCTTTCAAGTCAATAAACGAGAGACAGACAAGTACACCAAAAGGTAAGGTATGGGTCTGACAGTGGTAGGTGAACCTCTGTTAGATACCCATGCGTCTGAAATCAATAGATACATTATATTTTCTAAAGGGAATGAAAATCTGGTCTTCTGTCATGAAGCAAGAGACCAATTTGAATAAAAAGTTTCAAATATAATCACAAACAAATTTAGAAAATTATTTAGAGTATAATATGTCTCATCTTGTAAGAATATATTAAAATAATAATGACCTAATAGAATATTAATATTCATTAATCATAGAGGTACCACAAGTTCTGATAAAGATTATTAAGCAGATGAATCACCACAAAAACAAAAAGTATTCTATCAACACAATAAAAGTATAAGCACATAGACTGTCAGAGAAGTCGGATTTAGAAGAAGGTGTAATTTGACTCTAGAAGTCAGAGTCAGAATCATGAAGACACACCTTGACATTCGATTCTCAAAAGTTGCAGTGAAACATATAAGATTCGATTGTAAGAAGTCAGATATATGTGCATTTGACTTCCATAAAAATAAGACAAATACTTCGACTTTTAGAAGTCGAAGAGTGGAATTCGACTTCAGAGAGTTGGAGTTCAAAACTCAAAACGCAGAGAAATTTGATTCTATACAGTCGGAGTCAACAGTCAGACCGAGTATGATACACATAGAGTAGTTTGTGGACTTCGAAAAATTTCGAGGTAAACTTGCATACTGTAATTTGACTTCTGAAAGTGGGAGACTAAATTCGAAGTATAATACATATAGTAGTCTGTGGACTTCTAAAATTTTTCGAATGGAAGTTGTTCAAAATTTTTTTTTGTGGTATATGTATTAGTGTATTTAATTTTTAAAGAGTCTTTTAAAAGGTTTTGTCATAGAAAAATCACAATGTTATAGGAATTTAAAGTAATAAATAATTTTCTTAGGGATAGTTGCTCAGCAATTCTCCCCCATTTTGTTAATGACAAAAAGTTTTAAATAAACAGTGAAGAAATAAGTTAATATGCAAACATATGATCTTGTGAAGATTTTTAGATATTTTCTGAAGATTTTTAGATATTTGTTTCTCACTTCTTCCTCCCCATTTATGGCATTAACATAAAAGGTAACATAATGAAGGAGAAAGGAGATGAATCTATATCCAGAAACAGAAGTACGAAACAAATATTGTTTTCATAAACTGAAATATTCAAGTACATAAGACTGTTTAGGACTTGGATAAGGAGCTAGGTAAGTACAGGGAACGAGGGACTTGATCTAAGAAAGGCTGGAGAAGATTCCACAGCATCTTCTCAATGTTAGGGAAGAAATTTTCAAAGAGACTGGAATAAATTTTATAGGTGGGGCCTATCTGAGGGAGTTTCCTATAAGATTTACGATGACAGTTGTGGAACCAGGTGAGTCTCTTATAATAGTTACTACGACCCAGAAGAGTTTTGAGATGGACAAATTTCCTATGGGCCGCTAAATGAAGAAAGTCATGCATAGTGATATTCCAATGCAGTCCTTGATGAATTGCAGCTTCCTTGGCTTGATAATAGATTAAGTACCTCTGCTTCCATTTATGAGCAATAGACTTCCAAAGAGTCTCATGACCTTTGCAGAGATACTCAGCCACTGAGATCTTCAACTTTTCACAGTCAGAGTGGTCTTCAAGATATGCAGCTGCCCATTGATCCTCTGTGAATCTTTCAGACTCAGCAAACAAATCTGAATGTCTAACATGTGCTGGGAATTCTTAGGTGCTTGCATGAGGGAAAACCTATGAAAAGATAATTTCATATTTTACTTGATCCTTAACTTGGTAGCTATTCGGATGTGCCTATCGAAAATAAGCTGAGAAAAATCCTTTCTTGCAGAGATGGCACCAACTAAGCTTAGGTACAAGCTAGAAGATAATCCAACAGACATGGGGGGGGAAATCTATCTCTGACCTCTGATAATGTTTTCCCATTGGCCTTTGTTGACATCAGGCAGTCCCAATCTGAATCTGGCAAGGTTGAATTCCTTCATCTTAGTGTACTTTGCCTAAAAGTCTCTAATGAGGTTGCCAAACATATCATAGAACCAAAGATTCTGGTGAAGATGAAAATCTATGAATTGGTTCTTGGATTGGGTTTTCTGGTATTTGGTGGCTTCACCGAGATAGATTTTAATAAATTCTTTGGAATTTAGACTGTGTCTTTTCATAGAGATCAGCTTGGAGAATAGCCAATAGTACTTGTGATGTATGTGGGAGAGATGGAAGCCAGTCCTCAAAGGTGAAACCTGGCATTTCATGGACTTCAAGGAATGCCTTGATGGACAGGAATTCCCTGAACAGGTTCATGTGATGTTCTAAATGGTAGATAAATGCATACCAAAAAGGAGGAAGCAATTTGGTAGGGTTCCCTTTTAGCATGCGCCGACCTTTAGATAAAAGTAGTACACTAGGTACTATTTCTGACAATGAAAGGGTGGATCTGCCTGCTAGAGGAGTGGATGCAGACGGAAGAGAAGAAAAGAAACTAGGAGGTTGGGTTTGGAGAGTGAGTCTGGGTGCCTGAGATGGTTTGAAATAATATTTCAGAGGATAGATTGAAAACATGACATTATCAAGGGCAATTGGCTGATCCTTTAGAAGAGATGTAGAGGGAGGAGGATCAGATGTGGTAGGAGGTAGAGGTTGTTGTTGTTGCGGTGCATCAACAGAAGGAGCTGGAGGAGTAAGAGCAGTGGGGGCAGTAGGTTGAGATGAGGATGTAGGTGGTTGTTCTGGTTCAGGAGGAGTAGGAGTAGGAGGAGTTGGTCGAGGTGGAGGAGGAGAGGAAATGGTCAAGGGGTTGGAGGACACAGGATGACCATTCTTAAGGAGTCTTCTTCTAACCTTCCTCTTAAAGGTCTTCACCTTGGACCTGGCATCTTCCTCTAAACCTAGAGACTCTAGGGGCCTCTTAAGCCTAGACTCTTATTGCTGCTGCTGCTCTGACTCAATTGCTACTGAAGATTGTTGCTGCTGCTCAGGCTTCTGCTGATCTTCCACAATTGCTACTGAGGGATGCTATGACTCAGGCTACTGCTGCTGCTGTTGTTCCAACTGCTTCTCTTGCTCAGGCTGCTGCTGCTTTTGGTCATGTTGTTGTTGCACTTGAGCTTCTTGTGCTTCATGTTGCTGCTGAGCTGGTGGTTGCTGCTCTTCTGGATGAGAAGATGGTGGTCCAGAAGGCTGCTTAGTGCCCTGTTGGCAAACTAACTGAAGTAATAGGTCCTTCATCTGCTGGACCTCCTCAGCCATAGCATGAAATTTGGCATCAATAAATTCAACTTGCATATGTAGGACTGACAAGCTCTCTTGTTGCTTTTTCAGTAAATCCAATATTGCATTTATACTGTTGCTACTCTCCCCCTGAGACCTTGGTCGGGTCTCATCATGAGAAGGGGAGAAGTGATGCTGCACTTCTCCAAACTCTTGCATGATAGGAGTAGAGCTACGAAAATCATCTTGTTCTTGTGCTACTCCCTTACCTCTTACATCTCTTAGTACCTGATTTATGGTCTCTTCTGGTGCATCATGTTCTGGAGATGAGGCAGGAGCTTGATCTTGTTGGATTTGCTCTGGAGTAGGGGCTTCTGCTCTTTCTTCTCTAACTGCTTTCTAACTAACTGGAATAGACAAGGAATCTTGTGCTTCATCAGGAAACATCACATGGGTGCACTGGGGCATAGAATCCTTAACCCATAAATTTTGACTTCTGTTCTCTAAAGGGTAGTGACTACTTCTCAATGTAGACAAGCCAATCATTTCGCTTACTCCCATTGAGATTTCTCCACTAAGGTCTACTGAGAATCTCTTAAAGATTAGGGAAAGTAGAGGTCCATATGGAAGGGACTCCTGCAAATTTTAGGATGCTATCATCTTTTCCAGAATAACTGCTGGCAGGTTGACCTTATGTCTTTGAATAACCCAAAACAATAAACTACCATCCCTGGCAGTTATGGAGGAATGGGTCCCTACCCTTGGTGTGATGATCTTTGTAATGACTGAATGGATGATCCTCTTCTCTGCAAACTACTCATTGACTAACAATCCTTTCTTGCTTACTATCCCCAGACATCCAATGATGGCCATTTTCTATTTATCTATAGGGACTATCTCACTAAGCCTATGCCCGGAGTTGGGACAATCCAAAAGTTCCACTAGCAAATCTTCAGAAACTGTAACTTTGGTGCCTTTCACATAGCCTGACACTAAACTCTCTGAGGAGACTTAAAGGATGACAAAGAAAGCCTTAAGAGCACTCTCAAACGTGGGCTCAGAAATCTGACACAGTCTAGTCCAACCCATCGCAGCTAGGGTTTCTTTTACCCATACTAAGCTACCATGTAAGTGAGAGAAATCTACAACCTTCCCCAGACAGATGGAAAGCATAGCAGAGGATAGGCACTAGAGCTGTTCAGGAGTGAACTGCATTCCTTCCAGAGCCCTAGATAATGCCATCTAGACAGAAGGAGATGGAAAAGACTTAGGAGATTGTCCAAGGAGGGAAAGAAATGCATTTTAGAATTCAAAGATCTTACCTTTCTTTAGAGAAAATGAGAGCTTTGGAGTTGCTCTGAAGACGGTTGCCAGAGAAGATGAACAGTGTATGCGAGAAGAGGAAGAAGACGACAGGAGAGTCGGAGAGAGAGTTTGAAAGGGAGCTTTGGAAAACGGAATGGATGTTCAAATATAAAAGTTAGAATCGTAACTGCCCAAGGATGAGGAGATGAATGGTGGGGATTAAAGAGAAATACCGTTACGTAATAAATACTCCTTTAAATTACTATCATTTATTATATTAATTTAATGAGAGCAGACTCCGATTGTAAACAGTCGAATTTTTACATTCTACTTATAAAAGTCGCAGAGCACACTTCCCTCATCATGAGTCATGGTAGACTATAACTTTGAGACGTTGTAGTCTCCACTCCGACTTCATGAGTCGCAGTACTGGGACTTGGAGAATTTCACAGTGAGTTCTTAACATACAATTCAAACATGAAACTTTCAAAGTGATTTAACCAGGATTACACATACCTATTTCTCTTCTAATAGATGTAAATCTATCTTCAGGAAGAGGTTTGGTAAAAATATGAGCAAGTTGATTTTCTGTAGAGACAAACTCAAGTAAAATATCACCATTACTTACATAGTCCCTGATTAAGTGATCTCTAACATCAATATACTTTGTCCTTGAATGCTGGATAGGATTTTTGGTCAGATTAGTTGTGCTTGTATTGTCACACAACATTGGAATTTCTTGATGTGTGTGACCATAGTCTTCCAATTAGTATTTAATTCACAGCAGTTGAGTGCAGGAACTTCCAACTGCAATGTATTCTACTTCTGTTGTGGATAATGCCACTGAATTCTACTTTATGGAAAACCAAGAAATTAACCAACCTGCAAGTATTTGTCAAGTACCACTGATGCTTTTTCTATCTATTTTGCGTTTAGCATAGTCAGCATCACTATATCCAATTAATTTCAAATCAGAACATCTGGGATACCATAAACCTAATTTACTTGTGTTTATAAGATATCTAAAAATTCTTTTAACAGCATGAACATGTGATGCTTTAGGATAAACTTGAAATCTTGCACACAAACATACACAAAATATTATATCTGGTCTACTGGCAGTAAGATAGAGCAGTGATCCTATCATGCCTTTGTAGACTTTTTGATCTACCTTCTTGCCAAGTGGATCACTATCTAACTTAATTCCAGAGCTCATGGGTGTTCCTAAGGGTTATACTTGTCAAAGCCATATTTAGAAAGTAAATCTGAAATATACTTGGTTTGACAAATATGAGTACCTTCCTTGGTCTGCTTAATTTGCAACCCAAGAAAGTAATTAAGCTCACCCATCATACTCATTTCAAACTCACATTGCATAAGGTTCTCAAAGAATTTACAAAATGATTCATTAGTATAGAAAAAAATAATATGATCGACATATATTTAAAGTATTAAGATTCATTCTAAAAACTTCTTAATAAATAGTGTGCTATCTACTTTACCTCTTATGAAATCATGTGATATAAGATAAGCACTTAATCTTTCATACCACGCTCTTGGAGCTTGTTTCAGACCATATAGAGCTTTGTTTAAATGGAAAACATGATTTGGATATTTAGTATCTTTAAAACCTGGTGGTTGCTCAATATAAATTTCTTCTTTTCTAAAACCATTCAGAAAAGCACTTTTAATATCCATTTAGAATAAATTGATGTTGAGGGAGCATGCATATGCTAATAAAATTTTAATTGCCTCTAATCCAGCTACTTGTGCATAAGTTCCATCAAAATCAATGCCTTCCTCTAGGGAATATCCTTATGCTACTAGTCCGGCCTTGTTCCTGGTGATTACTCCTGATTCATCTATTTTTTTTCTGAAGACCCATCTAGTCCAAATAACTGGATGGTCAGAAGGTCTAGGGACAAGAGTCCAAACTTGGCTGTGTTAAAACTGATTAAGTTCCTCTTGCATAGCAAAGATCCAAGATTCATCATCCAGTGCATCATTGATTGTCCTAGCTCAATTTGAGATACAAAAGTAGAAAAATCACAAGGAATATTCATACCTCTTGTTCTTACCCTATCTTGAGGATCACCTATAATGTTTTCTCTCAGTTAATCTCTGTGATACCTCAATTCTCTAGGGAGTCCTTCTTGTTGTTCTTCTTACTATTGAAGTTCTTCTAGTGAGGATCTTCCTTTTCTTCTTCTTTTTCTTCATTCCTCTAAATCCCTGCACAGATCTTCAACACAGTCTTCTTCTTCTTCCATTTTTTTAATAGAAGGGTTAGTCTCATAAAAAATATATGCACTGTTTGTTCTATGGTTAAACTTCTTCTATTAAATAATTTGTATCCTCTAGGTTTTGAAATATATTCTAACAAAAATCCGTCATCACTTTTAGCTTGTATCTTTCCTAAATTATCTTTACCATTATTCAAAATGAAAAACTTAAAACCCAAAGATCGAAGATGAATGATGTTGGGCTTCTTTTCATTGTAAAGCTCATATGGGTTCTTCTTTATGATTGGTCCGATCATGCACCTATTGATAATGTAGCAGGCTGTGTTGACTGCTTCTGCCCAAAAATACCTTGGTAAATTGTAGTCTGTGAGCATAGTTCTGACCATGTCTAACAATGTTGTATTCTTTCTTCTTGCTACTCCATTCTGTTGAGGTATTCTTGGTGCAGAAAAATTAAGTTCAGTTCCATTTTATTCATAGAACTTCATGAATTCTTCATTCTTGAATTCTCCACCATGATCATATCTGATACTGACATTCTGAAACTTCTCATTCTTTTGTACTACTTTGTTGATCTTCAAAAAGGCTAAAAAGGTTTTTGATTTGGTTTCTAGGAAAGACACCCAAGTATATCTTGAGTAGTAATCCACCATTACATTTCCAAATACCTTTTCTCCAAGACTAACTGTTCTTCTGGGTCCAAACAAATCCATATGAATTTGTTCCAAGGGCTTGGAAGTTGTGACCACTGTTTTGGACTAAAATGATGTCTTGGTTTGCTTGCCTTTTGCACAGGCTGTACATATTCCAGACTTCATCAATTTCATCTTCGGAAGACCTTCAACCAAATCATGCTTAATCAAAATTTTGATTACTGAAGTGCTTGCATGACCCAACCTTCTGTGCAATAATCTAGATTCTTCACTCTTAGTCGTTGCAAAGCATAAATTCAATTCTTTTATTTCTGCTAACTGCTACAGGATAAATCAAAAGCATTCTTAATGTGTGCATTGTTATTAAATTTATATTTTTGTTTATAAACATACTGGTTAATCTTTTTCGGATTCCTAATTCCTTTTTCTTTAACAAATTGGGGAGGTGGATATATTTTAGGATGCACAATGTTTTCTCAATTAAGTGGAGGTGTGTATCCTACTCCATACTTTTTCTTACCCGTCCTAGAGCCTTTTAATATAACAAACAAGGATGTTTTATGGTTAGATATTTTCTCTATAGTGGCTCTTAGGTAGTTATTTTCTTCTTGTAATTTTTCATCATCTTTTAGTTCTTTTAAATTTGATTCTATTTGCATAATTTTACTATTTTTATTTTTCAGGTCTTCACACAATAATTCATTTGCTCTTTTAGTTTCATTTAAGCTTTGTCCTAACCTTTCTGCTTCATTTTTCAAGAAGGTGTTATCCTTTTCCTGGCTTAGCAAATTTTATTTAATGATTTTCATTTGCTTGACTATTGTTTTATACTTTTCATATAATTCATTGAAGGCATCTTTAAGACTATCAGAATCAGATTCAGAACAAGAAGTAAAAGATGTTTCGGAATATACCTGATCCAGTCCTACCATGAGGGATAGATTTGCCTTCTCTTCTTCTTCAGATTTTGAATTTGAAGAGTCTGAACTGGTGGCGTCTTCATTATCCCATGCTACTGCCATTGCCTTTTTCTTGTATTTTTTGAACTTATTTTCTTTCCTTTCTTCTTATCGGATCTTTCTGCTTGATCCTTCTTTTTTAGCTTAGGACATTCAGATTTGTAATGTCCTGGTTGATTGCATTCGTAGCAGGTTGGTTCCTTCTTCTTGTCCTTCTTGAAGAATCTTTTGGAGCCAAATTTCTTCTTCTTGGCAAGGATCCTTTGTAGTTTTCTTGAGAACATGACTTCATCATCACTGTCATCTGATTTCTCCTTGGAGTCTTCAGAGGAAGAGGAATCTGAAACCTTCAAAGCATTTGACATTTTCTTTTTCGAAGAATTTTCAGAAAATCTTTCCACATTAATTTCATGAGCCATTAAAGATCCGATTAATTTATCAATGGAAAGTTGAGTTAGATCATGTGCTTCCTCAATAGCAGTGACCTTAGGGGTCCACACATTAGTTAGTGATCATTGGAATTTTTTTATTGTCTCTTCATTTGTAAGAACCTTTCCTAAGGAACTCAGTCCTACCATTATGTTGGAAAATCTATTATACATCTCAGTTATGTTTTCATTTGGAAGAATTTTAAATTGTTCAGATTGAGATACAAGAATGTCTATTGTAGTTTGTTTAACTCTGTCGGTTCCTTCATATGTAACTTGCGGTTTATCCCACATTTCTTTAGCAGTTCTACAAGTGGATAATCTAGTAAATTCCCTTTTAGAGAGGGCACAACATAGATAATTTTTAGCCTTATAGTTTAAAGACATGTTCCTTTTATCAGCTACGGAAAGAGCAGAAGAGGACTCACCAAGGATTTCAAAATCACCTTGTTCTATTACCTGCCACAGATCAAAATTTGTGCCTAGATGAAGCACCACATCCGCATCTTCCAATACTGATAATCTTCACCTTCAAAGAATGGTGGCATTGTAACAGACTGACCTTCAGCTGCCATTTCTTCTCAAATCTTTAGATTCTTCTGAGAAGACCTCGCTCTGATACCACTTATTAGATCGAAATGGCACTAATGATGTCCTAGAGGGGGGTGAATAGGACTTTTTGTGCTTTTAAAATTCTATCTAAAATTAAACAACACAAAATAGACCTGTTAGAATTTAGTGTAGTGTGTGATTCAAGTGTAAGTTGGCGGAAACAATCACACAATTGCACAAAGAATTTTATCCTCATTCGGATCTTCCCACATAGAAGTCCTACGTCCAGTCCTCAAGCTAACCACTTGAGATTTCACTAACTACTAAGAGAACATGGCCTTCTCTCACCCTTGAGAGGAATTACAAGCCCACTTGCTCCCACGCAATTCATTCCTCAACAGGGGTACAATGCTACATTTTACAAGGTCTTCCCTACATAGGAGGGGAACAGCAGAAACAAATGTCTTGCTGAAACTACACAATGAAAATTGTAAAGACACGTGTGTTTGCCCCAAGAATGAGCAAACACAACTAATTTAGAAAAGAGAAAATAATACGAGTTACAAGTAAGATCCTTTCTGAACTAAAGGGGGTGGATCATGGAATATCGATAACAATTGCCACCCAACACAAGACTTCTGTAAACAGGAGACCTTGGGGATTTTTCTAAATGATGAGGCTCTCAATCTTGCAGCTCAAGAGAAGGCTTGAAGAAATCTTTGCTAGCAGAAGACAATAGTGAATTGAAGATGTTGCTAGCTGGTCTCCAAAAACTCTAAGTGTCTTTCATTTCAAACTTCGGCTTCTTTTTATATCCTTCAAAAGAAAGTACCTGTTTCAAAATGGTTGTTAGAGATCTGGTCATTTGAGGAGAGACCTTTGATCCTTTGGATACTGATTGAGGTTGTTGTCCATAAGTCCTTCTGCCCTTTTAGCATTCCAACGGCTTCAGGCAAGGCTTGTGGCTTCTATGCTTAGAGGTCAAACTCCAATTAATGTTCTGTGAATGCTCCATGCTCAAAACGTGCTCAATAAATGTTCTGCAGCAAAGACAAGACAAACAGAGAGAATACCTCCATGGTTTTGAGGTAGGTGAGCCAGAGAAGACCTGTAAAATATAGAATCCTCGGACATACAAGCTTTCAGGCCAATAAAAGAGAGACAAACAGTTACACCAAAAGGTAAGGTGTGGGTCTGACAGTGGTAGGTGAACCTCTGTCAGATACCCATGCGTCTGAAATCAATAAATGCATGATATTTTCTGAAGGAATGAAGATCTGGTCTTTTGTCATGAAGTAAGAGACCAATTTGAATAAAACGTTTCAAATATAATCACAAACAAATTTAGAAAATTATTAAGAGTATAATATGTCTCATCTTGTCAAAATATATTAAAATAATAATGACCTGATAGAATAGTAATATTCAACAATCATATAGGTACCACAAGTTCTGATAAAGATTATTAAGCAGATGAATCACCAAAAAAACAAAAAAATATCTTGTCAACAAAATAAAAGTATAAGTACATAGATTCTTAGAGAAGTCAATTCAGAAGAAGGTGTAATTGGACTCTAGAAGTCCGAGTAAGAATCATGAAGACACACCTTGACATTCGATTCTCATAAGTTGTAGTGAAACATATAAGATTCGACAGTAAGAAGTCGGATATATGTGCATTCGACATCCATAGAAACAAGACGGATACTTTGACTTTTAGAAGTCAAAGAGTGGAATTCGACTTCAGAGAGTTGGAGTTAAGAACTCAAGACTCAGAGAAATTCGACTCTATACAGTCGGAGTCAACAATCGGATTCAGTATGATACACAAAGAGTAGTTTGTGGACTTCGAAAAATTTCAAGGTAAACTTGCATACTGTAATTTGACTTCTGAAAGTTGGAGACTAAATTCGAAGTATAATACATATAGTAGTTTGTGGACTTAGGAAAATTTTCGAGAGGAAGTTGTTCAAAATATTTTCTCTTGTATATGTATTAGTGTATTTAATTTGCAAAGAGTCTTTTAAAAGATTTTGTCATAGAAAAATCACAATGTTATATGAATTTAAAGTATTAAATGATTTTCTTAGGGGTAGTTGCTCAATAAGCTTGCTTCGTATTGGTCTTGTTGTAGGAGTCCAGGCAATGAGGATTATAATCACCTATTTATTCATGGTGATCTGGCTGCCGCCCTGTGGAACTGGTTCTTTGCTCTCATTAGCCCTAAAATCAACCTGCATAGCCAAATCACGACTAGAGTTTTGAATTTTTTGTTACTCACTAATGTTTCCTCCCCTTTTGAATTTGTTTCTATTCATTCCCTTATTCTTATTCTTTGGGAGGTATGGAAGGGGAGATGTTTGGCCAAGTTTGATTCCAAGCAGCCTTCAGTAGGGGTGGTGATTAACAATATCAAGTTCATGGTATTCAACTCTCTAGCTAAAATGGAATTTAAGGAAGCTCCTTTGGGTTATCAGTTGCAGGTTCTTCAGCAGTATGGATGTTGTCCAAATATCTCCACTAAACATCTCAAGCTTATTTGCTGGATCCCTCCAATTACAGATTTGTGTTTGAATGTGGATGGAGCTAGCAAGGGCAACCTGGGTGACTGTGGGGGTGGTGGTTGTATCCGAGATATGAAAGGTGCAATAAGAGTGGCTTTCGTCTACTACTATGGAAATGGCAACAGTGTGATCGCTAAAATATGATCTATGTATGATGGCATTCGCTTGGCTGACTTCCTTGGGCTTCGGCATTTAATTGTTTACACAGACTCTAGTGCTCTGGCTAATTCTTTCAAGACTAGTAGATGCCCTCCATGGCAAGTTTATCGCTAGTGGTGGGAAGCAAGTGCTTTGATAAACATGAATTCTTATAGAATTAGCCATGTATACCGGGAGGCTAATCAGGTCACTGATGCTTTGGCAAATTATGGATGTCAATCTAGGGAGAACAAGGTCTTTTGGGGGTCTAGCAGCGTCCCCCATAATTGGAAAGGTCCAATAGTTCTAGATAAAACATGTCTCTTCCATGTTAGATTATCCTAACCGGGTCTTCTTGTTGTACTATTCTCCTTTATTATATATCCTTGGCCCAGGTGCTTCTCTGGTAGAGTGAGAACATTCTCCCCCTCTGAGGGAGGGTGCACTCTCCTAGTTTGAGTTCCTGAGGACCGATTTTGCCAAAAAATTAACAAAATTTAGATATCATGTACGCATATATGTAATACATTTTGTCATACAGAAAGACTTTCTGCACTATCAAAAGTGTAGCAAGTGCAATCCACATGGGCTGGCAGCACATGTGGCGCCAATAAAAAAAGAAAACCACATGACACTTTTTTGGCGCCACATGGGCTGCTAGCCCATGTGGATTGCACTTGCTGCACTTTTGAAAGTGCAGCAGGTCTTTCTCTTTTGTCATAGTATCATGTCATTTTATCAATAAAGGTTGAATGAAAAACAATATGTGTCGACACCAAGAAGGTCATGTGTCGACACACATAAGCAGTAACTTGACATGAGAGCAGTCATGTGTCGACACCAAGGTCATGTGTCGACACACATAGACAATAACTTCACACATGAATTTTCAGCATGATTGAGAGGTTTTCCATCAACAACACAAATATGTCATCATAAAAATAGTTGTGTCATCATTAAGAACAGCTTAACATGGTTGACCATAATTGTGTCATCATAAAAAATAGACCAAAGCAATGATCAAGTTAGTGAGTATGGTTATTAAAATCACCACAACATAATAGTAGGCCCATAGAGCCTCAATCAATTTCTTAGGCCACTCAGTAAATTTGTGAGACTCATAAGTTTTCTTTAAAATTTTCAAAAGTGTTTAGTTTGTGGCTTCAGCTTTGACCGTTGCCCTGTGGATAGTATGAGGAAGAATGATGTGGAGAAATGTTGTATTTCTTACATAGGTCTTGAAACTCTTGAGATATGAACTGGGGTCTATTGTCGCTGACGATGCCACTTGGCACTCGAAATCGTGAGATGATGTTCTTCATGATAAATCGGCACACGGTTGATCCTTTGATTTCCACAAATACTTCAACCACAGCCCACTTGGTAAAGTACTTGATAGCTATGAGGATGAATGATTTTTGTTTGATTTGAGCATTAGTGGATGTAGTTAGGAAGATGGAGCATGGAGGTGGCATTTGACACACCTACAAACATCGATGGCATAATTTTCTTCTAAGGTTGTCCATTAATAGCCCTACCTAAGGATCTTCTTACCTAGCATCTGGCTATTCACATGCTCTCCACACTCACTGGCGTGGGCTCCTTCCACTACCTTACAAGGTTCATCGTCAGGCAAGCATCTTAGGAGCATTCCGTTTAGAGCGTGTCTATACAACACTTCTTCAACAATGGTATATGTTAACGTGGTTCTACAGATGGCTCTCCTATCTTCAGACTCAGCTTCTTCTGGGAAGGTACCGTCTTAGCAATATTGTTCTATCTCGTGGTAGCATGGCCTCTCTTCTTCTATGATCTGTCCTAACTCCATGAGCATCACTTCCTTAGCTTCTCTTCCATCTGCCTTCACCATTAACGAGTTCCTGAGGTTGTCGAACCAAGGATGTAGAGTGGATGGTGCTTCTAACCTCTGGACAATGATATTCTGAGAGCGAGGAGTGTAAATGTAGATGAGTTTGTTGAATTGCTTAGCTAGGAGTGTGTAACGCCCCTCTTAGATCCAGTACAGTTACACCAACTCACATTGGATCTAATAAAGGTATTGCAATGGAAAAATCCAACATTAGATGGTACAGATTGAGATATACATAAATGACAATTCAATTCCAATAATATGCGACGGAATATGGAACCAAATGTTTGTAACCAACATCATATTCAAATGTAAAGTCTAAACATAAAGGAAAGATAACAACAGTCCAAATTAAATACATCTCCTGATCTCAAATGCATAAAATAAAGTACAATTTATTTCTCACATACAATAACACTCTAGATCTCTCAACTAAAAATCAAAAAAGGGGGCGACTTTAAAGATGATTTTTGACAACGATTGGCCTCTATTATTCTTGACATTGTTGATGAATGGCAGACTCTCGGTTCTATTTCAGTGTTCTCTCGGTTCTGTAGTCTGTTCCTTGATGCCAGTCCGTGGTGGCACCAGCGTGTGTGGTTTCCCGACCTCGTGGTTTGTCCAGGGTCTGGGGTGGTTTTGCTTGTGGGCTCTCAACCTTGTGGAGGTTTGAGGTGGCCGTGCTTGTGGTGAGACGTCGTTCTCACCTGGTTGTTGTATGGTCTCGGTGAGTGTGCCGAGGGTTGCTTCCTCTTGGTACTCGACTTCGTTGGTTTTTGCGGGAGTCATGTGTGTGTCACGACCTTGGTTGGTGGTTGTGGCATTGCATTATTCTATTTCGTTGCTTAGTAGTACCCTGCTATTAGTGTTCCTCACTTTATAAATTTCTAGTGTAGTTTTCCTATTTTTGGAGTTCCTATTGCTCTGGCCGGTGAGGGACTGGTAATTCCTACTGGGCCTTGTTCGCGAGGCTCACCCCCCTACTCTCTTCAGCTAGGTGTTCGTCGTCGCGGGAGCTCGGTGTTGGACGGTTTGTGGAGGCAGCTGTGGCGCCTTGTGTTGTCAGCAGCAGTGAGAGCAAGTGTTGTGACCTCTTGTACCTGAGTAAGTTGAGAGTTGTGCTTTGCAATTTCTCAGGGTATGCCTCTTAAGGACTGCACCTTTCTTTTTGTACCTGTGCTTTTACTTGGGACACATTGTACTACTGTATATCCTTTTATAGTTATTTAAAATCAATGGATATCTCACTAGACTATTCTTCTAACCCTTCCAGGTCTTCGGATCCGTGGGTGGCGGCGCGAACTTCGCGATCCCTAGTGGGGGTCTGGATGGTCGGGTCATTACAGTTGGTATCGGAGCGTAGGTCTATTGAGATTTGTAATGAGTTAATAACTATAGCTGGCCCAAAGAAAGGTACTAGTACGCTACTCACACCATCCTTCTAGTGTTAGGTTTGTGCTTTCAATTGTTTCGTAGGTCTGCGGCTTCCCTGCAAGGTTTGTGTGCATGCTGCAGGAGTGTTACAACTATTGTATGTCACATGCTTGGCGAGTGTGGTCGCTCGGTGTGTTCATGCCGTGGTGGCGGTGTTGGCGGTGGACTCGCTGGTAGTGGTCTTCCCCATGTGGAGGACAGTTGTAGGCACGTCTAGGTGCGGTGTTCCTAGTCGTCATCAACACATTTGGGTGTGTGTGTGCCGCTGAGGATAAGAGAGCCTGTGTATGGTGTGGCCTTCACTAGTGCAGGGTTGTTGCATGTGGTACTTGTGGAAGGTGTCCTCGCTTTGTTGGCTATCCCCCTATTGTTGGGTGTGTGTTGTGTTGGTTGTGTGTATGGTCTCTTCTGTTTGTGCGTTGTTATGTACAGTGCTCTGCTCAGTTGGCATTTTTGGTCGGGCTAGGCAGATGTTCGGTGTGTCATGTTGCATCACTGGTTGAGCACTGCGACAAATGTCTGTAGTTGCTTGTCGGCCTTATGCTGGCTGGTTGTGAGCTCTGGTGAGGTGGTCCCGGAGTCCATCTGTGTTGGTTCTGGTAGAAGTGAGGTTTCCCCAGAACTGTGTTGTGGTCATTTCTGGTTGGTGTTGGGTTGCCCTCTTGGTTGAGGTGCATCGCTTGTTTGCCCTGTGTTCTGGTGAGGTTTCCCAGAACCATTTGCCTTTGTCCTGGTGAGGGTTTTTCTCTGGACTATTTCGTTCTCATTTCTATCTGTTGTTGTGCTACCTCAGGGTCTGAGGTATGCTATTGATTTGGCTGGTGCGTTCTGGCGGGTTTTTCCAGAACTGTGCCTTGGTGGTTCTGGTGGAGGTTCTCCCAGGACCAGCTTGCGTTGCTTCTGCTTGCTGCAGTGCTCTACCTGAAGGTTTGTGTTGTTTGGTCATTTGGGTTGTGCGTTCTAGTAATGTTTCTTCCCAGGATTGTGCTTTGTGGTTTCTGGCAGAGGTTCTTCCCTAGAGTGTTCAGTTTTGGGCCACCGTTGTGTTGCCCTTGTGCTTTAAAGTGTGACGTTTGCTTGGCCTGTGTTCTGGTGAGGATCTCCCAGGACGTCTCTTAGTGCTTTTGGAGGAGGTTCTCCCTAAAGCTACCTTGTGATTGTTTTGGTGGTCGTTGCTCTTTCTCTCTATAGAGATGAGCCGTCATTATTTCCAGCTGGACTGTCTGTGTTATAGTCTGCTCGGGCATTTCCGATGAAGGTGTTATGCCCTCGGCTGTGTGTCTGGCTGCTGCGTTGGCCAACTTGTCTTATTATTCATTTCCAAGTTTCTCAGTCGTGCCGGTGGGACTTTCTGTGTCCCCGTGGCTCAGATGGTTTGTTTCGTTTTCTTGTGCCTGGCGTGCTCTTGCGGATGGTGGTCTAGATAGTGTAGTCAATGTCTAGATGGTTGTGCTTCTTGTGGAAGTGCAAGTCTTGCATTATGGTTTTATCTCTCTCGTGTGTGGAAGAGACTCATTGCATGTCTCCTTCCTCTGCTTTTCGTGGGTTGCTCGCGGTGGCGATGCTCTACTGTGGTGTTGTGTTGCTAGAGTGCGCATCGTTGCGACCTTCTGGTGGAGTCATCTTCCCTTGAGTTGGTTTTGGGTTGAGTTGGTTGCTCCCCTCGTGCTGTCGTTTCCATGCGGCAGCGTGGGTCGGTGGACCTGTTTGCATCGTTTGTCGTTGAGATTGTTTCTAGCTGCCTGCCTAGACAATTTGGGGCATTGGGTCCCTGTTGGTTTGGTACGTGGTAGTATTATTTTCTTGTTGGGTTGCTTGCATGAGCATTGTTCTACTGTGCATTGGTTTTTATTGGTTGGCTTTCTCATATGAGCGTTGTTTCGGTGTGTGCTAGATCATGCCTCGGCTTGTGCCTTGCAGGCTTTTTGCGTCATCTTTTTGGTGTTTGGCCTCTCTATTGGTGGCAATAGAGGTGGGGCTTCTTGCTCGTGTGTGCCAGGGAGTCACTGTGGTTTTCGCTTCCCGTGTGACATAGTCAGTGCTCTGTGTTTTTTGTGCTTTTGTGGAGCCGATGTGGTTGTTGCGCTCTTGAAGTTGTTGCTGGCTTTCCATGTATTTCTCTTGCGCGTCTCTAGTGGAGAGTCCCCTTCAGTAGGCCCTATGTTGCCTCGGGCTATTGGTGCAGTTGTGTATGCTGCACCTTGAGCATTTTCTTCGATGCTTCATGTTTTTATGCCTCAAGGACTGGGGCCGGCATGGCCTATTGTGTAAGGTCTCGGGTCTTTAGCGGATCCTTATTGGGTCTGTAGAGGTCCTGTGTAGTTGACGGCCAAGGCTTGCCGTTGAGTCAGAGTCAGCGTCCAGCGATGTGGACGTCTGATGTTGAACTCAACGACATGGGATCTGGACGTTAGTCTGTAGGCGGTTCAGTTGGTGGCCAGAGATGTTGACGTCGACTAACCAGTCCTGTTGAAATAGGGCAGCCCGAGAGCAGAGCTTCTTCTTCTCCTTTCCTCTCCCTTCTTCCACCTTTACTTTTCTTGATTTCCGCAACTTCTGTTGGGTGATTTGAGCTCGTGGGAAGGCCCTGGATCGTGTGGTGTTGCTAGATCGGGCGGGAAACGCGTGGTTTTGGTGCGATTCGCACGGAGTCTTCGGGGGAATCCGGCGCGATTAGTGGCTGTTTGGGGATTCTTAAGGCGTTTTGAGGTTGGGACTTAACCCCTATAACCCTCCCCAGCAAACTAGCATGCCCAATTAAGTGAATTGGAATGCAATTTATGGTTTTGGGTTTGGGTTGTATCATGCCGGGATTTGGATAAATTAGACAATCTAAGTGTTAGACTGTTTAGTTTAGATGTTCTGATAGTGTAGATTGATGCGTGGAAGTGTTTCCCTCCATCGGTCGGAGTTTGGTTAAGTGTTTCTGCCCATTTGAACTGATTCGGTTCAGTTCTGGGTTTGGGGGACTGAAGACCTAAACGTCCACATCCCTGGACGCTGAGATCTTCAGGGGTGATTTAAACGACAAGGTCGATTGCCGTTTACCTCATATTGGCGGCAATCGATCAGGCCGTTAATCTCCTGTATCCCAGCAGACTTAAGTTCTGTGTTTAGAGGCGATTGACATGTGATGTCCGCCCTAATAGCACAAGTGGGCCAGGCTTAGAGTGTGACTCCGCCTGTGCATAGGAGTAGTTACTTGTGACACGAGGTGTTTACTACTGTACGGGGTTTCAGACGTTAAGTGTGTTCCGTCTGTTGTACGGGCGTTGCGTTACCGTGTACCTGTTTCTGTTGTGTTACCTAGGCGTGGGTGCGACTCTGTCTAGACGACTAGCGTGTGGTTGTCCTCCACTAGTGAGCCAGGACACCGAGTGCGCCTCTGTCTTGTGCGTACTCCTTTTGGTGGTTTTGAGCCGGTCTCCTTGGAGCCCCTTCTCTACCGCTAGGGTCAAGCGTAGGGGAAAAACCGGTCGTGGACCAGACGCGAGAGAGAGCGTCTGTAGTGTGCACACGTGGCTGGGGTTGAGAGCCTCTGTGGTGACGGGACGCCGAGCCACAGACCCTAGCTGAGCCCTACTTGCTGTGTGTGTGAGTGTGTGTTACTGAGCCGCGTGGTTTACAGTTTTGTGTTATGGTGCGACGTGTACTTACTTTCAGTTTTTACTTTCCGCACTTTAGTTTAGTTGCCGGTGGGGTTACTTTTCCCTACTGGGTCTCTTTTCTTGAGACTCACTCCCTTCCCTTTCAGGTGGGTCTTCGTCGACTCCCGTTCCAGGTGAGTCTAGCCACTCCGGTGTTGGTGCTCCCTAGCTGCAGTGAGTTGTACCTTTTTGTTGTACTTCTGTACACTGTACTTTGCTCAGACTCTGAGGTTGTATATGATATGTTCATATAGTGGAATTTTACTACTTTGCATGGTGTGTATCATATTACATATAGTTTCCTCGGACTTTCACTTCCTACCCTTCCGAGCTTGTCTCGTGGGTTAGCGGGTCAGAATTCGGGTTACTGGTTGTTACTGGTAATGCGGATTCTGGGTCGTTATAGTTTGGTATCACGGACGTAAGTAGGACAGAAGGCTCTCTCAAAAGAAACAACAAACTCCTGCCACGAAATCTGCCTAAGTGGGCGAGACTGAAAAGTAGTCTCCCACTCAGCGGACCACCAAGTCAACGCCTGCGCCTGCAACTGGTAACTGGCTAGCAGCACTCGCTCCTCTGGAACACACTCCATGGAACGAAAAGTCCGCTCCACTGCATCTAACCATGCTCGTGCTGCATCTGGATCGGGCTGGCCCAAAAACTGAGGAGGCTGAAACTGCAAGAACTCCCTCAACACCCTCCCAGTACTACCCTGGGGTACCGGCGCGTCACGGTGCTGAGCAACAAACTGAGCCATCCCCTCAAGAAAATGAGTCATATCTACTCCCTGAGCTGCCTGAGGTGGAGGTGGCGGTGGTGGAACAATACCACTATGCGCATCCTGTGGCAAAGGCTGCATCTGCTGAGGTGGCGGAGCATCTCCAACCTCCTGATGAGTCGCCTGTTCGGCTACTCCCTCTCTAGGACGTCGCCTAGGCGCCATAGAACTACACACAGAACAAAATACACACATAAATACACTAACTAACTCCGGGCTACATAGCTAGACAAATAGCTAGCCACAGCTACAACTGTACTCTTTATACTCTGAGTTAACATGATGGGTATTTTCTTATTTATATCTCATCAGACCAGGCTCTGGTGGGTCGAGAGGTAGAGGTCGTGTTACCCACTTAACTCATGCAGACGCGGAGGCAGCTCACCTGGTGGAAGGTACTGTTTCAGTTTTTGGTTATGCAGCTAGAGTCTTGTTTGATTCCGGTGCCTCTCACTCTTTTGTGTCTGAGGACTTTTTAGACTCCCTTGGAGAGTTGAGTTCCGGAGAGTCTGTTGAGTTAGCAGTGGAGTTGCCGACAGGGGACTTTGTCCTTACGTCCTACTGTCTCGAGGAGGTACCTGTGCAGTTGCAGGATCAGTTGTTGTCAGCCCGTCTATTTGCCTTGCAGTTACATGACTATGATGTCATTTTGGGTATGGACTGGTTAGAGCGATATGGTGCAGTGATGGATTGCCAGAAGAAGAGGGTGCACTTGCGGATACCTGGGGCAACAGCATTCTACTTCCAGGGTATCGTACCTCTTACTTCTCGCTTTTTAGTTTCTGCTTTGAGGGCAGGGAGGTTGCTTGCTTCTGGTTGTCAGGGTTTCCTAGTTTCTGCAGTGACTCTTGACCAGATTGTTTCGGGAGTGGGAGACATTCCTGTAGTGTGTGAGTTTCTGGATGTTTTTCCGGAAGAGTTGCCTAGTCTTCCACCAGAGAGAGAGATTGAGTTTACTACAGAGTTGGTTTCTGGCACTTTACCTTTTGCTCAGGCACCGTACCGTATGGCACCAGCAGAGTTGAGGGAGTTGAAGAGGCAGCTTGAGGAGTTGTTGGAGAAGGGCTATATTCGTCCTAGCTTTTCTCCGTGGGGGTCACCTGTTTTGTTTGTCCGGAAGAAGGATGGTAGCCTGAGGTTGTATATCGACTATAGGAAGCTAAATCAAGTGACCATCAAGAATAGGTATCCTTTGCCTAGGATTGATGATCTCTTTGATCAGCTTCAGTCTGCTCGTGTCTTCTCGAAGATTGACTTAAGGTCGGGCTACTATCAGTTGCGGATTAGAGATTCTGATATTGAGAGGACTGCTTTACGGACCAGATATGGACACTTTGAGTTTTGGTGATGCCGTTTGGGCTCACCAATGCTCAGCAGCCTTCATGAATCTGATGCACCGGGTGTTCCACCAGTTCTTGGACCGTTTGTCGTAGTGTTTGTTGACGACATTCTGGTGTACTCCGCTTCGAGGAGGAGCACGCCGAGCACCTGAGGATCGTGTTGCAGACTTTGCGAGAGCACCAGTTGTATGCCAAACTTAGTAAGTGTGAGTTTTGGCTACAACAGGTTCACTTCTTGGGGCACGTGATCTCAGGTGAGGGAGTTTCAGTAGATCCAGCGAAGGTTGAGGCAGTTTTGCAGTGGGAGAGTCCTAGATCTGTGTCAGAGATTCGTAGCTTTCTGGGTTTGGCAGGTTACTACAGCAGGTTTGTTCGAGATTTTTCTCAGGTTGCTGCACCCTTGACTCGGTTGACGAGAAAGGGAGTTCCGTTTGAGTGGTCGGATCAGTGTGAGCAGAGCTTCATAGAGTTGAAGCGCTGCTTACGTCGGCGCCAGTTCTTGCCTTACCTTCAGGAGAGGAGGGTTTTGAGGTTTGCACAGATGCTTCAAGTGTTGGTTTGGGTGCGGTCTTGATGCAGCAAGGCCGAGTGGTGGCTTATGCGTCTCGTCAGCTTAAGCCCCACGAGGAGAGTTACCCAACCCACGACCTAGAGCTTGCAGCTGTGGTGTTTGCTTTGCGGATTTGGCGTCTTTACCTGTACGGAGTGAGTTTGTAGTTCGTACCGACCACTAGAGTTTGAGATATGTGTTTTCTCAGAGGATTTGAATATGAGGCAGCGTCGATGGATGGAATATCTGAAAGACATGTTTCAGCATTGAGTATAAGCCTGGAAAGGAGAATGTAGTTGCAGATGCCTTGAGTAGGAAAGCCACAGATGAGTCATCTGATGCTTAAGAGTGGCAGTTGTGGCAGTCGCGACAGAGGGGTCTTTCAGAGTTTCGTCCAGTCGTCGTCAGTGTGTGTTGGGCAGTTTGTTAGCA